>CM077147.1:121983507-122489253 GCA_039583875.1 Platanthera guangdongensis | reverse complement strand
AAACACAGATTAAGAAATTCAAGAAAAATCAAGACAATATGGGTTCCTCTGAGAATCACAAGGAATTGGGTTCCATGAAATTACCCATATGCAGGAAAGAGATCTTTGGGATCTGGAAGGAAAGGGTAAGGCTGTTTATGGAGGCCTCAGACCCTAGAATCTACATCACAGTAAAGGAAGGGCCTTATGTGCCCATGAAGATTTCAGTTTTAGATGCAAATCAGAGAACTCCAAGGATTCTCTGAGATGACTAAGGATGAGATTGTCCTAGCCACACAATGGACAAGAGGGCACAAAACATTATAGTGAGTGCCATAGATGATGCAACATTTCAGAATCTTATACACTGTAAGACAGCCAAAGAGATGTGGGACACTTTATAGTGTATATGGAAGGATCTGAAGAAGTAAGACAAGATAGAAAATCCTTGCTAATCAGGAGTATGAGAGTTTTAGACAAGGTAAAGGTGATAGCATAAATGAGTGCTACAAGAAGTTCTACAGAATAGTTAATGAACTCATGTCTTATGGAAGAGAGTTCAGTAACTATGAACTAAATGACAAGTTCTAAGGTCCCTAACCAAAGATTGGGACACAAAGATCTGTGCCATTAGAGAAATGGCTAAGTTGGGGGAAATTCCTCCTCCTACAGTTTGGCAAGTTATTGTCATATGAAATGCAATTGACAGTAAGAAGGAGGAGGAGAGAAGAAACAACAAGGACTGAGCACAAGGAAAGAACTGTTGCTTTCAAGATAGAAGTTCCAGAAAGTGCAGGAATAAGTCATCAACTCCACCTCCAGAGGTAGTTGAATCAGAGTCAGATGAGTCAGTCAGCACAAAGACTGAGAGCAGTGAAAGTGATGAAGACTTTGCTGCCTTCACTAGACACTTTCAGAAATCTGAAGAAGAAGAAACAGTGGAGGTCAAGACCTTCTACTTCAAAGGGAAAGGAAGTCTTTATCAGGAGAAAAAAGTCTTCAAAGAAAGACAGGAAGAGGACAAAGTCAAGCAAGGCAACTGGTTCAAAGATAGTGTGCTATTGCTGCAATAGACAGGGCCATGTTATTGCAGATTGTCCAGAGAAGAGAAAGGAATCTGGTGACAGGAAAAAGGCTAACTTCAAAGGCAAGAAAGAGAAGTCTTTTGTTGCCAAGAAGGAGAAGACTCTATCAGATATCTCTTCTTCAGAAACTGAGTCTGAGGCTGAGCCTACATAGGGCTGTTTGCTGAAGAAGAAGAGGAAGAATTCATGCAGATAATGGAGTCTATTTATGAACAAGAAGACAGTCAATGCCAAGGGCTAATGGCTTTGACAGAGAGTGCCAAAATCCTGGAGCAGCCAGGACCCAGTAAGTACAATGTCAGTTCACTAAGTTCAGTTTCTTGTTCTAGTTCAGATTCAGATTCTTCTTCATCAAGTGATGAGAATGTATCTGAGTCTGAGGATGATATTCATCAGCTTATAGATGAATATAAGTGCTGTTGCAAGCTTACAAGAAAAGCAAGTCCCTAGCCAAAAGTCAGGCAAAGGAAATTGCTGATCTTAAAGCTGCTGCAACAGATTTTGAGAAGTCTTTTGATCAAAAGCTGAATGAGATAGCCAGGCTGAAACACATAACAGTGATTCAGATGGGTACTATCATCTTTAAGAATGATCAAATCAAGAGTCTGGAGATCAATCTTCAGAAAGAGAGAGAGCTTGTTGCTAGGTTTTCTAAACCTAAGTCAGTGTTACCTTTAATTGATGAATTTGTTCATCATAAAGGCAAGGCTGGACTGGGCTTTATTAGACCTGCAGGGACTGAGCAGTCCAAGTCTAAGTCCAAGGGCAAAGCCCCAACATTCAACAAGGCTGCTGTAGACAGACAGCCAAGGCTGTACCTAAGCAAAGGTACAATAAGTTTGAATGTTGGTGCTGTGGCAAAGTTGGCCATTTGCAGTGGACTGTTGGCACAATGCTAGTGCCAAAGTGAGTACCAAACTACCTGTTGGAAAGCCAGTAGGTAGCTTTGTCAGATTGCAGACTAACAAGTACCAAGGACCCAAGAATTCTTTGGGTTCTAAGGTTCATTAATCTGTTTTGCAGATGAGTCCAAGTGGCCATACCCCAACATGGTACTTGGACAGTGGATGTTCCAAGCATATGACTGGGAACAAGAGGATACTAAAGGACTAATTCCAGTAAAAGATGGTCCAAAAGTAACCTTTGGTGGTTCTGAAAAAGGAATCATCAAAGGATTTGGTAACATTTCTACAAAACTTAGTTACCATTACTCAAGTGGCTTTGTTAAAGGGTTGAAACACAACCTAATAAGTATAAGTCAATTAAGTGATGTAGGGTATGACATCTCATTTTTAAAAATGGTTGTCATATCAAGAGGTCAAGTGATCAAGAGATCATTTTGACAGGTTATAGGAAGAGGAATGTCTACTGCCTAGACATTATGGTTGAGAATAATGGTTCTCCAGTTTGTCTTGTAGCTGATGAGACAGTCTCTCATTGTGTCAAATGGCACAAGAGGCTTGCCCATCTTAACTACAAGACTATTAGCAAACTCTTTAGCAAAGAGTTAGTGAGGAATGGTCCTCAAGTTAAGTGTGTCAAAGATGGTATTTGCTCAGCTTGTCAAAAGGGCAAGCAGACTAAATCCACCTTTAGAAGCATAGAAAACAAAGATGCTGTGAGGTGTTTGTACCTCTTGCATATGGATCTCTTTGGTCCAATGCCAGTTCACAGCTTAGGTAGGAAGGTCTATACCTTTGTAGTTGTAGATGACTACTCAAGGTTTTCCTGGGTGTTCTTCTTAAGATAGAAATCTGAAACACCTAGTGTCTTCTATAGCTTTGTCAAGCAAATTCAGAATGAACTAAATAGTACAGTGGTCAAAATTAGAAGTGATTATGGTACTGAATTTCAGTCTGATAGCATGACAAAACTGTGTGAAGACTTTGGGATAGTTCAAGAATTCTCTTCACCTAGAACACCTCAGCAAAATGGCATTGCTGAGAGGAAGAATAGAACCTTGACAGAGGCTGGTAGGACCCTATTAAGTGATACATCACTGGCAGAGTATTTCTGGGCTGAAGCAGTTAACACTGCATGCCATGTTATAAATAGGGCCACCATCACTAAAGGGCTAAACAAGACCCCCTATGAAGTGGTGAAAGGCAGGAAACCAAACCTATCCTATTTTAGGATCTTTGGTTGTAAATGCTTCATACTTAACAATGGGAAGTCTTACTTAACTAAGTTTGCTGCCAAGTCCCAAGAGGGAATTTTTGTTGGGTACAGCAATAATAGTAAGGCTTATAGAGTCTACAACTTGACTACACAAGTTGTAGAAGAATCAGTACATGTAGTTTTTGATGAGACTAAACTTATTAATAATGAGTTGTCTAGCAGTGTATGCAGCCCCACAGGTTTGACAAAGAAAATGGACAAGCTAACTATAGAAGAAGTGCCTGCTGCAAGACAACAAGTAGAAGACAGTAGCTGTTGTCCAGGGGGAGAACTACATGTGCCAATTGCTGAAGAAATCCAAGGTATACAGCATGATGCAGATGCTGAAGTGGTTCAACCAGAAGTTAGGATGCCTCCAGCCCATAGGCATCTTAGAGATCATCCAGTAGAGCTGATTATTGGAGATCCAAGACAAGGAGTTCAAACCAGGAGTAGAAACATGAATGCAGCAATCTACTCCAGCTTTCTGTCACAAGTTGAACCTAAGAAGTTTGAAGAAGCAATACAAGATCCACAATGGATTGAAGCAATGTAAGAAGAGCTTAATCAGTTCAAGAGGTGCAAGGTCTGGGAACTTGTTCCTAAACCTAAAGACCACAATGTAATAGGAACTAAGTGGATCTACAGGAATAAGATGGATGAACAAGGGGTCATCATTAAGAATAAGGCTAGACTGGTTGCTAAAGGATATAGGCAAGAAGAAGGTATTGATTTTGATCAAACCTTTGCTCCAGTAGCCAGACTGGAAGCAATAAGAATGTTCTTGGCCTATGCAACCTATCAAGGATTCAAGGTATACCAAATGGATGTCAAGTCAGCATTCCTAAATGGTAATCTTAAGGAAGAAGTCTATGTGGAGCAGCCTTCAGGTTTTGTAGATCCAACTCTACCTCATCATGTCTATATACTTAGGAAAGCTTTATATGTGTTAAAGCAAGCCCCTAGGGCTTGGTATGAAACCCTATCTAGTTTCCTCATTGAGAACAAGTTCTCAAGGGGGAAAATAGATAAGACTCTATTACTTAGGGAATCTAGAGGCAAAGTCATACTAGTCCAAATATATGTAGATGACATTATATTTGAGTCTACTGAAAGCAGCCTTTGCAAAAAGTTTGCAAAACTTATGCAAGGTCAGTTTGAGATGAGTAGTATGGGAGAGCTGAAGTTTTTCTTGGGTCTCCAAGTTAAACAGACTGAGAGTGGTTTGTCCATTTATCAGTCAAAGTTCACCCTATAACTCATAAGGAAATATGGTATGGATTCATCCAGCACCATGAAGACTCCTATGGGGTCAAGTATGTCTCTTAGCAAGGATGATGCAGGGAAACCTGTAGATGAAACCTTGTATAGAGGGATAGTTGGCTCTCTATTATACTTGACTGCTAGTAGACCTGACATCATGCATGCTACATGTGTTTGTGCCAGGTATCAAGCCTGCCCTAAAGAGTCTCATTTGACAGCAGTCAAAAGAATATTGAGATATCTAAAGGGCACTCCCTATCTAGGACTCTGGTACCCTAGGAATGGAGATTTTGATCTAACAGGTTATTCAGATGCAGACTTTGTAGGATGCAAAGAAGATAGAAAGAGCACTACTGGAACCTGTCAATTCCTAGGTGGGAGACTAATTTCATGGAGTAGCAAAAAGCAAACCAGTGTGGCTATCTCCACAGCAGAGTCAGAGTATGTAGCTGCAGGAAGTTGCTGTGCTCAACTTCTGTGGATACAACATCAGCTAGAGGACTATGGATTTCAGGTAAGTAGAACTCTACTTTTCTGTGATTCTACAAGTGCTATTTCAATAGCTAATAACCCTGTATCACATAGTAGAACTAAACATATTGAAATTAAATATCATTTTCTTAGGGAGCATGTAAAAAGAGAAGATATTTTACTTGAATATGTTAAAACTGATAATCAAATAGCTGATATGTTTACTAAGCCCCTAGAAGAAGCTAAGTTCAATAGATTCAAAATTGAACTAGGAATGTTAAACTTAGAGTAAGTTTACAGAATTAAAATTGGCTAAGTAAAAAGGTGTCGACACATAGACAAGTCTATGTCGACACTGAATAGTGGTGTCGACACTTCAGGAAAATGGTGTCGACACATCCAGGATGTTGGTGTCGACACTTCAGAATGTTAGTGTCGACACATGACAAGTAGGTGTCGACACATCCAAAGTGGTGTCGACACTTATGTTTTACTCAGAATTTTCTAAGTAAAGTCTCGACAATGTGTCGAGTTATGTTGTGTCGACACATAACCAAGTGTCGACACATAAAATCTGTTGACTAAACTTGTGTCGACACATATGTGTCGAGACATTATAAGTCAATGTCGACACTTATTGCCAGTGTCGACACATTTTAAGTTAGCTGTCCCGCCTGTTCATCTTCAAAATCAGAAAGGTATAAATAGGGTTCTGTCTTTGTTTGTCGACACGCTTTCAAAGTTTCGAGACCAAAACTACTGTGTCGACACCTCTCTTTTCTAAAGACAAATTCTACAAACCCTAATGGCTCCTAAGCTTGAGGAGAACGTTAACGAAGGATATGAGCTTGTGCGCGGCGCGTTCGACGATGCTGATCCAGAAATCAAGGCCGTAGTAACCCTAGTCGCCGACTCTGGGTTAGAGTACTTAGTTTCAGAACCAACTAAGATATGGAAGAAGGAGGTGCTTGAATTCCTTAATGGAGCTACAGTAGATGAATCTGGATACAAAATCAAATCCAGAGTTCATGGAGAAAAGGTTAAGGTAACCCCAAAAAGTTTGAGGAAGATTCTTCAATTGCCAAGAACTCAAGATGAAGAAGAGGTGACTGCTTCAAAGACCAGGGAAGCTCTTACCTGGTGTGGACTTGATCCAAAGATGAAAATAGGTTTTGTTTTCAACAGGAAAGGCATGAATAATCAAGGAAAGTTCATGTCTGAGATTGTGGGAAAGGTCTTACTCAGCAAACCTGGAGGGCATGACAGAGTGTCTGCCTATATGTTTGGAATCATGACAAGGATCATATTCACTCTGAAAACAGACTGGTCAATAGTGGTTTATGAGAAGATTAAGGAGAGCTTGAAAAAGCCCAATCTGGGCAGAATCATCAGTCTATACCTAGCTGGTGTGATACCAGAGGTAATGAGTACTGCTGCAGGCAGCAAGATAAATCATATGAAGAAGATGGATCTAAGGATCTTTTCTAGATGGGACAGGGTGTTGTCCAAGGAAATACCAACCCCAGAGAAGACAGTTACTGAGAAGGAGATTCCCCCAAAGAAAAAGAGAAAAACTGCTCCAATGGCACAAGAGTCCTCCACCAGTTCAGGGAGTGAAGAACATGTTGTTTTCACTCCTGATGATCAAGAGGAAGAGGCTGTAGTGAAATCTCCTGCTGCTCAAGAGATTGCTGAGATCCAGGGGGAGCTTCCTGAAGCTAGCCCCATCCACAAGGATCACAGCCAGGAGGAGCCTCCAGTTGTAGAAGAACCATCTACACTGGACAATGAGCAAGCCACCACCATCATACAAGAGGTACTCACTGACCTAAATACTTTAGAATATCTTATAGAAGATGCTGATTTGTCTGATGTTCCTCAGTAAACTCAGCTGCATAGTCAAGAACCAGATGTTGTTCTAGAAGACACATCTGCTGTTCTAGTTATTCCTAATCCTGTGGTTAAAGAACCAAGAACTTCTCCAGCTTCTTCCCCACCAGAATATACAATGGAAGACTTATTCCTTAATCTAGACCAACAAGATTTTGACATGGACAAGGATGCTGATACAAGAGATAATGCTGCTGCTGAGGGGGAGAAGGCACAAGATCTGGAAGAGCCTTTTAGGCAGGAAACTGAGAAAGCACCTGAAGTGCAGAAAGAGAAGCCTCAAAGCCCTAAGGATAGGGTTGACATAGCCAGCACTTCTGCCTCTGAAGATGAGGAGAGTGCTAGGGCAAAGAAGAAGAAATTGTATGTCTTTAAAAGGAGAAGTCAGAGTTATAAGAAAGCTCTGCAATCTATAGCCCCACAGCCTATAGTTCAACAAGCTCCAACTGTTGATTATAGTGCATTAATGATTGCACTGCAGATAAAACTGGATGAACAGAGAAGAGCTATAGAGGCTTATGTAGATGAAGGGCACAAAGCTTTGCAGTTTGATCTGGCCCAAGATATAAAGTCTATAAGGTTTGAAATGAACCTTAACAAAAAGGAAATGACTGATTGCTTCCACAAAGGTGGAAATGCAGTGGTGTATTTGGCAACACACCAAGAGAAGATCAAAGAACAAGTGGATGACATAGCATTGAAACAAGGATATGTTCTTGAGAATCAATTAAGAATGAATGACAATTTGACTGCCTCCCATAATGCTATAGTCACTGAGTTGAAGAACAAGGCTGCTGAACCTTCTCCTTCTACTGCTGCTGCTAAAGCTGATTTTGATAAAGTATTTCAAGAGGAAATTTCTGCTGTAAAGACTGCAATCCAAGCCTCCAAAAAGGTCATATCTGAACAACTTCAAAAGCTTAAACCTTTCTTCAAAGATGGCATCAGATACTTGGATAGTCAAATCAGATTTCAGAAGGATGATGTCAGAGATCACATGGCTAGAGAAGTCATAAAGGGGGAGAGAGTACTAGTCAAGGCAAGATCTGTACATGCTAAGTGGATATCAAATTCAATCAGGGCTACACTTGGATATCCTCCTCTGTGTGATGACCAAGATATTGCTGAATCGGGCATTAACCCTGCCTATCTTGGAGGTGAGCAACCAGAAGTAGCTCAGGTCATTTATCCACCTGCAGACTTTGAAATGATTCATGCTGAGGTACAGACCATGTACAGCCCATCTGGGGGCAAGGACAATGTCCATATTGAAGAGGTTGTTCAACCTATATCTGAAGCCATGCAAGAGGCTCTACAGAAAGAAGAAGAGACAAGGTTGTCCAAAAAGAGGTTTAGGGAACAAGTAGAACAAAGGCCAGACTTTGAACAGTGGAGCCCTACCTCTAGGAATATAATTTTAACTGCCTGGAAAGCTGCCAAGGACAATACTCATGACAGGAACAAATGGTTTTCTGAAGCAGAATGGAGAAAACATGAGATCAGGCAGGAAGCAATAGTTCAGTATAGAAGGAAGGCTAAGATGGGAAAGCTACCTCCTACTGTAGTGGAGCCTAGCAAGTACTTCCCTAAGCCATATCATTATTTTGAGAGGCACAAGATCAAGGCAGAAGAACTTAAAAAGAAAGATCTAAAAGGCAAGAAGCCTGTTGTTGCTGAAACTGCTGATACCCCTGTCAAAGCTCAAGTTCAAGCTGGCAAGGGAATAGTTATCAAGTAACCTGATCAGAAATAGATTAAGATTTTACTTGAAGATTATTTTGTAATCTTTTAAATGTAAAACATTTTTGTAAACCACTGAAGATGTATAAGAAAAATGTTAGAACAATATATGATAAATATATTTCATGATTGTTCTGTGAATGTGTCTATTTCTTGTTTGTTCTGAAATGATGAATGTGTATACATGTGTGAATTAATACATGTTTATGTTTATCCTGCTGAATATAACCTGCTTTACATCATTTTGTAATTTTTAATTATGAATGGTGTATATCATTGACTAATGGTTATGACTTCTCCAAATAGTGGGAGATTGTTGGGTACATTGGTCAAATGTACCTGATTTGAAGAAACCTCACCCAACTCAATGATATACATCATAATATATTTGATTTATGTTGAGTTTACTTGTGCAGGTTAAGAAATCACTGGACTGAAGCAAAAAGTTTCTAAGTCCATGTGTCGACACCCAGAGGGAAAGTGTCGACACTTAAGTAGACTTGTGTCGACACCCAGACAAGCAGTGTCGACACTTAGAGTCATTGTGTCGACACCTGGGATGCAGAGTCGACACCAGACAGAAAGTGTCGACACTTGGAGCTGTGTCGACACTCAGTGAAGAAAAGTGCAGACAGAAAGTGTCGACACAAGGAGCTGTGTCGACACCCAGTGAAGCTGTGTCAACACCAGAAAGTGTCGACACTTGGAGCTGTGTCGACACTCAGCAAAAGTCTGCAGAGACTAAGTTAAAGTGTCGACACTCAGAACAATGTGTCGACACTCAACAGAAGAGTCAGCACTTGAAGTATGTGTCGACACCCAGCACAATGTGTCGACACTTAGCTAAAGACTCTACACTTGAAGAAAGTGTCGACACAAGGAGCTGTGTCGACACTTAGCAAAGATCAGAAAGATCAACAAAATTATTCTAAGTACAAGTGTCGACACTAAGGGAATGTGTCGACACTCAGCTGAAGGCTCAACAAGAAGAAGGTGTGTCGACACAAGGAGCTGTGTCGACACTCAGCAAGTATCAACATAGAATACTATGTGTCGACACCAAGAAGTAGTGTCGACACTTGACAGATTCAACAAAAGAAGTTGTGTCGACACAAAGGTGATGTGTCGACACTTAGAAGAATTCAACAAAAGCTAGAAGATCAAGTACTTGTGTCGACACTCAATTTCAGTGTCGACACCTGAAGAAGAATCTGTGTCGAGACATACAAGGAGTTGTGTCGACAACTTGTAGACTTGTGTCGACACTTACACAACATGTGTCGACACTTGGTCTATAAGTGTCGACACTTAAAGACAGAAAGTCTCGACACTTTCAGACAGTTAGAGATTTTCAAGAAATGACTGGATGACTTGACAGCTGCCATTCCAGCCGGTCTACAGCACCTGTCAGAGATATCAGAAGTCAGTTATGGACCGGACCAGCCGGTTACCATGAAGAAGGCCTATAAATAGGCACCTACAGTTTACAGAAACAGTAGTTCAAGAGTGGTTCAGATTGATCACATTGTTGAAGAACAAGTTATCAAAGTGATACCAAGAGTATCAACACAAGAAGATCTTGCAGTCCAAGTGCAGATCTAAGAAGTTGGAGAGTGAGGGCTCCATCCAAGAAATCAGCCTTTGGAACTAGGCTGAGAAGAAGGATTCAGATTCATTTTGGATCTTAAGTGGCAGAGGTCAAGGAACAACTGCAGGAGGATTCAGTCTTATTCAGTTCTACTCAAGAAGCTTTGAAGAAAGCTAAGTCAGAATGAATCCAGCTGAGGTCTTCCAAGAACTCATCAAGAAACTCTCAACTCCCCTCTTTCATTTCTGAGTTGTTGAGTTAATATTTGTAATACATTTTTAACTTGTAGGATCCTTTGGATCTGAGTGAATTGTAAGCCTATAATTATAAAGGCTGAGGGTAGGGCTTGAGAGCCTGAGAGTAAGAGATTGAGATCTCTGAGTGTAGGCCTTGTTGGCTGAGTGTAGGCCTTGGTTGGCTGAGTGTAGGCCTTGATTGGCTGAGTGTAGGCTTTGGGATAAAGCTGAGTTGTAAGGCTTTGGGCCTGAGGTGTAGGAACCATTTTGGGTTCTGAGACAGTGGAGGAGTTTGGCCGAATCTAGTACACTGCTAGATAGGCGAAGGGGGACAGTGGATGTACCCATATCTTGGGGAACCACTATAAACCACTGTGTATACTGTGCTATGCTGTGATTGTTGCTGTGTATGTTGTGTGTTTGCTGTGATAGAATAGTTAGAAATCTGTGTTATAAACTGTTGGCTGCCATTAAAGTTTAAAAAGGATTAGGTCACCTATTCACCCCCCCTCTAGGTGTTTAGGTACCATATCTTTCATATACCTATTAGACTTTCTGCTGATCGGTGTGACGACATTGTGGCGCTGTCTCTCCCCATGCATTCTTCCCCTCTTGGTTATTCACCCACGGAGGAACTCGCACATATTTTCTCTGATGGTGTTGTTCCTCTGCTTTCTTTGCATAAATTATCTATCCCCATTTCTAGTGAGTCGGTTGATGATGTTATGCCTGATGGTGATTCTGAGCCTGCGGATGTGCCCATGTGTGACGAGGATATTATTTTCAATAATGGAAAGTGTTACGTCTTGGAACATGTGGACGCATCGAGGTTTGTTGTTGAGGAGATCCTTTCTGATGAGGAAGTTTTCACTTCCTTGTTTGATGAGGAGGTCCAAACTACCACCAAGGACCTCGAGCTCTCGGATTCCCCACGCTATGACTCATATGACACCGACGGTGATCTATGTTTGCATCCTGCTGGGAGTTAGACCGCGACCACTCCCCCTATTTTGGATTATTTTACTTCTTCTTCTCCTTTATTTCTTGATCCCCTTTCTATATCTGAGCCCGTACGGGTTGAGTCTCCACAGGTGTTTCAGGAGGACTTAGAGCTTTCAGCTCGAGTCATGGATGATAGCATCCTTATATTTGAGGGGGTTAATCCCTCCTCCATTGAGGAAGCCTCATTCATTGTATTATCCTCCTACAGACCTACTATGGATGATACCTTCCAGGGCAAGGATTTTTTGTGTGAGATGAGTGAGGACCATGCCTCCTCATCTTACATTTTGTTTCCTCTACCTGTGTTGGGCATGCATTCTTATTTAGGTAGAGGGGTAATGGTTTTATCGCTGTATCGGTACCTGTTACCGAAATGGATATTGGAACAGTTACCTGTGCACTTTTTATTTCATAGACCCATTAGCTTGAACCTTTTCCTTAGCTGAATAAGTCGTGTTGGGATGACAGTAACCCCAGTACTTATCTTTTATTTCCTATATTTTTATTTCTCATATCTAACTTAGTTTAGTATTTCTTTGTATTTTGTATATTTTTCTTTTGTTTTGCGGAGCTCACCCCTGCAGGTATTCGTGGTAAATTCATTTTGGCGGGGTTGTGATTCTTCGTATGGTGGAGTTGCTTCTGTTTTTCAAGTGTCTTCTGGTATGCTCACCAACTGAGCATTGGGTAACCTCTTCCCTTGTCTCTATTTGATTTAAATTTCCATATCTTTTGCTGTGTAGCTTAGTTTAAGTCTGGGGGAGAGCCATTAATAGTTACCTTTTGCACGCGCACATTTCATGGGCATACTAGGAGCTTATATATTTTTATTTTAATTAGTTCATTGCATTGCACACCACTGTACCCACATGAGCGCGTGCTTAGCTGTTAGCGTGATGTGAGTTAAACTCGTTTTTTTATATGATTTGGGAAAATTATTGTGCTGGCATAAGATTGTGAGATGGAGTAAAATGTTGGCCTTGCTGTGCTCCTAGTCAAGTGCTCTCGTTTCGTGTAGAAATTGGCATAGATTTAATTTTTCTGTATGCTTATAGTTTTATATTTTTCTATTTGCGTAAAGAATTTTTATTCTACTCAAAAATTGGTGAATCCGGTGTGAATCCGACGGTAGCACAGGGATGTGTGTAGACGGCCATTAGTTTCGTATTTCTCGAGTCGGGAGGACATATAGTCTTTCTCGTTGGCTAAGAACTTGCCCCAACCTATTCTTGAAGCATAGGTATAGGTTAGTCATGCATGTGTGTGATATATGCCATCATTTTGGCCTGGTTGAGCTTTGTACCGT
Source organism: Platanthera guangdongensis (assembly GCA_039583875.1). NCBI lineage: Eukaryota > Viridiplantae > Streptophyta > Magnoliopsida > Asparagales > Orchidaceae > Platanthera > Platanthera guangdongensis. Next base: position 122,476,536 of record CM077147.1, on the reverse strand, counting down.
TCATAATATCTTATCCTCGCTAACCCCATTGTGCCTACCCTTCTTTTGATTCAACTCCACCATTATTTCACCAAAGCCTCATAGATGATCCTAGTCACACACCCAAGTCGATGCTTTAGTGCTTTACATTTTCATGTTGGGGTATTGATGTGGTGATATTACATGTGAATATGTGGATGTGCTCCGAAGCCTTTATTTGCGGAAACTGTTTTAAAAAAAATGATGTTAATTGTGAAAAATAAAAGAAAAAAAGTATAATTGAAAATCCTTTTTGTAATGAGATTGTATTTGGGAGTAGGCAGGGTGCATACCTATATTTTAGAAAATTAAGTCTGGGGGTGTGGTGTACCCGCATGTATTTTGCTTAGCTGAGGGACTCCTTTTATGATAGCGCATTTTGGTTAGGTGCGTAGCCTTCCTATTTTTCTTTGTTTACCGAACCGTAACCTAAGCCCCATCTCTTCACCTAAAGTCCTACTGATTCATGTGTGAACCAAGGCAGTACCGTGGAGAGAGTGCAAACGGGCAAGCTTATGGTCACCGACATTGGTGGATTCCTTTGGAGGTTATCCTGAGCCCCGATCTTTGGCAACGCTCGCCTAGCAATTAGTCTACTTTCTCCCTACGCGTGACCGGAAGATTCACCGTGATTCAATTTTTGAGTAGTAATAAAATATTGATACGCATTGTGAAAAGTGTAAATTATTTTGCTTACCTAAAAATTTCCTCTATTATCTTTTTACGCCTACGAGCATGCGACTTCGCATGGTACTCCATATCTTAATTTCTGTGTTAGCTATTTTATTTTCATTTTCTGCATAGATTTTGTTTGCTCGGGACGCACAAACAGGTAAGTCTGGGGGTGTGATGAGTCCGGTTTATATATGGTTTTTAGGACTCATCTGGTCTTATTTTCTTCCATGTGCACTACTTTTTCAATTGGAAAAGTTATATTTTTATTTAGGGCTTCACTTCACCAATAGTGCATTGTTTTTTGGCCCAAGGGTGTGCAATTGTGCATTCTGTTGTTGGGGGTAGGCACAAGGTGCTCCCCAAGGGCTCTTTCCAGATATTTTTCTTTTCATTTTTGTGACATTGGAGGGATCTCTTTAGTTTTATTGGTTTGTATGCAGGTTGAGCGTTTTCCCTAAAGTTGGAATGCAGGTTTGAGGAAAATGCACGGTCATGCGTTTTCTTAGCACACGATCTTTTGTGATCATGTGTTTAGTTTGTGCAGGAGAAACGTCGAGCTGAGCTCGACAAACTGAGCTCGACGAACTTAACGCACGGTTAACACACGGTTTCTTCGGAACCATGCGCGAAGGAAACACATAGTATTCATATAGCTTCTTGTTTTTGCATTATATTATTAATCATGCATTTCCTTCACGCACGGGCAACAGCGCCCGTGCGCGAGTAAAACGTATGGTTCCACCGTTTCTCCATGCTTTCCTGCGCTCTGTGTTTACCCGTGCAATTTCCTTCACGCACGGGCGGAATCGCCCGTACGCGTGTAAAACACACGGGTCAACGCTTCTTCTTCCTGGGTCATTATCTGCGCGCAAATATCGCACGGTTCACGCATTGTCGTGCGACGGACCATCCATGTCCAATTTTTTGATCTTTTTCTATTTAAGCGCAAGTTTTCCTCCATTTTAGGGAGATCCGTATTCGGGACATTTCAGCCATCTTTTAGGGCAAAGTTCCGCCCTTCCACCTCTGCTCTTAATCTTCCACCAAGGGGAGAAGCTCCGGCCATGCTCGCGAAGCTTATACCTTGCCGGTGCTTGCTCTCGGCCTTCTCCTTCATGTTCTAAGCTCTATTTCAAGCTTCGATGCCATAGATAACAAGCGAAGGGAATCTTGCAACTTTCTTTCGGATCGTGACATGAAGAAGACGAGTCTATTGGGAGGTAATGACAGCCCTTCTCTACCCCGGACGCAGTTGAGGACCGAGCTAGGATGCAAATTGACAACCCGGTGATTCCTTCCGCGAACCCTCAACAAGACTTCGGATTCGGTCGATCTCTTGCCTTGTTCTTCCTTTATTGTTGTTTATGTGCTGTTAGAACTTTTGTGTTGATGATGTGCTCTTAGCTGTAAACTTTATTAGTTTCATGTCTCTGTGAACTTGTATTGTTTATGCTTAAGTTGCTTGAGTTGCGCCATCCTTCCATCCACCATCCATCCGTTCTTGCCGTTCTAGTAATTGCTAGAAGCGTGCGTAGCGAAGAGTTGTTTACGACCCTCAAATCATGGTTCTTACGCTTGCCTACTCGTCCATCCGCCCAACGATTCGGTGCATAGCGGCCTGTGTAGTCTTCCATTCCGCCTGGCGAAGCATCGCATAGCGGCGTTGCATAGGAGTAGTTGTTTGTGTTTTATTTTCTGTTTCTGCAACCATCAAAACCCCCATAGTTAACTCCGACCTTACGACTTCAATCTCAAGTCCTACTCGATATTAACTCCCCCCTTACTATGTTCCTTGAAGAGATCGATATATACTTGGGAAAGCCACCCATTTTATATTACTTGTGCAACCGATACACTTGCCATTCAAACACATCACACACCGGCGTCCAAATGAACTTCTGAACCTTCCTCATCAGTGTGGTCAGAGGCAAAGCAATCTGCGAGAGGTTCTCTACAAAACGTCTGTAGTAGCCTGCTAGTTCAAGGAAACTCCTGACTTCGGCCACCGAAGACAACACCGGCCACTCCTGAATGGATCTTATCTTTGACGGATCTACTGTTATGCCCTCTCCACTTACCACATGGCTAAGAAAAACCACTAACGACAGCCAAAACTCACACTTTGAGAACTTGGCATAGAGCTTATTCCTTTGCAAGGTATGCAACACCATCCGCAAGTGATTTGCATGATTAGCTTCCGATTGAGAGTACACCAGAATATCATCAATGAATATAATCACAAACAAGTCTAAGGACTCTCTGATCGTTTGGTGTATTAGGTCCATGAATACTAATGGCGCATTACATAGATCAAATGACATTACTGTGAACTCATAATGATCGTAGCGTGTTCCAAATGCAGTCTTGGGAATGTCACCTTCCCGAATCCTCAACTAGTTATATCAAGATTTCAATTCCAATTTAGAATAGACGGTTAATCCCACTAGCTGATCGAATAATTCATCTATCCGTGGAATCGGATAATTCTTCTTATCTGTCAGCTTATTCAATTCACGATAATCAATACATAACCGCAAACCACCGTCTTTCTTTTTCACAAAAAGAATAGGTGCGCTCCAAGGTGACATACTTCGGCATATATATCCTTGCTCCAGCAACTCTTGCAATTGGAATTTCAATTCAGCCATTTCCTTTAGCGCGACGCGATATGGCGAGCGGGCCATAGCTTTCGCACCTGGCATAAATTCAATCATGAAGTCGATCTCCCGCTGGGGTGGTAGCCCAGGAAGATCCTTAGGAAACACATCTGCAAACTCCGATACAATCGGAACATCACTCACATTGGCCTTTGGCTCAATAGCCTGAATCAGCATGAAGAATAACTTCACGCCCTTCCAAACAGTATTGACGACTTGGAGTGCAGACATCAAGGTCCCGCTCACTCCTCGCATACCAGCGAACTTAGTCTCAAGCTCGATATTTTGGCCCAGTATGATCTCTTTTGCTTTGCAATCAATCAAGGAATGCTTCTCCGTGACACAGTCCATACCAAAGATCACATCAAACTCCGATATCGGCAGCACAGATGCGTTCAAACAGAAATTCCGACTTCCAATTTGGACCGCCACATCGCAAGCCCTATCCACAAGCATTAAACTACCGTTCGTTAACAACACCTTTATGCTCATGCCTTCACATGACTCGGTACTCCAATTGGAGCTACAAAGTCATTAGACAAAAATGAATGTGAAGCACCCGTATCAAATAGGGCTCTCGCTAGCGTATTCTGAATCAAAACAAAGATTGTGGCAAACACATCACACACAAGCTACACACAAAGCATGCACACAAAGAAAAGCAATCAATAACTTTCACTCGTACCTATGATGACGTCACGTTGCTTTTATGGCCTCCTGCTGGCCAAGATTATAAACCTGGGGCTACACCTGGGATGCAGAGGACTCCACCACCGCCTTTCCCTTCTCAGCATAAGACGCTCCCGCCTTCTTGTCACCCTTTGGTGGACCCACTCGATAGTCACGGGTGATATGCCCCACTCTGCCATATATAAAGCAGGTATGAGTCTCTGGCCATGAAGTGGCCCCCGACAGAACTGTTGCAGGAGCTTGCACTGAAGGCTTGGACATCTTACCCCATTTCTTATATGATTTCACAGGTAGGGGCGCATTGAACTCTGGCTTTATCACAGCTAAGTCCCTTTTCCTTGCACCCTCTTCATATCCTTCTCCAGCGCACATGCAGTATCAACCAATGCCTGGAACACTTGGTTTACAGAACTCGAGAGCAGGAATCGCAACTCGTCCTGCAACCATTCATAGAACCTATTAGTTTTACGCTGCTCATCGGCGAAGATAGAGCCCGCATACCGTACCAACCATGTGAACTCTTGCAGGTACGTCTCCACACTACTTTCTCCTTGCGTTAGCCGCTGGAACTCAATTTCCATAGCAATGCGTTGTGCCGCTAGTCGGTGCTTTGCCAGGAAGAGTCGCGAGAACTCCTCAATCGAAACTTGTGGTAACTGCCTGCTCACTAAGTGGTGTAACTCGATCTCGTCCCATCATAACTGAGCCTCTCCATTGAATAATAAGGTGGCCAAGGTGACCTTCTGATCTTCCTCCATCCTAATCATTGTCAATATACGCTTGACACACGACAACCACTCCTCTGCCTATATAGGGGATCCCACACCCATAAACGTAGGAGGATTGAAGCTCATAAACTACGTTAGCTGTCGTTCAGCTGCTCGCGCATCAACAGCCGCAACATGTTCTGGCCTCGCCGCAACCTAGTCTAACACCACTGCTGGCTGCGCTTGCCTACCAGGCTATGCTTGAAACATTACAAACAGCGCCTCAGCAACTAAGCGGACAGTTTCCGCAGAAGGGGGAGGTATAGACACCTTAGCTGCTGTTGTACGGTCATCAGAACACTGGGGATCTGACTGCCCAACACCACTCCGAGTCACTATAGGTGAACAAGACACACATTAGCGACCTCGCACAAGCAATAACAACAATTTAAGAACCTGCAAGTTCCTCAAACAAGTGCATTTGCATTCCTAAGTGGACATTCAAGAGTTCATTAGTGTTAACGCGGTTCGCACGTACACGTGTTGGCCACCCTACAAAAGAATTCAACCACAAATTCGAAAGGGAAAGACCGAGACAGGCTGATACCAAAATGTAACAATTCCATCCATTCATATAGCATATAATAGAAGGTCTGGCCGGGGCCCTAAACCATATGCCACCAAACAGGCGGGGAAGTTATAGGTTAATACCACAACACAAACGCATCCTAACTCAGAGCATGCTAGCGGAAGATTTTAATAGTAATCTAGAATTCCAACTATGAATGTCCATAATATATAAAGCCATAGTTATATATAAACTCTCGAGGAATGTACAGCAAATACACTATCGTTCGGCCTTATGGCCTTACAGTTTATCTTTACAAGAGTGGACTCCAAACATCGGTGCGTAGGCCAGCCACATATGAAAAAAACATAATATTTTCAGCTTAGCCTTCAAGGGCTAGCAGCAGAAGCAGGGACTTCAGTCTTTATATGTCTCACTCGACTCTCCAGCACCTGCACAAGGATAGCCCACCCAATGGTGGCAAACAAGGCAACAGTCAGCATTTAGCTGACCAATTTATAATGACACTATCCCTTTCCTAGGGAAGTGGTATTCCTTCCCTGCAGGCATAGCAATTTATAAACAAATATGTCTGTATCACACATTGTGTTCTCACGCACAAACACTCCATCACAACCGTCAGCCATGCGGCCCAACGGTCCTTACACTCAGGGCACATTTTGGGTGTACCGACGAACCAGGGTTCCACCACCGTTCCATGTCCAATTCCCGACGGTAAAATTGAGCATTTAGTCTTTTCGGCGCGCATGCCTAAGACTCTCATTATGCGCTCCAACTGATCGTACTTTCAGGTCTTCAAGTGGGACGGACATAACACAGGAACGGATCATCCACCACCCGTTGCTCAAGTCGCCTTGCCATCACCGAATACCAACATACTCAAGACTAAATATACAAGGCGCGGGTCGGTTTCACCTTTCCTGTTCAGCACGAGGCCTTTCAAGAGCTCATCAAGCTCACAATAGCCATACTCTCCACCAAGGACTGGCTTCACAATTGCCATTAAGGACTGGCTTCACAAGATCCACAATGTCCATTAAGGACTGGCTTCACAATCAACAAGGGTAGTTCGTGTTAGCGTCTGTCACGATCGCTTAGCGGGCTCCATAGAACTCACTTTATGCACCCATATCCACCCAAACCCTGCAGCATCCTGCAGTGTCAAAAAATTGGTCTTGCCATAGCACACAGCACAAGCATCACAAGGGTATTTTCCTGTACTACCACTACAGTACTTCCTGCTACTGCCCTTCATAGGTCCAAACCATCGACCCCACAAACTATACGTTTAACAGCGGAGTCTTCTCCGGTGTGCAAATGCAACATCACCAATCCAGACCAACCTGTCCAGATGGGCTTCACACAGCATGCCTATTCCGTACTCCATTTCCGGATCTATATGCCAAACTATTGGGGATTCTAAGAATCTGTAACACCCCAAAATTTTTGAAAAGGGCATTTTGGTTTCTGGCAGGGGACACACGGCCTAGGACACGGGCGTGTCCCAGGGCGTGTCATGCTGGAGTCGACGACTTGGCCGCGTAGTCGACATTTTGCGCTCGACGAAGTGTCGAGACTGGGAACACGGCCTGAGACACGGGCGTGTCTCAGGATGTGTCGAGCCCGTGTCGACAATCGGACTAGGGTGTCGACATTTTTTTCGCTCGACGATGTGTCGAGACAAGGCACACAGCCTAGGATACGGGCGTGTCCAAGGCCATGTCAGTCAGTCGACGAACTTCTCTCGACGAAGTTCACTCGATGAGTGTCGAGTGTCGAGACAGGGGCACACGGCCTGTGACACGGGCGTGTCACAGGGCGTGTCTCGCATGGTCGACGAACTTCGCTCGACATTTTTCCACGGTGTCGACATAAAGGTAGTCGACGAGTGTTGAGACTTTGCACACTGCGTGGGACACGGGCGTGTCCCAGGCCGTGTCCTTCTCGGGTTGTTTTCGGGGCTGTGTCGATGGAGGCACACGGCCGACCACACGGCCGTGTCAGTCGGGACACGGGCGTGTCATGTCGAACATGGGCGTGTCGGATGCCCGTGTATTGTTCTAGGCGCGTCGATTTGAGACGGCGAATGAGGAACACGACCATGGACACGGGCATGTGCCAGGCCGTGTTCGGCCCAGGTGTTTCTTTCAGGCGGATCGTGGCCATTTTTTTCCTTATTTTGGGATCTGATGGTCCAGGACTTCTCTTGGGGAGTTAAGTCCGAGAATAGGGTTGGAAACCCTCATTCTTCTCCAAGCTTTATCTTACTAAAATTTCTAGAGAGAAGGGAGAGCAAGGAAGAAGGTGAAGTAGAGATTCGGCTATTGGAGAGGCTTCGGTGCTCCAAATCGCGAGCCGAGTCCAGATCCGTGGAGGCTAGACCGTTGCGAAGGTTTTCATGCAGCTATTTTTGACATGGCTAGGAAGAGGAGTCAGAAGGTAACGACATTTCTCCTCTCGATTTTTAGGATGCATGTCTTAACATCATTTCTCTTCTAGTTTTGGGCACCAAACACTCAAATGAGAGGGGTTTGGGTCGCCAAGGTTCAAGAGGAACCTCCGGGTCGATTGAGTCCGTCCCCGGCATGTTTGCATTAGAGATCCGCTCCGTTAGTGGATTAGGCATGGTTGGTGAAGCTGTAGTCGTGACCGTTAGTCCGACTCGGTGATGTTGCATACGAGCTTTAAGGATTCGTAGAGATTCCGTTGCGGCAAGATGTCGTTTGTGATGTGGTGATGTTTTCCCCTTTTTCTTGAGTGGGTACGTGTAGTCGAAACCGGACAAGGTTAGCTCCTCAATGGCGGTAGATGGATTCCTTGGCGGACAAGGTTAGCTCCGCATGAGTGGAAGATGGTTTCCTTGGTGCGCGGGAACACTGTAGTACAAATGAGGGACTAGGGTGGAATTGTCTTGGTTTGTGATGTGCCAAGGTGTGGTTGTGTCTCCGTGGTCGGCTGGCTATCCCGTGACGTACGCGTCATGTGTGGAGAGTGTCTCGGCGAGACTAGTCCCCTTCTGTGAGACTGATGAGAATGCTAAGCATTGGGGCAAGCCCGGGCAATGAGGCCATGAGCGGGTGGGGTCCAGCAAGGCTTCTTAGAAACGGTCAATTTGTGTTTGTTGGAATCCTGACATGAGACGTCAGAGCTTGCAGGCAAGCCCGGGTCTAAGACCTTGAGCGGGTGGGACCTAGGCAAGAGTTCTATGTGGCGGCTTGTGTGCCATTTTAGGGAAATGTGTCTCCTTTTTTGTGTGTGGCTTTATGCCAATAGGGAAATGATGAGTACCAAAATGGTGTGATGATGTGCTAGATGCATACGCTATAGGGTGCCTTGGGTGAAACCCGGGTGTTGCATACATGTTGCATAAGTAGGCCCCTTTTATATTATATGCTCAACACGTAGAGAACGTGTATGATGTTTAAGACATCCAAGCTTGTTCTTAATGCACTTCTTGTTTATATTATATATTGCATACGAATTGCTGACTTGCAGGTTGGAGGGCTCCCCGGGGTCCGTTAGGGGCGGCCGGGAGGAGATGTGTTTGTTACACAGTTTGAGGTCAGCCTTTGCTGACCCACGTTACTAATAATTTCTACAGGGCAAGGATCGCAAGCAGGAGCTAGCTCGCCGGCCAGAAAGGCCTAAGCCTCATGAAGTGTATCCCTCTTTTGTAACTCTTCTTATGATATTGTATGTTTGAGACTCTTGTTGTCCGGCTTGCATGCCGAGGTAGACTAGGAGTGCTTATGCACTTTTATGATTGTTGTATTATGTGAGTTTGGACTCTCTTATGTTGTAAGGCCATAAGGCTATTTTGTTACTCTGTAGTAGTGGATAACTTCTAGTATTTCTTGTGTTTCCGCTGTGTTGTGCAAAACGTTTTGAGTGTGGGTAGTTATATCATCTTATAATACTAAAGTTGTGGCGTCCGTATGTTGTGGGGCCCCGGCCGGACCCATATTATACGGTCATTACAGGGGAGGTGTTACAATTTGGTATCAGAGGGAGGTTAGATTCAAGGTCAATTCGTAGAGAAGTTATCCACATAAGAGTAATGCAGGATCATGAGTGTCCTTATGTTTAAGTCTTTAGATTAGAGACTGATTCCTTGTTTCTTGTTTTCTTTAAGAGTGCAAGCAACGAGGCGGGAACGTCGAGAGCAAGAGAAGAACTCTCGGCGAGCAGTGCCACTGCTCCAGGTCTTTTGGGCACGGGTGTAAACCCGGCCGACTTCTGCCGCATGCTTGCAGAAGCGATGGTGGCAGCCTAAGCTGCAGCGGCAGCTCAAGTAGCAACCCCTGCTTCACCGAACATGGCGACGGTCGTGCTAGGCGGAGAAGCCAGGCGAGTGGAGCCTTTGGCGGAAAGGGTGGTTGTCGGACATGGAGAACGGCACATGAAGTATTTCCTGAGTTTCCATACCCCGTCGTTTAAGGGAGTTGGTACGCCAACGGATGCGGAGGATTGGTGGGTTCGCATTCAAGAGCTTTTGAGGGCGGCGGAGACGCCAGAAGAAAAGAAATCTGAGTATGCGGCGTTCATGTTGGAAGGAGACACCAAGTTGTGGTGGGTGAGCCATAGCGGCCGCCAGTTCCCGGGACGCACCCCGTCAATGGAAGAATTTGGGGATGCTTTTCGAAAGAGGTACATTCCCATTTCTACACGGTTGGCCCTTGAGAGGCAGTTTCTGCACTTAATTCAGCGAGACAAGACAGTGGATGAGTATGTGTAGGAGTTCACCCGTTTGGGTCGTTACGCGGGAACGATGATGGTAGATGATGTAGAGAGGGATAACCTCTTCTACCAGGGGCTGAGGGAGAATCTGAGGCAACCCCTCATTTCCATGAAGAGAGCTGGTTTCATTGAGTTAGTTGAGGCTGCCATGATATTGGAGAGTGATTTGGAGCGAACCCAATGTCGTAAGGGTTTCACTCCCAAGCAAGGGGAAGGGAAGCCTCCCCAATCCCAGGGAAAGTCTGAAGGGAGTAGGTGGAGGAAGAAGCCTCACACTTCCAGATCCGGTGAGAAGAGCAAGTGGACGCCTGGAGGTTCTCACTCTAGGGGACCGCCGACATGCTACAACTGCGGTAAGGTGGGGCACATAGCTCATGTTTGTCCTCAAGGAGGAGCGGAGCAAGAGGCAAGGCAGGAGCAGACTGTGCGCTCCGGCCCCAGTGCCATAGAGAAAGGGAAGATGGCGGAGTCAAGCGCTTCTCGGTTCCAACCGGTGCAACCAAGGTCCTACAACCTTGGACAGCAGGAAGCGATCCGCCAAACCGATGTGGTGACAAGTATGAAGAAATTTAAGTTTAAATCTTGTGCTTCATACTTTTAGACTTTTATGTGTGATGTCTATTGTGTAGGCTTCGTTTTAGTTTCCGGATACCCCGCTAGGGTATTGTTCGATATGGGAGCATCACACTCCTTTCTTGTGGAGAGCTTCGTCGGGAGAATAGGAGTTGAGTCTTTCTTGGCGGACGCGGAGCTGAAAGTGCGCATGCCCAATGGGTCATCCATGACCACCGGGGCCAAAGGGCGCATCTGTTGGGAACTGGACGGAGTTGACTTCATTTTGGTAGCAGCGGTTTTACCATTGGTTGAGTTCGATGTCATTTTGGGCATGGACTGGCTTGCAGAGCAGCGCGCCAGTATTGATTTCCTATCTAAGGTAGTGACCCTAAGTAGCAATGGGCAGGCGGAAGTCAAATTTGAGGGCCTTTGTGGAGTGGACGTTTCCCTGATTTCGGCCATGCAATTGATGTGGGAGGTTAACCAGGGTGGTGTAGCGCTGGTAGCGTTATTGGAGGTTCGCCTCTCCCAGTTGTCTATTGAGGAAGTGCCCGTGGTGGCAGAGTTCAATGATGTGTTTCCGGATGAACTTCCTGGAGAGCCTCCTCGGCAGGAGATCGACTTCTCGATTGAGTTAGTGCCGGAAGCTAGGCCGGTGTCGCGTCCTCTGTTTAGGATGGCACCAAAGGAGTTGGCTGAACTCAAAGTACAGTTACAGGAACTGTTGGAGCAAGGGTATCTTAGACCCAGTTCTTCATCGTGGAGCGTGCCGATGTTGTTTGTAAAGAAGAAAGACGGTAGTATGTGGTTGTGCATAGACTACTGAGAGCTGAAAAAACTGACCGTTAAGAATAAGTATGCGATTTCTCGGATAGACGACTTGTTCCACCAGTTGGTGGGGTCGGTGGTGTACTCAAAATTGGACTTGAAGTCAGGCCATTATCAGTTTCGAATTCGGGACGAGGACGTCCCCAAGACTGCCTTTGGTACGAGGTACAAACACTTTGAGTTTACAGTGATACCGTTCGGGCTGACGAACGCGCCATCTGTGTTCATGGATCTTATGAATCGAGTATTTCGGGAATACTTGGATTCTTTTATGGTTGTCTTCATTGATGACATCTTGGTGTATTCCAAATCGGAAGTGGAGCCTGAGACCCACTTGAGAGTGGTCTTGCAAGTGTTGAGGGAGAATCAATTATATGCAATGTTCTCAAAGTGCGAGTTCTGGTTAGAGAAGGTGGCATTTTTGGGCCACGTGATTAGTGGGGATGGGGTGGCAGTGGATCCAGCAAAAGTGGAAGCCATCAGAGATTGGCCGGTTTTGAGGACCGTGGCGGAAGTCCGAAGTTTTCTTGGACTAGTCGGGTATTATAGGAGATTCGTGGAGAATTTTTCGCGGATAGCTCTACCCCTCACCTCACTCACTCGTAAAGATCATAAGTTTGTGTGGACTCAAGAGTGCAGTCAAGCATTTGAAGCACTGAAGGAGAGACTGATGATTTCTCCAATCCTAAGTCTACCGCAAGGGACCGAGGGATTTCAGATCTTCAGTGACACATCGAGATGCAGTTTGGGTTGCGTTTTGGTGCAACATGGCAAGGTGATAGCTTTTGGGTCTAGACAGCTGAAGCCTCATGAGAGGAATTACCCCGTCCATGACTTGGAGTTGGCGGCGGTAATTTTTGCGTTGAAAATATGGCGACATTATGTGTATGGTGCAAAGGTGGAGATCTTCACGGATCATAAAAGCCTGAAGTATCTCTTGGATCAAAAGGACTTGAACATGTGACAATGCAGCTGGGTTGAGTTTCTTGGAGACTATGAGGTGGCTATTCAGTATACGCCATGTAAAGCCAACATGGTGGCGGATGCCTTGAGTAGAAAGTACTCGGGGCAAGGGAACTGGATCGAAGCTCATGATGAGAGGTTGGTATGGGAATGGGAGTCCCTTGGTTTGGAATGTGTTGCGAGAGGTGAGTCCAGCATGGCTCGGTTGAACTGGATTGAAATACAGAACGACTTGTCCGATCACATTCGGGAAGCGACTCGGTTGGATGTGGAGTTTCAACCTTTTGTGTTGGAGGCTCAAAAGGGCGAGAGCAGCACCTGGGAGATGTTTGATGGGATTCTGAGGAAGGACGAAAGGTTTTGTATACCGCAGTTCGGCAAACTACGTGAGGAGTTGATGTTTGAGGCTCACTTCACAAAGTACTCCATTCACCCGGGCAGTACAAAGATGTACTTGGATATGAAGAAATCCTTTTGGTGGCCGAGGTTGAAGCGGGACGTAGCTTTGTATGTGAATCGTTGTCAAACTTGCGCCTTGGTGAAGGCCGAATGTTAGAAGCCGGGCGGGTTCCTGAAGCCCCTTCCAATCCCTGAGTGGAAATTTGATGACATCTCCATGGATTTTGAACATGGTTTGCCTAGATCGCAGTAGGGTAATGATGTTATTTGGGTGATCGTGGATCGCTTAACCAAGGTGTCCCACTTCATCCCAAATCGGAAGGAGGACAGCGTGGAGAAGCTGGTGGAGTTGTATGTTCGCAACATTGTGCGACTGCATGGGATTCCTAAGAGCATAGTCAGCAATCGAGATGGACGGTTTACGTCCAAGGACTGGAGATTGGTTCAGAAGAGTTTGGGCACGAAGCTAAAGTTTTGTACGGCGTTCCATCATCAAACTGATGGGCAAACCGAAAGAACGAACCGTACTATGGAGGATATGCTGAGAATGTGCATTCTTGACTTCGGCAAGAAATGGGAGGATCACCTCTTCATGGTGGAATTCGCATACAATAACAGTTATCAAGCAAGTATAAAAATGGCGCCATACGAAGCTTTGTATGGGAGACGGTGTCGAACACCGATGTCTTGGACAGAGGCGGGAGACACCAAAATTTTCGGAAAAGAGGTGGTAGTTGACGCTTGTGAGTTGGTACGAACCATTCAAGAGCGTATGAAGGTGGCGCAAGACCGGCAAACAAAATACTTTATGCTCGTCACAGGAAGTTGGAGTTTGCGGTAGGTGATTGGGTCTATTTGAAGATCAAGCTGTTCAAAGGCGTCTCACGGATTCGCCGGCTCAAGAAGTTGAGTCCAAGGTTTTTGGGGCCTTTTGAAGTTGTTGAACGGGTGGGAGAAGCAGCCTATCGGTTGGCGTTGTCCGTGGAGCTAAGTGGATTGCATGACGTCTTCCATGTCTCCATCTTGAGGAAAGCCTTGGTGGAGGCTAGTGTGGTGATCGAGCCGGCATCGGTGCCGATTGAGGAAGACTTGAGGACGCGGGTCCTTCCAATTGCTATAGAGGATTCGGAGACTCGGCAGTTGCAGAATAAAGAGGTTAAACTCGTGAAAGTCCGATGGGACAACTACGGTCGTGAGGAGTTCTTTTGGGAGCGAGAACAAGCCATGCTAGAAGAGTATCCAGAGCTCTTCAAATCCGGTACCATTTAAGTTGTGTTCCCTTTTGCTTTGTAATTTCGGGACGAAATTCTGTTTTGGGGCGGGGGGGGGGGGGGAGAGTTGTAACACCCCAAAATTTTTGAAAAGGGCATTTTGGTTTCTGGCAGGGGGCACACGGCCTGGGAAACGGGCGTGTCCCAGGGCGTGTCAGGCTGGAGTCGACGACTTGGCCGCGTAGTCGACATTTTGCGCTCGACGAAGTGTCGAGACTGGGCACACGGCCTGAGACACGGGCGTGTCTCAGGGCGTGTCGAGCCCATATCGACAACCGGCCTGGGGTGTCGACATTTTTTCGCTCGACGATATGTCGAGACAAGGCACACGGCCTAGGACACGGGCGTGTCCAAGGCCGTGTCAGTCAGTCGACGAACTTCTCTCGATGAAGTTCACTCGACGAGTGTCGAGTGTCGAGACAGGGGCACACCGCCTGTGACACGGGCGTGTCACAGGGCGTGTCCCACATGGTCGACGAACTTCGCTCGACATTTTTCCGCGGTGTCGACACAAAGGCAGTCGATGAGTGTCAAGACTTCGCACACGGCGTGGGACACGGGCGTGTCCCAGACCGTGTCCTTCTCGGGTTATTTTCGGGGCTGTGTCGATGGAGGCACACGACTGACCACACGGTCGTGTCAGTCGGGACACGGGCGTGTCATGTCAAACACTGGCATGTCGGATGCCCGAGTGTTGTTCCAGGCACGTCGATTTGAGACGGCGAATGAGGAACACGGCCCTGGACACGGGCGTGTGCCAGGCCATGTTCGGCCCAGGTGTTTTATTTTTCAGGCGGATCGTGGCCATTCTTTTCCTTATTTTGGGATCTGATGGTCCAGGGCTGCTCTTGGGGAGTTAAGTCCGAGAATAGGGTTGGAAACCCTCATTCTTCTCCAAGCATTCTCTTACTAAAAATTCAATAGAGAAGGGAGAGCAAGGAAGAAGGTGAAGTAGAGATCCTGCTGTTGGAGAGGCTTCGGTGCTCCAAATCATGAGCCGAGTCCAGATCCGTGGAGTCTAGACCGTTGCGAAGGTTTTCATCCGGCTATTTTTGCCATGGATAGGAAGAAGAGTCGGAAGGTAACGACACTTCTCCTCTCGGTTTTTAGGATGCATGTCTTAGCATCATTTCTCTTCTAGTTTTGGGCACCAAACACTCAAATGAGAGGGGTTTGGGTCGCCAAGGTTCAAGAGGAACCTCCGGGTCGATTGAGTCCGTCCCCGGTATGTTTGCATTAGAGATCCGCTCCGTTAGTGGATTAGACATGGTGGGTGAAGCCGTAGTCATGACCGTTAGTCCGACTCGATGATGTTGCATACGAGCTTTAAGGATTCGTAGAGATTCTGTTGCGGCAAGATGTCGTTTGTGGTGTGGTGATGTTTTCTCCTTTTTCTCGAGTGAGTACGTGTAGTCGGAACCGAACAAGGTTAGCTCCTCAATGGCGGTAGATGGTTTCCTTGGTGGACAAGGTTAGCTCCACATGAGTGGAAGATGGTTTCCATGGTGCGTGGGAACACTGCAGTACAAATGAGGGACTAGGGTGGAATTGTCTTGGTTTGTTATGTGCCAAGGCGTGGCTGTGTCTCCGTGGTCGGCTGGCTATCCCGTGACGTACGCATCATGTGTGGAGAGTGTCCCGGCGAGACTAGTCCCCTTCTGTGAGACTGACGAGAATGCCAAGCATGGGGGCAAGCCCGGGCAATGAGGCCATGGCCGGGTGGGGTCCGGCAAGGATTCTTAGAATCGGTCAATTTGTGTTTGTTGGAATCCTGACATGAGACATCAGAGCTTACATGCTAGCCCGGGTCTAAGACCTTGAGCGGGTAGGGCCTAGGCAAGAGTTCCATGTGGCGGCTTGTGTGCCGTTGGGGGGAAATGTGTCTCCCTTTTTGTGTGCGGCTTTATGCCAATGGGGAAATGATGAGTACCCAAATGATGTGATGATGTGCTAGATGCATACGCTATTGGGTGCCTTGGGTGAAACCTGGGTGTTGAATACATGTTACATAAGTAGGACCCTTTTTATATTATATGCTCAACCCGTAGAGAACGTGTATGATGTTTGAGACATCCAAGCTTGTTCTTAATGCACTTCTTGTTTATATTATAAATTACATACGAAGTGCTGACTTGCAGGTTGGAGGGTTCCCCGGGGTCCGTTAGGGCAAGGATCCAGTTACCGGGGTGGAGATGTGTTTGTTACACAGTTTGAGGTCAGCCTTTGCTGACCCACGTTACTAATAATTTCTACAGGGCAAGGATCGCAAGCAGGAGCTTGCTCGCCGGCCAGAAAGGCCTAAGCCTCATGAAGTGTATCCCTCTTTTGTAACTCTTCTTATGATATTGTATGTTTGAGACTCCTGTTGTCCGGCTTGCATGCCGAGGTAGAATAGGAGTGCTTATGAACTTTTATGATTCTTGTAATATGTGAGTTTGGACTCTCTTATGTTGTAAGGCCATAAGGCCATTTTGTTACTCTGTAGTAGTGGATAACTTCTAGTCTTGCTTGTATTTCCGCTGTGTTGTGCAAAGAGTTTTGAGTGTGGGTAGTTATATCATCTTATAATACTAAAGCTGTGGCGTCCGTACGTTGTGGGGCCACGGCCGGACCCATATTATACGGTCATTACAGGGGAGGTGTTACAGAATCAACCCAAGGAAATCCCTTAGCAATCCACCCCCTAGTGGGGAAATCCATGCACATGCCAAAAAGAAGGACTTCACATGTCCAAGAAGGAAGATCGTTACCCTTGATGACCTTTTTGGAGACATGGAATTCTAGCCGATTGGAAAGCACCGCAGCAGCTTTGCCTCCACAAATCTGGTCTCGGACCTTAGCTCAGAACACTAAAGCTCCACCGGTAGCTGGATCCCTTCTCCTCCTCCTCCTCGTTGCTCTCCCTTCTCTCTAACTCTTTTAGAAAGAGAATGGCTAAAAGAAAAGTGACACTTTTCTTCTTACTCTCGGCCGTAAAGCAACAAGGAGAAACCTGGGCCATCGGATCCCAGAGGAAGGAAACCAACAGCTACAAATTTTCCTGAAAATGGCTATTTCGGGTCTAACACACCCTGTGACACGCCCGTATCACAGGGCGTGTGCCTTAAGCGGCACACGACTGACTTATCCAGAATAGGACACGACCATGTGACACGCCCGTGTCACATGGCTAACACTCATGTGTCACATGGCTGACACGCCCATGTCTAGCCCTCGAGACCAACTCAAGACCTACTCGAGACAACCACTCTAATACTTGGTCAGGACACGCCTGTGTCACATGGATAACACAACCGTGTCCCACCCATTCTCGAGAAAATTTCGACCTACTCGAGAAACCCCCTCGAGACCCACTCCAGTAGTCACAGAGCAGGACACGACCATGTGACACGTCCGTGTCACAGGCCGTGTGCCCGATCCCTCAAGAATTCGTCGAGCGCATCTACTCGAGTGAAGTTCTTCGAATACACCTCGGTCAAGCCCTCGGACATGCCCGTGTCACAGGGCGTGTTCCCTCTCGAAAACATCATCGAGTGCATTTCGTCGAGCACTCGACAGCTGCTCAACCCGAGTAGGACACTCCGTGGGATACGCCCATGTCCCAAGCCGTGTCGCCTAACCTGAACCCAAATTTGGGATTTGGGGTGTTACATCATGTACTAATGCTGGCCATATCCACCAGTCTTCATTTGGCAAAGTGTCAACCACACCCACCGAGTCTGCTTATCGACGACGGTGTGAATGACCATCCAATACAGAAGACCCACCACCCTTTGCTCATATATCCAGGAATTCCTGATCCATCGACTCCTCGGACTAACCTGTCTGTTATAACTATCTTCCGACCCCTCGGCTCGCCCGGCCAACCGGCGCACTTCCATATCCATCGAGACTACCGCTCAAATAACCCCAGTAAACTAACCTCCCGACTTACCTAGGTGTGTGAAAGTGAATCACTAGATATACTACTTGCTCTTAACATTAGTTATTCTTACGGTTTAGGTTAGCCCAGGACTACCCAAGGTATTCCCGGTGAAGGGCTCTCACAGGGTTTTAGGAACTATGATGGTAGCTGAAGCCCATCGTTCCATTTTGCAAGGCACTTACTATTATTCGTTATTACCCAATTCTCAATCCCATTTAATGTTATGCTAAGTCTAACCCTAGAGTATTTTGACTCTTTCTCTCTTTTCAGGAAAGATGATCCTTCACCGATCTCGAGCACCACTTACACAAGTCAACCCATCACTTCTCCCCATGGTGACTCCTAATGAAGCTCAATTTTTCATCTTACCAAATCAGCATACCATTACTCCCAACTTTCTATAACCATTCCACATGTTATTACAAATCTGCTGATTTACTATGTGCAGCCCAACCTAAGCTACATGATGGGTATGTAAGGTGACCCCTTCAAATATTATTCCAAATGTCCTAGAATTTTTACTTTGGGTCTATCATGTCATATTTAGACTAAATCCAGAAACATGTAATTTTCCTAATTAATTTAACATTTATTAAATTTTCCCAAAATTAGACCATGGATGGTTTTAAACATGAAGTACTAGATTTCCTTAAGTTATGGCATTCCAAAAATTATAATCACTATATGATGTTAAAATATCAGAGACTACCAAGTTACAAAACTTTCATAAATATATTGGTCCCTACTTAATTAATCCAATATATTTGCAGTAATTAAAATTAAAGAAGGAAGTACCACCAATCAAAATCCAAGAATTACACAAAAATTACTAGAGCTTAAACATTATCATAAAACATTACTGACTGAGTTTCATAAAATTCCTTGTTAGTTCAACCACGAATTTTCAAAATCATCAATAGGGGCAACAAAAAGGTTATAACTACAAGTTTGAGCTACTTTCTTCTAAACACCCTACAATAAATTTCAGAGACTCATAATGATATAAAAAGTCTTCTACCAGAATTTCATAAGAATCCAAGATCATATGACCCTTGAATATTTTCATAAAAGGTATAGGCCTAAACAATCCCTAATTGATTTAAGTTGTGTGCCTAAGTATAAATGTCACCAAATTCCCTCCTAGGGCTATTTACCATCCTAGGGTTACATGGAGTAAACCCCAAGTCCGTACATTCACATATTACACATTGTCCTTCACCAACTCCAAAGTTCAACGTTATGGTATGAACTAGGCTCCTAGGGCCAATCCACCCCAATCCATCTTCAACTCCATGATGGGGTGTTTAAACTAACATTGGGGCTCTGGCCAAAGCCCAACCCCTTTGGGTGAGAATTGGCCCCTCCATGCCCCAAGCTCACACTTTCCCTAATTAACCCTTAAAAGGCCACACTTTGGTCACACTAAAACTTTTTCAAATCGTACCTAATTGGGCTGAGAGTTTTATCAAAGTCATAATATGACCCTAAGAGACAGCCAACAATATTTTGGTGGGTTTAGAGGTCTTAAACCCCTAAAATAATTTATAAATAGATTAATAAATTTATACAAAAACATTAGGAAATATTTTCCAAAAATTACCATTTTTGGATATGTTATAGGAATATTTAGGAGTGACCCCCATCCAATATCTCAGGTCATATGGATGAATGGTTTAATGGGGGCAATCAATTTAAGTTCTGACTAGCCCTATGTATAGGTTGCACCATTTCGTGTGCAGTGTCAAACCACTGACCCAAATTAGTTAAAACTAATTTTAAAATTAACTAGACTTTAGGGGATACAACTTTCATGTATGCCACTTTCACCTTAGAGGTTTATAAGTATTTTTAGTATTTAATTCTAACTACTGCAAAAACTTTGACAAAAAATATATATATAAATGGATTAATAATTAACAGCCAGCACGAATCTTAACGCAGATTCAACGAAATCCATTCGTCTTCCCCAACGCGCCAACGACCAAGATTAGCCTATCCTGGGATATTTTGGTTGGCGATCTCTCGCCTCTTCCCGGCCGCCCAACGCCACCACCACCTTCATTGAGGTGGTGGCTGGCGATTGGCGGCAGATGGCCGGCCGGATATGGCCGGAACAGTAAATGGTGATTGGAATTTAAATCTCGAAAATGTGCCCCTTGGGCAGCCCGATCCAGAGCCATTTGGACTCGAATCAAGCCGCTTATTGAGGTGGATCTATCCACTGGAGAAGGAGAGAGAGAGAGGACCTTAGTAGAAGGCTGCAGTCGGGCCGATTGCCGGGTTGCCATAGACGGTGGTGTCGCCATCGGATGCTCTACAACTGCACTACAGAGTGGCTCAATTTCTTCAGGTAAGTGGTGGGAAAAACTCCTCGTAGTCCACTGAAGGTGTTTAAAGTCACAGTTGGGGAGGGGAAAGGCCAAGGCATCAATGGCCATTAACGGCCATTGGAAGCTCATTTTGGCCATGGCAATTCCCCCCTAGTCACTGCCATTGTCGAGAAAACTCTTGGCCTTCTCCTAACAGACCAGGGGAGAAGATTCCAGCAAGTAGAGAGGGGCTCTTGGGCTTCCAAGCCATGAATGGCCTTCTCTCTCGTTTTCTCTCTCCTCCACTAAAGACAAAATGGAGCTTTTCTCTCTCCTAGTCACCATGGCTGAAATTGGTGATTATTTCAGCCTAAAGGCACCCCACTAACCCATATTATTCATGGAAATATGGTTAGCCTAATGGGTATTGGGCTTGATCTTGAGTTAGCCCATTTGAGCTAGTTAGACTTAATATTAGGGTAAAGTTGCCCTTAATCAAATTGACATTCTGGATTGACCCCAATGGTTCCTTGGGGACCCATTTTCCTCCCCTATGGTCTAGGAAGATTTTGGTAGGGTTGTTTGGGCACCTTGGAGTTCACTTGACCCTTAGTTAGGGCACTTTGACCTTTTTAGGGCTAGGGTTGACTTGGGTCAACTTATCCTCTTTTGTTTACCCCATTGGGTCCTTGGTGACCCATTGGCCTCCCCTAGGGTTAGGGGTGTCATGGTGGGGTCATGGAACCAATTTAAAGCACTAAGGTCAAATTCTAGGTCTGGTGATTGGAAATTACTATTTGTAGACCATGGTGATCTTCGCCTTCATGCCTAAGGTCACATGGTCTCTTGAGCTTCCAAGGGTTTTGTCATGAGCTAGTCCTAACAAAGCCACTCTTAGGGGTCTAGTTGGAAATGGGATGTTCCACTTACACTCCACCTTCACCCTTTGACAAGCATCATAATGTGTAACGTAGTACTTAAAAGCTCTCTCCATTCTTGGCCAAAATATGGTTCGTAAGTCATTATTCATCTTGGCAATCCCGAGATGCACTGAATTCGTGGTGCAATGAGCCTCTCTCAAGATTTCTTCCTGGATTCCACCACCCTTGGGTATATAGAGCCAGCCACAAAAATAAATGAGGCATTCCTTCAGAGTATACTCTTCGGCAGATCCACTCTAAATTTCCTTAAACACAGGGGCCAGGGCAGTAGCCTCCCCTTGCTCTGCCCGGATCCGCTCACTGATGTCGCATACTATACTCAAGGCTGTCAAGTATTTTGTATATGTCTTGGAATGATCCTCACTCACCAGCAAAATCTCCTTCTCCTTAAGCACGCGAGCTAATTCCATATCCATCATACGAGGTTCGGGGATCGATGCTGGTCTCTTTCTACGTAATGCATCTGCTACGGAGTTCGCTTTCCCGGGGTGGTAGTTCAACGTAGACTCATAATCACATAGGAATTCTAACCACCACTATTGCCTCAAATTCAGCTGCATCTGGGTATGAACATACTTCAAATTCTTATGATCTGAAAATATCTCGTAGTGGACGCCATATAAATAGTGTCTCCAAATCTTTAAGGAGAACAGCACTACCCCTAACTCCAAGTCATGTACCAGATAATTCACCTCGTGCTTCTTCAGATTTCATGAAGTGTAGGCAATAACATGCCCATGTTGCATCAACACCACTTCCATGCCTTGATAGGATATGTCAGTGTAAACCTGAAGTCCTTCCTTCCCATAGGGAAGGGCTAGGATTGGTGCAGAGGTAAGTCGATCCTTCAGCTCTTGGAATGCAGCCTCACACTGGGGTGTCCACTCATATGGTACACCTTTCTTTGTCAGGGTAGTGAGAGGAAGGGCAACCTTTGAAAATCCCTTCATAAATTTGAGACAGTATCCCGAAAGTCCAAGAAAGCTTCGCACGCCGACCGTCGGCTTCAAGGCGATCACTCCTTCATAGCATGTACCTTGGCCGGGACAACTGCTAATCCAGCACCACTAATAGCATGGCCCAAAATGGCAACTTCTTGGAACTAGAACTCACCCTTGTTAAACATAGCAAACAAGGAGTGCACTCTTAGTTTCTTCAAAACTAAGGCCAAGTGTTCTGCATGCTCCACTTCTATTTCGAGAAGACAAAATATAATTGATAAAGATGATGATAAAGATGTCCAAATACGGCACAAACGCCCTGTTAATTGAACTCATGAAGGCAAAAGTGGCGTTCGTGAGCCCGAACGGCATCACCATGAACTCGTATAAGCCATATCTCGAGCTAAACGCTGTTTCTGGAATATCTTCCTTGTGTATTCTCAACTGATAGTACCCCGAGGGCAAATCCAGTTTGGAAAACCAATACACTCCCACCAACAGTTCGAATATCTTGTCGATCCGGGTTAAAGGATATGTGTTCTGCACCGTCAGACGGTTGAGTTCCCGGTAGTCTACGCACAACTATAGGGATCCATCCGTCTTCTTAACTAACAAAATAGGGGCTCCCCAGGGTGAAGAACTGTGGAGAATGAACCCTATTTTTACTAGCTCCTGCAACTAAACTCTAAACTCAGTGAGTTCCTTTGGAGCCATTCTATAAGGGATCCATGAGATGGGCTTCTTTCATGATTGTAGTCATCTCTTTTAGAACAAAACATATCATATAAACCTCCCCCATTTCATATAGGCCTTAAGGGCCGGAATTGAAGACAACAACATTCGGGTTACGAGTGTAATACCTTGAATTATTATGTCAGAATGTCCATGCCTCAAGGTTTTTGTTCGCCGCACAATCAATTCTGGCATGGTGCCAATCCAACCATGTCATGCCCAGGATAAGTTCGAATTCTGGCATTCCCAATACCGTTGCATGTGTTTCAAAAAGTTTTCCTCTAATATATAGTCCCAAATCGCACTTGGCGGACGAAGTCATCTCGGAGCTTTCTGGGAGGCGTACTCTCCGAGTGATACCAGTGAAATATTGCACGCCACTTAAATCTTTCACAAAATCCTCCGAGAAGAACGAATAAGTGGCACCGGCATCGAATAGAGTTTGGGCATGTTTTCCACTAACAATCACAGTGCCTAAGTTCAATTATAAAAAATTTAACAAGATTTCTGCACCATTTTAGGCAAGATAAGGATGAAAGTTTATAACATATTAAACAACTTGTGACACGCCTGCAATCATGTTCCGAGGATTCCGCTCTTCAGTCATATCCAGTGTGAACATTTGCTCCCGCGGAGGTCCCAGATTCCTTCCTTGTGGTCCTCGACCACGTCCCCGTCCTCGTCCTCGCTGAGCCACCGAAGGGGCAACAGGGACATCTCTTCCTAGCTACGGGCAATAATACTGAATGTGGACCGGATGGTTACACTGATACCCGACTTGCCTGAACGGTCCTCCTGGTTTTTTGTGGGGTTAGAACCACGGGGTTAGAGGTAGTGTTAACTGTGGGGCCGGATATTCCATCCTAAACTTTTGAAGGAAATGGCTGGCACCTCCTATGTTTCCTCGTCCACCTTTGCTATTATGTTTCCTTCTGAAGTTGGGTTCTTCTTCCATTACGCTCTCTGCGGGTATCTTCTTACAAGCCCGGACTCCCAAATGGTCCGCTTCCAATCTCATTGCCATATCTATAATCTCTGCCTAGCTCGAGTCTGATATAAACAAAAGTGCTTGCCTTATTGGATCTCGCAACCCATTGTAGAACCACTTCACATACATGGAATTATCCAAATCATAGGAGTCAGTTGTAACATCCCATTTCACAATAGACCACTCGCACGCATTTTGAGTTAAGAGACTTGACTCAGTCTCGGGGTGCACCAGATTCTACAAGTAAAATTAGTCGGATATCATCACGGATATCCAACGAATTCGTCGAGTATGACTTGCGTACTTTTATTGAGGCTAGTACTATTCGTCGAGTGTTGTCATATAACACTCAATGCACTCGACGCATGAATGGAGTTGGACTTGGTAATTTCATCTAAGGAGAATTCGTCGAGTATGACTTGGGTACTTTCGTTGAGACGAGTGTTATTCGTCGAATATCGTCACATAACACGCGACGCACACGACACTGGACTTGGAAGAATTCGATGGGATAAACTTAGGAAAATTATGTTAAGTAAAATTTGTCGGATATTGTCAAGGATATCCGATGAATTCGTCGAGTGTGACTTAAACAATTTGTCGAGACTGTTTGGAGGGTTAAACAATTCGTCGAGTATATATGACGAATTGGACTTGGAAGATTTTTGGTCTGAAGGGTTGAAAAATAATTCGTCAGATAATGTTGCGCCAATTTGTCGTTATAACACTGGTAATTCCAACGATTCGTCGAGTATGAATAGGTATACCCAATGAATTTACTTTATACAGTTTTGCGGCCCGGACGGAATTGGTTGTCTTGTACATACGGGCTGAAAAGGATTTCGGGATGAGTGTTGATTTCTTCATTGGACCGGTCTTTTCAATAGGTCTTAATTGAAGTAATAATGGGTGGTCCAATGAGGTGGCGACACGTGGCAACATGACTTAACACTAATGCATTGCTTAAAAAATTTGTGAATGCTTGTTTTAGGATAGAGAGTGACCTAGCGGTGGGGTGAATAGGTCCAATTTATTTCTAGGCTATTTTTAGATTCTGAGAATTACTTTTTTATATTTACTTCCCCAGTCAGATAAAATAAGAAAACTATCCAGCAATTAAAACCATCACAACACATCAATCACATCACAATACACAGATTTATAGTGGATCCCCAATTTATGGGTACATCCACTTTCCCCCTTTACCTATCTAGCAATGAAGAAGATTCGGCCAAACTCCTTCTTCTTTCTTTACTCAGATCCTCAGATCTTACAGCTCCGAGCCTAGATGACTCCTACAACTCAGACTATACAAGTCTTTCCACTCAGATCACCAAAATCCTACACCTCAAGTTCTTCCCAAGAACCTTACCTCAGAGTGAATCTACACTCCTACTCCTCAGGCCAACACCTTCCCTATAACTCAGAACATTCAGTTCCTATACCTCAGAGAAATACCCACTTCCCCTACCTCAGGCAATTCCTGCCCTACCTCAGCCTTTATAATATAGTCTTACAACTCAGAGAAATTTATTCCCCTACACTCAGATCTACAAGTAGATCTTACTAGATTAATAATGGTAAAAAGAAATAATTTAGAATTAGTCACCCAGCAAGAGAGAAATGGGTGACTGCTTCTTGAACTAAACTTGATAAGTCAGCTTCCCTTAATCCTTATTATAATTGATTTGATCCGACACTTCTAAGCTTTTCAAAGCTTCTTGAAGTTGAAATTATGGTCGATCTAGGCTGGAGAATGTTGAAGACGAGTCTTGATTAGGATTCTCTCCACCTTCTAAATTCTAGAAGATTACTTCTTAGATCTGGCTTCTCCAATTTTCTACTACTCTTCTCGCACTTTTCTCTGTAGAGTTGATCCCTTTAAATATGCTTTTTCAAGTGTTACCGGCTGATCCGATTAATTACTGACAGCTGATAGTTCTGACAGTTCTCAGGACCTCTGGCTCGAATTATGTACTAAGGAAATAATTCTGCTTGAAGTTTGAAACTTGACTATTGGATGTATTGACACCAGTCCTGGGCGTAGACACTACTCTTGTAGCGATGTCGACATACTTCTAAATATGTCGACACAAACTTCACCTTATCTCGACATAGCTTGTATAATGTGTATCGACACTAATCGTGAGTGTCGACACAGTTGCTTTCTTATATCATAGTGTCGATCCATGTCCTGGGTGTCGACACAACTTTCTGTTTGACTCAGCACTCCTTGTTTAAGTGTGTCGACACTGGTCGTGAGTTTCGACACAACTATTTCTAATCTTAGCATAACCTTGACAAAGATTTCAACACTTGTCTAGTGTCTTGACACTTGTGTACTTAGTTTTATTTGTCTGCACACATGAACTTAACATTCATCAAATAAAACTATGTGTATATCATTGTGCTGAAAGGACTTCTTCAAATCAAGTACATTATGACCAATGTACCCAACAATCTCCCCCCTATTTGGATAAGTCATAACCCCAATTTAATGATATACAACATGATACCAAAATATGATGATTAAGACATTAAGATTTCACAGGTTTACAATATGTGAAATAACACAGATAAAAACACATATTTCATTAGACATTAAGAACAATAATGTTGAACAGAAAGTAAAGCTAACAATTGCAATCCTAATTAATAGCACAAGAAATGTTATGCAAACAAAAATTTTCACTAATTATTTGTCAGAAGGTTTACAACTATATACTTTGGTTATACAAAATTTACATAACAAATTTAACATGAGATACAACACTAAGAACATCCTATGGCAACTCTCGTTCTCTGATGACAATGCCCTTTCCATATTGGACTGTGGATACAACCTTAGGTATCTTGTCATCAACTATCTTTTTCCCTTTGTCATACTTAGCCTTTGCATTTCCTTCCTCTTTCTTCCTTTGTCTTTCAAAATAATGGTAAGGCTTTGGGAAATATTTATCGGGCTCAACTAACTTAGTAGGTATCTTCACTTTCTTCAGATCATGTCTGAACTTCTGGATAACCTCTTGATGCTTTAAATGTTTGGCCAATGCTTGTACTGAATACCATTTACCTCTGTCTGTCACATTTGCATTGACTGCCTTCCATGTGGTGAGGATAATTGATCTGGAGGATGGACTCCACTGCTCAAAATCTGGTCTAGCCTCTGCTTGTTCTCTAAACCTTTTCTTTGAAAGCTGAGCTTCTTTTTCTTTAATCAGAGCAGATTTAGACATCTCCACCTCTTCACATATAACATTTTGAATTGATGGTGGAGGAATGCACATGTGTTGGATAGCTGCTTGGATAGCCTCATATGTAACTTGTGCCGCAGGATTGTACATGGTTTGCTCAGTAGCATGAGTTCTAGTAGCATGAGGTGCTTCAAGTTGAGCTGGTTGACAACCAAACTCAGTAGTTTGATCTCCATCATACCATAAGGGAGGATGGCCTAAAGTTTCTCTGAATTATTTGATATCCAGGTAGCATGTTCAGAACTGGCCCTGATCATTACCCTCTCCCCCTTTATGACGTCTCTTTCAATAAGATCTCTCAGATCATTCTAGTGAAACCTTACCAGTTCATCTAAGTAATTGTTACCTGGAGTTACAATGTTCTTCACTCTCAGTAAATTGTTGTCCAAACTCTTGTCAGAAGCCTTTATGTCTTTAAACAAGTAGGCTGAATGGTTTGTCAGCTGAGTTTACATGGCCTTTACAGCAGCAACTAATTTGTTTTCTAACTCAGTAGTCTGCTCAGTCTGCTTAACCATTGTTTCTGTATGCAAAGTAGTCATGTTTCCATTCAAAATTCTTTGATTCTCTAGGACATAGCCTTGTTTGACAACCATCTCATCTGCAGTTGTCTTTGCTACTTGCTGTTGTTTAGCAATATAGACTACATCATTAGCTCCCTTCTCAAAGAAATTAGTCATGTCTGTTTTTAGGAGGTTTACTTCAAATCTTATGGACTTTATATCCTGAGCCAGTTGAAATTGTAGTTCTTTGTTGCTTTCATCGACATACTTTTCTAGATACTTCTTTTGCTTATCCAGCATTATCTAAAATTGTACTAGCAGAGAGCTAGTATCTCCTGTAGAAGCAGCTGGTGTCCCAGATTGTAAATGTTTTTTGTAGGTTGTGCTACTCTTTTTAATTTCAGATAAATTCCTTTTCTTCAGCTGAGACTCTTCTTCTTCGTCAGATTCATAAGATCTTATCACTTCAACTGGTGTTGTCTCTCTGGTTTTCACAGTATCTGGGGCCAACTCGTGCGTCAGCCCAGTTTCTTTAAATTTCAGACGGTCGTCCACTGTGCGTGCGCCCTAATCTCTCGCTTGGTATGCTGCGCGTGCGTTGTTCGTCGCTCCTCCTATTTCGATTCCTCTCCGGTGATCCGACCCTTTCTCCTCTGGTAGGCTTCCGCAATCTCAGATTCTCTTCCTTCTTGTGTTATAATGGAGCCTGGATGCCGCCACGTGGTAAAGGCCTACCAACTCTCAGGTTGTTCTTTGGCAGCCCCTGCTCAGATCTTGGGGAGAATGGGAACCTTCTCAAAGGTAGAGCATACTCAGTGCTACAATTCCTTGAAGGACAAGCCATTCCTCTCTCAGCGTCTTATTGACTGGAACGAGCTTCATTCAATTGGGGATGATGGTGCGTTGGCGGAGGCCGTGCTCCTCCTCTACTCCTTCAATTTTTGGAGCAAGTTGTTTGAGTGTGATGAGCTTGGATACCGGGAACTGACGTTGGAGTTCCTTTCCACATTCGATTGGGATACAACGGCGGACAACCACTATTTTCCCATTTGTTCATTCCAGATTATGGGAAAAGTCTTCACTGTCACATTGCCGGATCTTGCCATTTATGTCGGCGTCTATACCGAGGCGGAGGCATCCTAGATTAACTTCCCCCAGTTATACATTGATTTTCCAGAGGGTGTGATTCCATGTGCCGCTTGGCGTTCTCTGACCGGAGGGAATGAGGAGTACGTTGCCCGCCGTGCCAAATCGGCGAAGATTGTCTCCCCCGCTCTAAGGTATTTGCAGTATTTGCTTAGTAACTCACTCACCGCAAGGGCCCTAAGCAAGAATGTGGTGGGGTGGCAGGATTTGATTTCCCTGTTTAGTATGCAGCAGCAGTACGCCATCCATTTGGGGTACATGTTGGCCTATTTCTTCCAACACGAAGCCACTTATAGCCTCGTGGGCGCGATCGGGGGTGCTTACTACATTACCCGCATCACTAAAAGTTTGGGAGTTTGGAGCCAGCTATAGCCGATGGTGCAGGTCACTGCACCTTCCATGATCTCCAGGGCCAACCTGGAGAGTTGTCATTTGCTGCGAGTGGATTGGAGAAAAGTTAGCCGGAAGTTTGTCGTCAGCATGCCTGGTGATGCGCCTGAGGGTAGAGATGAGGGGGAAGATGAAGGAGAGCTGGGTGAATCTTCCGCTATGGGTAGACAGAGTGCGGGAGTGCCACTGAATCAGAGTCAGCAGCCAATGAGGCCTCTAGTAAAGCATGAGGGGAAATCTAGCCGCCAGTTCAGGCCAGCTCAGGAGCGGGGCATCCCACATTTGTCTGAGCGCCTTGCTAATCTGGACGGTTCACAAATTTGGATGCAGGACTTTTTTTATCAGCAAGCGGTGAGAGGCGGGTTGGACATTCGACCACCACCTACTCGTGTCGCTCCATCGGTGCTTGCTCCTCATCTGTCTCCCATCGAGATTCACGACAGCGATAGTGAGGGGGAGTGAGTGGAGTTCACCACGGAGCTAGTCTACAATGCCTTTTGTTCTTATTTTCCGTGCTTTATTAAATTGGAGAAAATTTTTGTACTTTATTTAGTAGGGTTAGACATGAGACAATTATATTTTTTGTGGGTGCCCATCTGGGTGTCATAATTGTTTTTTATATACTATATGAACTGCTAATACAGGTATTTGGCCCACCTTAAGGACGGTAAAAAAAAGGGCTTTCGGGAGACAACCCATGTTGGACAATTTGGTCCTGTGCTGTGTTTTGAGCTCTCTTTCTATATATATCTATGTGTCCATCTTTTGTTTTGCATCCGTATTTAAATCGCAGGCGCAGGAATCTCACTTGGATATCTCATCGCAGGACCGGTATGCTCAATTTTGAGCATGGGTACTTCTTACCCTATCCCTTTATTTTTGTGTACATGTTTTACTTTTTTCGTATTGTCATATTTTAGTCTAGGGGTGGAGTTGCCTGTGATCACTACACAGCACAGTCTATTGCATACCAGTCTGCCTTTCTTTATTTCTTTATCACTAATTACACACACTGAATCACCCACAAGAGTGGGCACTTAACCATGCATGCGGCTCAGGGCAAATGTTTTACTTTTGTGTAAACTCAAAAAAGTGGTGCTGACTTAGGATTTTGGGATATATTTGTTCGAAACTCATGTAGTGCTCCTAATCAAGTACTCATGATTTTCATAGAAATAGTATAGGATTACTTTTTATTCATGCTCGTAGACTTAAATTTATTCTGCAAAAGTAAATTTTATTTGTGCTACTTAAAATTGTAGAATCTGGAGTAATCGAACGGTAGTGTAGAGATGAGTGTAGACGTCACTATACTCGTATTGCTCGAGTCGGGGGGAAGGATCGTCTTTCTCGGGGACTGAGAACTTGCCCCAAGCTACTCTCAAAGCATTGGTGCCCGGTTAGTTGAGTGAGAGCGTGAGGTAGACCATCATTTTGGCTAGCTTGAGCCTTTTTGTTCTTAGTCCTAGCAGCTGACCCTTGCAAGCCAAATTTGCGCCTACCCTCCTTTTGTTTCAGCTCTACTTATATTCACCAAAGCCTAAAAGGCAACCCTTCTGTCGCAAACCAAAACCTTGAGCTTGATCGATTTCACAAATTTGATATGTTGTGATATTTGGGATTCAGGTGATGTGGAGATGAATTCATGATTTGATAATTTTTAGATTTGGGGATTGCTGAATGAAAAGGATGACAAATGAAAAAAAAAGATGAATAAAAAAAAAGAAAATTTAAAATTACTACAAAGAGAATTGCAATCCCCATCTTGTGTTAGTTTTTGGTCGGGATAGGCCGTGTGCATACCCAGTTTTCAAGCCAGGTCTGGGGGTGTGTCACACATGCATTTCTTAGTGGTTGTTTGGGTTTAGCTCTTGTTCTCTCGCTTTGGTTGCGTGTAGCCTCCTGGTTTATCATTGACTACCACACCTTAGCCTTAGCCCCATTCAAACCTACAAGTCCTGCTGATTCACATTTGAGTCTACTTAGCTTCATGGAGAGAGTATGAAAGGGAAATTTTATGGTTCCCGATATTGATGGATTTCTTTGGAGGTGATCACGAGCCCCGGTCTTGGGCAATGCTCACCTTAGTGGCCTATCTACTTTCTCCTTATATATGGCCGAACAATTCTCCAGAATTCTAATTTTCAGTAGACACAATATTTATTTACCTCTGTCGAATAATTTAAGCTCCGTAGTATAATTTAAAAGTTTTTCTATTCTATTTTCTATGCGCATGATGTATTTGATTTCTCGTCCTACTTTATTTTGAAGTTTCTAAGCTAGCTAGCTGTTGTACAGTCCATGGAGTAATGATTTGTGCGGGACGCACAAATGGGTAAGTCTAGGGGTGTGATGAGTCCAAATATTACACTGATGTTTGGACTCATCTGGGCCAGTTTTATCGTCTTAGCACTGCACTTGAGAGCTATAACTGCTTATATTTTCTTACTTGCCTATTTCATGATTAAGTGCACTTTAGGCCCGTTTTCTGTGTGCTTTAGATGTTTCTGTATTTCAGTATGTTTTACTTGTTCTCTCGCCGTGTCTTGAGAATGTGGTGTGCACTTTTGGTGGCCTATCTGCCTCTTTTGCTAGTGCATGGGTCGTGTGCGTGCTCCGGAACTGCTCGGGAGACCCCGACGATATAGGAACACTACGCACGATCACTGGACTCACTGCGCATGAACACTGGTCATGCGCCACTGATCGTGTGCATTACATTCTCATTTTCCCCAGTTCTGTCTTAGCCAATCGCACGATCAGTGGATTCACTACGCACGACCACTGGTCATGCGCAACTGATCGTGCGCATATCTGCTGATGTTTCTGTCCAAGTTGCAGGTTTAATTGGAAATTGCGCACGATCATCGACCGACAGTGCGCACGACCACTGGTCGTGCACCACTTATCGTGTA
Source organism: Platanthera guangdongensis (assembly GCA_039583875.1). Taxonomy (NCBI): domain Eukaryota; kingdom Viridiplantae; phylum Streptophyta; class Magnoliopsida; order Asparagales; family Orchidaceae; genus Platanthera; species Platanthera guangdongensis. The sequence continues at coordinate 122,444,403 of CM077147.1, read as the reverse complement.
CTCTGCTTATTCTTCCTCGGTATTTAAGGGCCTGCTCCGCGATTTAGTGCACGGCGGATCATTTCTGTAATCGGGGAGTGCACGGGAAGTGTCGTTCTACCTCTCTAGCTGCTCCATCCACCTCCACCTTCATCGGGAGTCCATAGCTGGTGATTCCGAAGCTTTCCAAACCCTCCCGCGAAGCTCCCGGCCATTGATGACCTCAAATCCAAGCTTCCACCGGAGTTGGCGAAGAAGATGACCTAGAGAACGGACTCAAAGGCCTTCGAGGTGACATCTCATTGGTACCGGAAGCCTCCTCAGACTGAGCCCGGAAGCGGATTGACAACTCGCTATTCCGGCCAAGACCTGCGGTGGACCTTCACCCTCTAGTAGTTTACTCCTCTTCCCCTTCCGTCGTTGTATGGAAGGAATTGATATTGTAATGAACTAAATTTTCTACTCAATATCTATGTGAATGTTTTAGTTTTCATTTGCTTTTGAGTTGTGTGTCGTGAATGCGCCTCACCCACTCCACATCCACTCCACACCCTTGTTTCACCCGATTGCACTATGCACAAGAACACTTCCATCCATTAGCTTTCCATCAACTCGCCCAACCGAAGTTCGGCATCGCGGCCGATACACTCACCTCACCTTGCGAAGCGGTGCCTTCGACCCGCACAGCCTTAATTAGTTTATTAGACCAAAACCACAATCTCACATGCCCCTTTTTACTCTTTTCTACGTATAACCCTCATAACGATATTTTCTAAATTGTTGCTGCTCTATGCTAATTGCATTCCTCAAGAGACCGACACTCGGGGATTTTTTCCCAAATTTTATTACTTGTGCTACCGGTGCGCTTGCTGATTTCCACACATTAATGACAACGATTTTGCCACAAAAGCATAATGTTTGCCTGAGACGGCCTGTGACACGCTCGTGTCGCATGCCACGGGCCGTGTTCCCAAAGCGGTGCTCAACCGACTTATCTAGTCTAGTACAAGCCCATGTGACACGCCCGTGTCACGGGCCGTATAACTCGACATGCCTTCAGACATGCCCGTGTCTGTGGCCATGTACATCAGGCTACAGAAAATTGAAATCAACACGAGACTCACACGACCTGTGACACGCCCGTGTCTCAGGCCGTGTGCCCATACACGGCACCAGACACGCCCCAGCTCAAGTTGTGTTTGTCGACAACGCAGACACGCCCTGTGACACGCACGTGTCACAGGCCGTGTCCTAAGCACTCGACGATCGACGACCAAATTTTGTCGACCACTCGTCGACTGTTCACCCAAGAAGGACACGCCCGTGTCCCCGGAGGTGTCAACCAATTTTTCCAATTTCTGCATTTTGGGCATTACACTAGGACACAAACATGACTCTGACTATACATGTTGGGTCAAACATCCTAGTTTAGTGAACGTAGCCCAAATCCAACTAGGGATCCAACAATCTCCCCCTATTTGGGTGATGTCACAAATTACAGACTCAAATATTCACAAAGCAAGAAAACATATATCTGGCAGGAAATTGTAAAATATGCAGCAGTTATATATGTACAGAGTGAGCTTTGTATTAGAATATAAATCGATAGTTTTAAAATAATCAAAGAGACTTAAACAGTTTAATGTTTATTTCTTCTTCTTAGGCTCCTTGTGTTTCTCCTCTTTAGCTTTTTCACCTGGCTGAGTAAACTTGATCTCCCTGTTTGGATTAGCTGCTTGTGTCTTTGTCATTGTCATGTCAGCAGCTCCAATGATATTATGGGAGTTAGACTATGGCACTACAGCTTCTGGATGCAGTTTCACATAATCATCAACATTAAAGAATTTATTAGCTTTAGCAAACCTGTTGAGTTTCTCCTTCCTGTATTTAGACATGGTTGAATATTGAGAAGGATCTTTTCCTTCAGCTTTTGCCTTGTTGATCATGGATAGGATAACCAACTCTTGGAATCTGGCCATCCTAGTAGTTATAGCTATTTTGGATCATTAAAAGGTATAGGAGGAGAGGCAGGTCTCTTTGGGCTTTCAGCTTTATGTTCAGTAATTTGTTGCTATTATTGTTGATGATGCTATTGTTGATGTTGTTTGCGAGATGAATATTGCCTCTGTTGGCTGCTTCCTGAAGAAGAGGAGGACCTACCCTGATGTCTCTGATATGTTTGATACCGGCTAGTCCTCTGAGTTGAAGAACCTGAAGCACAAGCACTAGGTGGAGGAGGAGGAGGATCTTTCCTGAATCTTGGAGGAGGAGGAGGTGAGTATCTCCTGCTTTTCTTTCTTTCTTTTTGTTTGTTCTTAGATATCCACATCCATGCTGGCATGCCCTTGTATGGTGTGATTTTATGCAGTATATAATAGGGAGTGTCATTTGCTGGATTTGGTTTTGGGGCTGGAGCTGAAGGAGCTTTTCTCTTCTTAGAGACTTTCTTCTTAGGCTCATCATCAGAGTCCTCTTAATCATCATCCTCATCAAAAGATCCTTGAGGAGTATCATATAAAACATCAATGGCTTTTAGTACAAATTTATCAATGGGTTTTTTAGCCTGAGTAGGAGCTGGAGAAAGAACTAGAGCTGGAGCAGGAGAGCTATACACAACAGTGCTTTCAGCAACTGTTTTATTTTCTTCTTGTATATCAGCCATGATCAATGCATCAAGATCATGCATTGGGGAGTCATCCATAAAAAAAGTTGGAACAGAAATATCTCTAGGAGGGGATGAAGTTATGAGGGGAGCGGCTTTTGGTGGAGATGAGATAACAGGGACTTCTATAATGGCAAAACTAGCCTTCAGTTGCTTGGCAACCTTGGGGCATATTGGTGAGGTGTAAGGGACTATAGCCAAAGATGGATTAACACTGTCTTCTGGCAGAAAGTTCAAATGAGCTGTATCAAATATGCTCAACAATGTCAAAAGATCAACTGTGGGATTTATAATATAATCACCAACAGTGTCTACCTTACCCATAACAGGCTCATCCATATCAGTATCTGATTTTATTAAGTCTATTATGTCAGAAGGATCTGCATCTTCTGACGAATCAGTCATGATGGAATCAAGTTCTGCTGCTGTTGTTGCTTCTACTGCTGCTGCTGCTGCTTTTTCTGCTGTTGTTGCTGCTGTTTCTGCTGCTGTATTCACTGGAGCTTCTTCATCATGAATCATCTCCCGCTGACTGGCTGTAGAAGGTCTTGGAGCTAGTCCCCCAGAAGAAGAAGGGACGGGGGATAGAGCAGCAACTATGGCAGAGAGATTTTTGATGGAAGCAATGAGAGGAGCTAGAGCAGTAGTGAGAAGATTTTGAAGAGTGGGAGAGATGAAGGCAAGAAGATCCTTAACAATATCAGAGAAATTTAAATATAGAGATTCTGGTGCAGTGGAGGAGTGGGGATTGTTGTGACCACAGTTTGAACAAACAAAAAATGCTCTAGACATATCTTGGTGGGTGTGGTCAGGTACAGAAGATGGAATTTCAGTTGTGGGGATGGATTCTTGATGTGGGGATGATGGGGGGAATCACACAATTGAATGTGTGGGAGGAGATAAAGGTGTTAGGACTTGTGTTGGTTAAATGAGTGGAAGAGGGGATTGAGGTGGGGAGGGTTGTGGTGATTGGGAAGGAGAGTGGTGTATGGATTCGTGAGTGGGAGAAGATGGGATTTCAGTTGATTGTATTGAGGTGAGATTTATTTGAGGAGAGGATGGAGGTGGAGAACGTGCAAGAGATGAAACTGAGGTAGAAATGTGAAGTGGTTGTTGTTGGTGAGGTGGAGGATAAGAAGGAATGTTGTAGGTGGAGGGTGCCTCTTCTGGGGTTAGAGGTGCGGCTGTGACAGCCCTAGTGCTTTCAGAATGCCGGGAGGAGGAAGATTCCTTGGAGGGCTTGGTGATGTTCCTCTCCCACCTGCCAAAGAGGGCATAGGTGAGCCTCTTGGAGGCACTTATGAATATGGTCGGGTGAATAGGGATTCAGCAGCCGTTTCTTGAAGGAAGATTCCTAGAATCCTTCCAAAACAAACCTCCTTTTTGGTATTCTTCTTCCTAATCAGTTCAAAGATGATTTGAGCCCAGTTCACTGTTTTCTTATTTATCACTGCACACATTACCAGGAATCGATGCCTGGTTATGTAGTCATGGCCTGTATGCTTGCCCAACAGTACTTTCCCCATAATATCGGATAAAAAGTTTTACTCAATAGAGAGATGTTTCTTCAGTAGCTTATTTGGGGTTACTCAAGAATAACCCATTTTAGTCAACATGTCATTAAACTCTACATTATCAATTTCCAGTTCTTCGGTTCCATTGCTTAATCCAAATATTTCAGTCAGAACGGCGGGGGTAAGAGAGACGGCGTTACCCGATATTTTGCCGATCATGGTGTCATCATCTATGGTAGAGGAGGTGTATACCCACTATCGTATTTCAACACTAGCGAGCTTGATCCTGGTGGTCATCAACTTTTTCAACAGCTGTTCTTCAAGCAGTTTTAGAATATCCAGGAAGATTGGATCTGAGTGTTGAAACGACTCAAAATCCACATCAAAACCTGTATCAAATTTCATGGCTGCAAGGCTACCTGCTGGAATCTCCATTAGTTCACCTACAAGAGAAAAACGAAGATCAAGTTAAAGTGAACTGAAAGCGTGGGATGGAGGTCGAAGAAAAACCTAGATATAGGATTTTTCGAAATATGAATCGACAAACTCCGTTCTACGAAAAATAAATAATTCTTCGACCTGAGATTGAGGAAATAATTTGTAGTTGAATAATTCGTCGAGCTCAGTGTAAAGATTTGAAAACATTTCATCGAGCTACATTCGACGAAAGTTTTCTGAAGCAGATTTGTCGATCTCCGTTCGACGAAAACAACTTCACTAACAGAGAGTTCGTCGATCTCTGTTCGACGAATATCTCAAGAACGTTTACCAGTTCGTCTATCTCGGTTCGACGAACTTTGAAAAATTCATCAAGTGTAGACAGAAGTTAAATCAAAGCTTCTCCATTCATCATGCCCAGCTAATTTATAAAGAACAAGTGATTTCTATCATCCAATGGTTTCGTGAAAATATCTGCTCTTTGTAGATCAGTGTAGATATAGACAAGTTTGATTTTGCTTTTGTCTACACACTCTTTAATGAAATGATGCATAATGTCTATATTCTTAGTCCTACTATGATGGACTGGATTCTTTGCTATGGATATAACACTTGTGTTATCACATAAGAGAGTTGAATTATTTAAGTTGAACCCAATGTCTGGGAGTTGGATTTGAATCCACAACATCTGGGAACAACAACTGCCAACTGCAATGTATTATTCTTCAGTAGTTGATGTGGACAAAGATGATTGTTTCTTACAGAACCAAGAAACTAATCTCATACCAAGGAACTAAGAAGTTCCAGAGGTACTTTTCCCATCTACACTGCATCTAGCAAAGTCAGCATCTGAATATCCAGTTAAATCAAATTCTGACTCAGTAGGTGTAAGACCCCCTTTTTTTCTTTTTGAAACACCGGAGTCTTAGGCCCAGAATCGCCACTTTATGGTGACACCTTCACGCCCTGAAGGGTCATCACCGCAAATCGCCGATTCTGCCGGCCGATTCGATCACAGAAAAGCAACAAAAGTAGAGTAAGCACAAGAGTGGTAAGAACTCTAACCAAATGTCCACAATAATATCACATCAGAGTAAATATATCTCCACGAAGGGAGAATCAACAAAATATAATGTACTGAAAATAAGGGCTTATGCCCGCTACATCAAATCCTAACTACATAGTGACTCAAGTGGAAGCAAAATAAAACACTACTAAGGTCAGGGGCTCATAGTCCCTGTTGTTTGATCTCCGGTGCTAGACTGCCTCATCTCCAAGCGTGCCGACCTACGGGGCTGCTCCTCCATTCCGGGCTCCACGATCCCCAAAATAATATGGTTCAAAAACCGTTAGACTATAAGACTAAGTCCTATTATCCCCTACCCCTTCCCCCATGGCCCCTAGGCACCGAGCGGAGAGGAAGAAAGGGGAGTAATTGAAGGTGGAGAGTAATCAAGAAACAGATGGAAGCGGACATATACTAGAAATTTTATAGTGCATGTGGCAGTAGAGTAATGTATGAAAAATAACCTTAACTATTCAGAAACATATAAGCAAGGGATCTTTTACAAGGCTCCCATCGTATAAAGTAACCCATACCAATTTATACGTTGGGGTGTCGGTTATTATCAGCAATAAATATATAAAGAATTTAACCTTAATTTATAAACATGCCCACACAAGCTTATAGACCAAGGGGTCGTTTCGCAGGGCCTATTGTATAAGCGTACCATACCACTTATACAATCGGTGACAGGGGTTTTATGCTATGATTATGCTATGACATGTAAGTGGGTTATGATGCGATCATGCAAGTGCAACTCACCCACCCGACTCTGTGTACACAGACCTTTAGTTCCCCCTTTCTGGAGCCGAACCTCCTAGGATACCTCCGTAGTGGCAGACGGAAGTGGTGGGTTGGGCCTCACCCATCTCTAAACCAGTAAAGCAATACCGGTCAGACCTATCGTACGCCTCAATGCTGGTGCACAAAGTGGAGCTCCGGCGTACTCTTGTCGGATGGCGCACCGGACTTCTGTTGGCAAAGTTCTAGCCACACTTGCCGAGTTAACGTATTGGCGTCGGTGCATCGACACTCCAATACCGAAGACCCACCACCTTTACTTTATGCACATGCAACCTTATGTGTCAGCACCAAGCCAAAGCTCCCCGGACCATCCTGTCTGTGACAAACATCAACCGAGCCAAAGTTCGCCGAGCCATCATGCCCCTCACAAATATCAACCGAGTAAAAACAACTTCCCGAGACACCGAGGTGCATGAAAGTGAACCCCTAATTATTCTAGTTGCTCTTTAAGATTTATCACTCCTACAGTTTACGTTAGCCCAGGACTGCCCAAGGTATACCCCGTGAAGGGCACTCGAAGGCACTAGGAACTACGATGGGATTACGCCCAAAGCTCCCTTTCGCAAGGCACTTACTATAATTGGTTGCTACCCGGTTTCCCGACCCTTAATTAATTTTACTGAATCTATCCCTAGTGCATTAAACACTTCCCCCCTACGGGAAGGACGATCTTTCGTCGATCCCGAGCACCACCTAACACTTGTCAACCTCTCACTCTACTAATCCTGTCTTCTAATGATGAACTCCTTTATTTACCCAAACCAGCAACCTACTGAGGATTCAACTCTCCAAAATTCACTAACCGCTCTAATTCAGTTTCCGCAGTTACTATATGTAGACCACCCTATACTATATGAGGTTTATAAAGGAGGTACTTTGGATTGTCTTCCAAATTTCCTATAAAATTTATCAGAGGTCTATCATAACAAATCTAGTCTAAAATTAGAGATCCATAATTTTTCTAATTAATCTGATATTTATTGAATTTTCCCAAATGTTTGGCCATGGGCAATTTTGAACATGAACTATATGATCTACTCAAGTAATGACAACCCAAAAATTTTGTTCACTAAATTAACAGAGATATATGACTAGATACAAATTTCCATAATTTTTCAGAAAATATTTGACCTCTAATTAATTTATCCAAAATATTTCACTTAATCATATGTAAAAAAGGAAGTACCAAAATTATTCATCAGAAAATTATATAACAATTAAAGAATCTTAATATGGTTCAGAAAAGATCATTATACAAAAATCATAATTTTAGAGGATTGCTAAACTCCAAAATAAATTAAATTAAGTTTACATGGGAAATCATACTTAATGAAGCACCCCTTAAAAAAATCATCCAAAAATTCTATAAAACTTCACAGAGCTTTAAAACATAATAAAAGTCCTCTGGCTAAATTTCATCAGTTTCTAGCAAGTAGTTTCTTCCTAATAAATTTCTAAGTAAATAATACAATTTACCAATTTGTTAATGAAATATTCAAAATAATAATTCTAAATTCATGATAAAATCTCCAGAACTTGTACTAACCCCAAAAACTACTCAACCCAAATCTCATCACTTTTCAAAGAGTTTTTGTGACATTTTCTATCCCTGTAAGGTTTGTGCCCTAAGCTAGGGTTAGGGTTTTGAGGGGCTTTAAGGCTTCCAAATTCCATAAAATTTTAACCAGAGCACTATACAAATCCTATGGTCCTCTCCACAAAGTTTCAAGTCAATCCAAGGTAATTTGGCCCTATGTTCTTCAAACCCTAAAAAATCCCCATTAAGGAACCTACCCTACGGTTCTAGGGCTACCCTGCACTTAACCACCCCAAATTCCATTGGAGGGTGAGTCATACTATAAAAAGTCAGTGACCAAAATATCAACCTCTGTTGAGGTGATTTGACCACTCAAAACCCAAAGGGGATGCTTGACCTATTTAACCCTAAAAGGGGTCAACCTAGTGTTGGATCAATACCTAGCCAAGACATCTTCAAATGAGATGAAAATTTTACTAGAGCCCTAACATGCCCTCCAAGACCTCCTACCCAAAGTTTGGGGGATTTTGAGGTGTTTAGGACACCTAATTAATTCATTAATGGATTATTAAATTTTTCTAAAAACTATAGAAAGCTCTTTTCCAAAAATTCTAAATTTTGGACAGGCCGTAGGTATAGCTAGTGTAGAATCCGTACCCAAATCTCAGGTCAGTTGGAAAAGGGATGACGGGAGGGCATCCATTTGAATCTCAGGAGAGCCCTAGGTATAGAGCCCACCAAAATGGGTGCTGTAGTTTAACCATGACTCCAAATTGAGTGAAATCAATTGTAAATGAAACTAGACATCCAGGGCGTTATTTTCTATGTTGACCACTTTTTCTGTTCTAGCTTCTGAGTATTTTTAAATATTAAAACTAATAAATACAAAATCTATGACATAATTATATAATCAGAAATATATATACTATAGTTTAAAATATAATATGGCACGAATCTTGGCGCAGAGTGGACGGGATCCGTTCATCTTCTACCTTTAGCCGACGACCAATATTTATTCTTCCTGGGCCAGTTTCAAGCGGCTGCCGCCGGCCATCCAGCCGCCTCTCTGGCCGGCCACCGCCACCATCACCTCCGTTGAGGTGGTGGCTGTCGCCAGGCGGTGTCACAGCCGCCGGAGAGCCCTATTCCGGCGATCCCGATGGTTGCATTTTTGCGAAAAAACCAGGAAAATCTCCCTTTGGATCGGGCTCAATTGAGCCCGAACCTTGGCCCTAAAGATACCTAAGATCTACCCATGAAAGAAGGAGTGGAAGAGGACCTTGACGGCGGCCTGAAGTCAAGAAGTTCGCCGGAAAGCCATCTTTGAAGGCGGCGCCGCTCGGTTTCTGCAACTACACAGTGGGGAGGCTTGGTTTCTTCAGGTATGGACCGGGAAATCCTCCTCTCGGCCCACTGAAGGTGTTTAAAGACTCAGTTGGGGAGGGGAGAGGCTGGATCATCAATGGCCATTAAGGCCATTAATGGCTACATTCGGCCATGGTAGAGGGGGCTGAACAAGGCCCTTGGTGTCTAGGGAACCGACTGGAAACTTCTCCCCTTCCCTAGGGGAGTTGAATTCAGCCATTAAATGTGGCCTTTGGCCTCCCCTTGGCTGAGCCCCTTCCTTCCACCTTCTTTCATTTTTCTCTCTCCTCCATAACCATGGAAATGAAGTTCTCTCTCTCTCCTAGTCACCAAGTTGACTTTTTCAATCTGGAGGTCTATTGGTAGCCCATCCATACACATCATCTCCTAAAGAAGACACATGAGGAGGCTTGAACTTGGGCTAGCCTATTTGGGCTAGTTGACCCAAGGTAGGCTTGGGTTGACTTTGGTCTTTTTGACCTTTTTGGTTGCCCCTAAAGAGTCCTGGTGACCCATTGATCTCCCCTAAGGCCTAGGTAGGATTATGTAGGGTTACCTTGCACGTTTGATGTCACCTACTCTTAGTAAGTGCACTTTGACCAGATTAGGGTCTAGAGTTGACTTGGGTCAACTTGGCCTCTAAGACTGAACCCAATGTGTCCTTAGTGACCCATTGACCTCACTTTAGGTCTAGGAAGACCTGGGCAAGGTTGGTTGGGCACATTAGAGGCCAAGTGCCCCTTGTTATGGCACCTTGCCCAATTTAAGCCTATGGTGGTCCTAGGTCAATATGGCCACTTTGGGTTGACTCCAATGGACCCTTAAGGCTCTAGTGGACCCTCTGATAGGTTACTGATGTTGTGGTGGGGTCATGGAGTCATGGTGAAGCTCTAAGGTCAAACCCTAGGTTTTGTAATAAGATTGTGCCATAAGCAGACCAAGGTGATTCTCACCTTGGCCTTCTATCACGTGGCACTTTTTAGCTTCCGTGGGTTTTGTCATGACCTAGTCATGGCCAAAACCACTCTTAGGGGTCTAGTTGGAAATGGGATGTTACAAATCCCAATAAACAAAACAAAGATTTCGTCCCCGAAATCAAGGTTAAGCCTACGGGAATTTCTATCGAAGAAAAGGAAGCTTGTAACATCCCATAAGAAGTGAAAGATTTCATCTCGACGCCATGTTTGCAAAGTGGGGTTTAAAGGGAAGCCTAAATCTATGACCAATTCACCCAATTGGCTAAGCCAAGATCCCAATAAACAAAAGATTAGCCTCTACTCTTCCTAGAGCAGCCATACTAGTTTAAAACAGGTAAGTAAATTGAACATCTTGAGAGGTTGTGAGGTATACCTGACTGAACAGCTCTGGATACTTTTGTCGCATCAGGTCATGCGGTTCCCAGGTATGCTCCTCCTGGCCATGGTTTCTCCACAGAACTTTGACTAACAGAACCTTCTTGTGAAGCAAGATCCGTACTCCTCTGTCATCGATCCGAACCGGCTCCAAGTGAACTGACCTGTCTGAAGCTACCGGTCCATCTGTGGTCGAAATCTGCTGCTTCGGGCGTACTAGAGCCCTCCTAAGTGAAGAAATATGGAACATGTCATGTAAACCTATCAGTTCCGGTGACAACTCCAGCCTGTACGCTAGGGGCCCGATATGCTCCAGGATCCTATAAGGGCCCATATACCTACGACTGAGCTTCTTCTTCTGACCACGCACTCGTGAAACTCCGTGTAGGGGCCAGATATTCAAGAAAACCCGGTCTCCCACCTGAAACTCTACCTGACGGTGTCAGGCGTCGTAATACTTAGCATGTCAACTCTACGCTTCCATCATCCTGTCCCGGACAAACCTAACCTGAGCATCAGTGTCCTCCACAAACTCCAAGTCGAGTGCCTGAGGATCTTCATCCTAGATCCATGACAGTGGAATCTTGAACCTACGTACGAGGGCGGAGAGCTGTGTTGAATGTCTGCCCCACAGCCCAGATAATCTTGGACTGACGTTCTCTCCTTGGGCGTACACTATCCATCCTTATTTGACACGATCATCTTGAGCACACCATGATAACGGATAACTACTCACAAATTTCATGAAACACCCATGGGAGTTTTATTCCTTTTCGGGGTGACCCCAGCTATCTCGACCAGTCAATCATTGATGTTCCAATTATAATTATGCCCGGAGTGTGGATGAGGAATCCTGTGTATGAAAATCCCTAATTATAACCTCAAACTTCCACTCTAACTCGGGCAATGACTGTAATAGTTCCCCAAAAATTCTTGCATTTAACCTCCATCGAGCGACATACCTCACTGTGCGTCACAAAATCCATGACGACCTTATTCACTCCAGGGAGATACACGTTCCGAGATACACTTGGGACTTCCGGTGATTAAATTTCTCATTTGTATGGGTAGCCAGCGACTCTATAAAATCTCCACTTCACAATCAGATTCTTATCCCTACGAATACGACCGAGTAGCACAGAATATGGTTTCCGTCCATTTCACTATATTCACGACACAAAGTTTTCTCGATGACGTCTAAGGGAAACCCAAATCAATAACTAATTGCCCAATAAACAAAAGAGAAGCCCCCAATAAACAAAAGATAATCCCCTACCTACCTTGGGCTAAGTATCTTTGATATTACCATGTTATATCCGTCCTAGTTGGGTGCATAATCCCTAGGGCATCAATCTTCGACTTGTTGTTCCAACCTGAAAACTGTTGAAATACTCCATACTTTAAACTCTCGGAGTCACATTTATGACAACCTCATCGGGGTCAACAAGTTCCTAATCCCAACCGAGTCTCTTCCGAACATGAATTCCTATCCGACCCTCGGTGCTTGTCATAGTGGTTTTCTCCATGTAATCTTGTTACTGGTACGAGGGTTGAGACTATGTGTCTTCTACCATTCTGTTAATGGATTTTTGGTCTCAATTATCCTTAAAGCATTCCTTCTGGTTTGAGTAATCCTCGATAGGAACCGTAGGGCTACCTGAGTTTATGGCTTAGGTAGTCATTCTCGTGTTATACTCCTCCTTTATTCTCTTTAGGTATCTCCTTAGCTTTACCAAGTTCATACCCAAAGTCTATTTCAGACTAGGGCATACCATAAGTTATCGTGGTTAGTCATGTCTCCTAGTGGGTTGAGTCTAACTCGTTGACTAGAGAATTATATGATGGGATTTTCGCAGTCGGAGGTGCTCGCTGCAGGGGGCTGCGAAACAAACTACAGTAGTAGGTAATCAACTCAATAAAAAAAGTGGACAATTTACATTTGATCACCCATATGGGCACACCACGCTTCTGCTGCCCTACATGGTTTGTGACCTACAAGGGAAACACTAAAATATCAACACTAAAAAGTTTGTGCCCTAAGCTAGGGTTAGGTTTTTGAGGGGGTTTAAGGATTCCAAAAGGTTTGTGCCCTAAAATTATAAGATGGACAATTTATATGTGACATTTTCTATCCATACAAGGTTTGTGCCCTAAGCTAGGGTTAGGGTTTTGTGGGGGTTTAAGGCTTCCAAACTCCCTAAAATTTTAACCAGCGAACTATACTAATCCTATGGTCCTCTCCACAAAGTTTCAAGTCAATCCAAGTTCATTTGACCCTATGTTCTTCAAACACTAAAAATCCCCATTAAGGAACCTACCCTAGGGTTGTAGGGCTACCCTACACTTAACCACCCCAAATTCCATTGGAGGGTGAGTCATACTATAAAAGTCAGTGGCCAAAATATCAACCTCTGTTGAGGTGATTTGACCACTCAAAACCCAAAGGGGATGCTTGACCTATTTAACCATAAAAGGGGTCAACCTAGTGTTGGATCAATACCTAGCCAAGACATCTCCAAATGAGATGAAAATTTTACCAGAGCCCTAACTTGCCCTCTAAGACCTCCCACCCAAATTTGGGGGATTTTAAGGTGTTTAGGACACCTAATTAATTCATTCATGGATTATTTAATTTTTCTAAAACTATAGAAAAATATTTTCCAAAATTTCTGAATCTTGGACAGGCCCTAGGTTTTACTAGTGTAGACTACCTGCCCAAATCTCAGGTTATTTGGACAAGGGATGAAGGGTGGGAATCCATTTGAATCTCAGGATAGCCCTAGGTATAGGGCCCACCAAAAGGGGTGCTCTGGTCTAACCATGACTCAAAATTGAGTGAAATAAATTCTAAATTAAACTAGACATCAAGGGCTTCATTTTCTATGTTGACCACGGTTTCTGTTCTAGCCTCTAAGTATTTTTAAAAATTACAATCAATAAATACAAAATCTGCGACATAATTAAATAATCAAAAATATATATACTATAGTTTAAAATCTAATATGGCACGAATCTTGGTGCAAAGTGGATGGGATCCGTTCATCTTCTACCTTAAGCCAATGGCCAGGATTTATTCTTCCTGGGCCAGTTTCAAGCGGCTGCCGCCGGCCATCCAGCCGCCTCCCCGGCAGGACACCGCCACCATCACCTCCGTTGAGGTGGTGGCTATCGCCAGGCGGCGTCACAGCCGCCGGAGAGCCCTATTTTGGCAATCCCGATGATTGCATTTTTGCGGAAAAACCAGGAAAATCTCCCTTTGGATAGGGCTCAATTGAGCCCGAACCGTGGTCCTAAAGATTCCTAAGATCTACACATGAAAGAATGAGTGGAGGAGGACCTTGTCGGCGGCCTGAAGTCGAGAAGATCGCCGAAAAGCCATCTTTGAAGGCAGCGCCGCTCGGTTTCTGCAACTACACAGTGAAGTGGCTCGGTTTCTTCAGGTAAGGACTGGGAAATCCTCCTGTCGGCCCAATGAAGGTTTTTAAAGACTCAGTTGGGGAGGGGAGAGGCTGGATCATCAATGGCCATTAAGGCCATTAATGGATACATTCGGCCATGGTAGAGGTGGCTGAAACTGGCCCTTGGTGGCTAGGGAAGCGGCTGGAAACTTCTCCCCTTCCCTAGGTGAGTTGAATTTAGCCATTAAAGGTGGCCTTTGGCCTCCCCTTGGCTGAGCCCATTCCTTCCCCCTTCTTTCATTTTTATCTCTCCTCCATAACCATGGAAATGAAGCACTCTCTCTCTCTCTCCCCTAGTCACCAAGTTGACTTGGTCAATCTGGAGTTGTATTGGCAGCCCATCCATACACATCATCTCCTAAAGAAGCCACATGAGGAGGCTTGAACTTGGGCTAGACTATTTGGGCTAGGTTGTCCCAAGGTAGGCTTGGGCTTACCTTGGTCTTTTTGACCTTTTTGGTTGCCCCTAAGAGTCCCTAGTGACCCATTGATCTCCCCTAAGTCTTAGGTAGGATTATGTAGGGCTACCTTGCACTTTGGAGGTCACCTACCCTTAGTAAGGGTACTTTGAATAGATTAGGGGCCAAAGTTGACTTGGGTCAACTTAGCCTCTAGGACTGAACCCAATGTGTCCTTAGTGACCCATTGACCTCACTTTAGGTCTAGGAAGACCTGGGCAAGGTTGGTTGGGCACATTAGAGGCCAACTGCCCCTTGTTAGGGCACCTTGCCCAATTTAGGCCTATGGTGGTCCTAGGTCAAATTGGACACTTTGGGTTGACTCCAATGGACCATTAAGGCTCTAGTAGACCCTCTGATAGTTTAGTGATGTTGTGGTGGGGTCATGGAGTCATGGTGAAGCCCTAAGGTCAAACCCTACGTTTTGTAATGAGGTTATGCCATAGGCAGACCAAGGTGATTCTCGCCTTGGCCTTCTATCACTTGGCACTTTTTAGCTTTCTAGGGTTTTGTCATGACCTAGTCATGGCAAAACCACTCTTATGGGACTAGTTGGAAATGGGATGTTACAAATCCCAATAAACAAAACAAAGATTTCGTCCCCGAAATCAAGGTTAAGCCTACGGGAATTTCTATCGAAGAAAAGGAAGCTTGTAACATCCCATAAGAAGTGAAAGATTACATCTCGACGCCATATTTGCAAAGTGGAGTTTAAAGGGAAGCCTAAATCTATGACCAATTCGCCGAATTGGCGAAGCCAAGATCCTAATAAACAAAAGTTTAGCCTATACTCTTCCTAGAGCAGCCCTACTAGTTTAAAACAGGAAAGTAAATTGAACATCTCGAGAGGTTGTGTGGTATACCTAACTGAACAGCTCTGGATACTTTTTTCGCATCAGGTCCTGCGGTTCCCAGGTATGCTCCTCCTGGCCGTGGTTTCTCCACAGAACTTTGACTAACGGAACCTTCTTGCGACGTAAGATCCGTACTCCTCTATCATAAATCCAAACCGCCTCCAAGTGAACTGACCGGTCTGAAGCTACCGGTCCATCTGTGGTCAAAATCTGCTGCTCTAGGCATAGTAAAGACCTCCTAAGTGAAGAAATATGGAACACGTCAGGTAAACCTGTCAGTTTCGGTGGCAACTCCAGCCTGTACACTAGGGGCCCGATCCGCTCCAGGATCCTTTAAGGGACCATACACCTAGGGCTGAGCTTCTTCTTCCAACCACGTACTCGTGAAACTCCGTGCATGGGCCGAATCTTAAAGAAAACCCGATATCCTACCTGAAACTCTACCTGACAGTGTCGGGCGTCGTAATACTTAGCATGTCGGCTCTGCGCTTCCAGCATCCTGTCCCGGACCTACCTAACCTGAGCATCAGTATAATCCATAAACTCCGAGTCGAGTGCCTGGGGATCTTCATCCTAGATCTATAATAGTGGAATCTTAAACCTACGTACGAGAGTGGAGAGCTATGTTGAATGTCTGCCGAGAGCACAGATAATCCTGGACTGATGTTCTCTCCTTGGACGTACACTATCCATCCTTGTTTGACACGATCATCTTTAGCACACCATGATAACGGCTAACTACTCACAAATTTCATGAAACACCCATGGGAGTTTTCTTCCGGGTCGGGGTGACCCCAGCTATCTCGGCCAGTTAATCATTGATGTTCCAATTATAATTATGCCCGGAGTGTGGATGAGGAATCCTGTGTATGAAAATCCCTAATTATAACCTCGAACTTCCACTCTAACTCAGGCAATGACAGTAATAGTTCCCCAAAAATTCTTGCACTTAACCTTCATCGAGAGACATACCTCACCGTGCGTCACAAAATCCATGACGCCCTTCTTCACTCCAGGGAGATACATGTTCCGAGATACACTTGGGACTTCCGGTGATTAAATTTCTCATTTGTATGGGTAGCCAATGACTCTATAAAATCTCCACTTCACGATCAGATTCTTATCCCTACAAATACGCCCGAGTAGCACCGAATATAGTTTACGTCAATTTCACAATATTCACGACATGAAGTTTTCTAGATGAGGTCTAAGGGAAACCCAAATCAATAACTAATTGCCCAATAAACAAAAGACAAGCCCCCAATAAACAAAAGATAAGCCGCTACCTACCTTGGGCTAAGTATCTTTGATATTACCATGTTATATCCGTCCTAGCTGGGTGCACAATCCCTAGGGCATCAATCTTCGACTTGTGTTTCCAACTTGAAAACTGTTGATATACTCCTACTTTAAACTCTCAGAGTCACATTTACGACAATCTCATCTGGGTCAACAAGTTCCCAATCCCAACCGAGTCTCTTCCGAACTTGAATTCCTATCCGACCCTCGGTGCATGTCAGGGTGGTTGTCTCCAGGTAATCTTGTTACTGTTACGCGGGTTGAGACTATGTGTCTTCTACAATTCTGCTAATGGATTTTTGGTCTCAATTCTCCTTAAAGCATTCCTTCGGTTTGCGTAATCCTCGATAGGGACCGTAGGGCTACCTGAGTTTATGGCCTAGGTAGCCATTCTCGTGTTATGCTCCTCCTTTATTCTTTTTAGGTATCTCCTTAGCTTAACCATGTTCATACCCAAAGTCTATTTCAGACTACGACATACTATAAGTTATCATGGATAGTCATGTCTCCTAGTGGGTTGAGTCTAACTCGTTGACTAGAGAATTATAAGATGGGATTTTCGCAGCCGGAGGTGCTCCCTGCTGGGGGCTGCGAAACAAACTACATTAGTATGTAATCGACTCAATAAAAAAAGTGGACAATTTACATGTGATCCACCATATAAGCACACCACGCTTCCGCTGCCCTATAAGGTTTGTGCCCTACAAGGGAAACCCTAAAATATCAACCCTAAAAAGTTTGTGCCCTAAGCTAGGGTTAGGGTTTTGAGGAGGTCAAAGGCTTCCAAAAGGTTTGTGCCCTAAAATTATAAGATGGACAATTTATATGTGACATTTTCTATCCCTACAAGGTTTGTGCCCTAACTTAGGGTTAGGGTTTTGAGGGGGTTTAAGGCTTCCAAATTCCCTAAAATTTTAACTAGAGAACTATCCTAATCCTATGGTCCTCTCCACAAAGTTTCAAGTCAATCAAAGGTCATTTGACCCTATGTTCTTCAAACCCTAAAAATCCCCATTAAGGAACCTACCCTAGGGTTCTAGGGCTACCCTACACTTAACCACCCCAAATTCCACTGGAGGGTGAGTCATACTATAAAACGTCAGTAGCCAAAATATCAACCTCTGTTGAGGTGATTTGACGGCTCAAAACCCAAATGGGATGCTTGACCTATTTAACCCTAAAAGTGGTCAACCTAGGGTTGGATCAATACCTAGCCCTTTAAGACCTCCCACCCAAATTTGGGGGGATTTTGAGGTGTTTAGGACACCTAATTAATTCATTCATGGATTATTAATTTTTTATAAAAACTATAAAAAAAAATTTTCCAAAAATTCTGAATTTTGGACAAGCCCTAAGTATAGCTAGTTTATACTCCATGCCCAAATCTCAGGTCATTTGGACAAGGGATGAAGGGTGGGTATCCATTTGAATCTTAGGATAGCCCTAGGTATAGGGCCCACCAAAATGGGTGTTGTGGTCTAACCATGACTCCAAATTAAGTGAAATTAAATTTAAATTAAACTAGACATCAATTGCTTCATTTTCTATGTTGACCACTTTTTTTGTTCTAGCATCTAAGTATTTTTAAAAATTAAAACCATTAAATACAAAATCTATGACATAATTAAATAATCAGAAATATATATACTATAGTTTAAAATTTAATATGGCACGAATCTTGGCGCAATGAGGATGGGATCTGTTCATCTTCTACCTTGAGCCGACAGCTAGGATTTATTCTTCCTGTGCCAGTTTCAAGCGGATTCCGCCGGTCATCCAGCCGCCTCCCCGGCTGGCCACCGCCACCATCACCTCCGTTGAGGTGGTGGCTATCGCCAGGCGGCGTCACAGCCGCCGGAGAGCCCTATTTCGGCGATCCCGATGGTTGCATTTTTACGGAAAAACAAGGAAAATCTCCCTTTGGATCGTGCTCAATTGAGCCCGAACCTTGGCCCTAAAGATTCCTAAGATCTACCCATGAAAGAAGGAATGGAGGAGGACCTTGCCGGCGGCCTAAAGTCAAGAAGATCACCAGAAAGCCATCTTTGAAGTCGGAGTCGCTCGGTTTCTGCAACTACATAGTGGGAAGGCTCGGTTTCTTCAGGTAAGGACTGGGAAATCCTCCTCTCGGCCCACTGAAGGTGTTTAAAGACTCAGTTGGGGAGGGGAGAGGCTGGATCATTAATGGCCATTAAGGCCACTAATGGATACATTCGGCAATGGTAGAGGGGGCTGAACCAGGACCTTGGTGGCCAGGGAAGCGGCTGGAAACTTCTCCCCTTCCCTAGGGTAGTTGAATTCAGCCATTAAAGGTGGCCTTTGGCCTCCCCTTGGCCGAGCCCCTTCCTTCCCCCTTCTTTCATTTTTCTCTCTCCTCCATAACCATGGAAATGAAGCTCTCTCTCTCTCTCCTAGTCACCAAGTTGACTTGCTCAATCTGGCGGTCTATTGGCAGCCCATCCATACACATCATCTCCTAAAGAAGCCACATGAGGAGGCTTGAACTTGGGCTAGCCTATTTGGGCTAGGTTGACCCAAGGTAGGCTTGGGTTGACCTTGGTCTTTTTGACCTTTTTAGTTGCCACTAAAGAGTCCCTGGTGACCCATTGATCTCCCCTATGGCCTAGGTAGGATTATTTGGGGTTACCTTGCACTTTGGAGGTCACCTACCCTTAGTAAGGGCACTTTGACCAGATTAGGGGCTATAGTTGACTTGGGTCAACTTGGCCTCTAGGACTGAACCCAATGTGTCCTTAGTGACCCATTGACCTCACTTTAGGTCTAGGAAGACCTGGGCAAGGTTTGTTTGGCACATTAGAGGCCAACTGCCCCTTGTTAGGGTACCTTGCCCAATTTAGGCCTATGGTGGTTCTAGGTCAAATTGTCCACTTTGGGTTGACTTCAACGAACCCTTATGGCTCTAGTGGAGCCTCTAATAGGTTAGTGATGTTGTGGTGGGGTCATGGAATCATGGTGAAGCACTAATGTCAAACCCTAGGTTTTGTAATGAGGTTGTGCCATAGGAAGACCAAGGTGATTCTCACCTTGGCCTTCTATCACTTGGCACTTTTTAGCTTCCTAGGGTTTTGTCATGACCTAGTCATGGCCAAAACCACTCTTAGGGGTCTAGTTGGAAATGGGATGTTACAAATCCCAATAAACAAAACAATGATTTCATCCCCGAAATCAAGGTTAAGCCTACGAGAATTTCTATCGAAGAAAAGGAAGCTTGTAACATCCCATAAGAAGTGAAAGATTACATCTCGACACCATGTTTGCAAATTGGAATTTAAATGGAAGCCTAAATCCATGACCAATTGGCCCAATTGGCGAAGCCAAGATCCCAATAAACAAAAGATTAGCCTCTACTCTTCCTAGAGCAGCCCAACTAGTCTAAAACATGTGTTGGAACATCCTATTACTAATTTGGGTCAGGATCACTATGTCTCTAGGAAACCAATGTTTAACCTCCTGTATAGTCCTAAAGGTCAATTAGAATTGAGTCTAAGGGTTAGAAGTCTAAGTTTGGAAGCTGCCCTCAGGACCAAGACTTTTTCAGTTTGAGACTAAGTCATATCGTCGAGCTCAGCACGATGATTCGTCGAACTCCGATCGACGATCGTCTAGCTCAACTTCGACAGATCGTCGAACTCCATTCGACGATCGCTGAGCTCAACTTCCACATATCATCGAACTCCAATCGACGATCGATGAGCTCAGTTCGACGTTCTTTGACTCAGTATTGGATCTCTATCTCTGAGCTCAGTTCGACGATCTTTGAGCTCAGATCGACGATATTTTGTTGCAGTATAAGTCCATATCGCTGAGCTCAGTTCGACGTTTTCAGATAACTTCAAGGATGTTTCAAGTTTCAAATTCAGATCAGTTAAGGAGTTATTCTGCAATTAATTCAGAAGATTTTCTAGCCGTTTTCATTTATTTCTGGACCAAGTTTCAAGGGATTTTCAAAGAATATTACTATGGACTTTCCTCCAGAAGACATTTTGCAATTAAGGATGCAATTAATGCAGGCCAACGGCTATTCTTGACAGAGGATGTTTTTCTATTCAGTACCAGAGAATAAAAGCCAAGAATTTTTGAATCTCTCATACAGATATACAGACAGACAGAAAAGACAGAAATCAGTAATCTTCATAACAAGAACAAAATTATTCTGTCTCAAAGAATTCTCAAGAACACACATCCAAGGAGATCAAATTGTCTGAAATCTTCAGATCTCCCTTGTCTCAAGTGTTCAAGGCCAACATATTTCAAGACTCCAGACACCTAACATTTTAGCTGTTGCTGAAATCATCTTTTGCTGGAGCTCAACTTCTGAAGGCATATCACCCTACAACAAAGCTTCTTTTCCTGGAGATCTCAAGGACTCAGGGGGAGCTTTGACACCATCAATCCACATAGTCTTCTCAGCTGTTTGAGAAAGAGAAGACCTCCATCACTCTCTCACCCCCATCTCTGTAAAGGGTTTCTCAAACTCCCTTCAAAAGTTTGGGTTTGGTTTTTGAGCACCTTGTCAAAAGCTCATTGGTGGCAAGACACCTTATCAAAAAATCTGGTTTGGTTTTTGAGCACCTTATCAAAAGCTCATTGGTGCCCAGGACACCTGATCAACTCATCGTGCAGTGGATTCCTACCTAGGGTGGTAGAAGAGTGGATGTACCGAAGTTTAGGGGAACCACTATATTTCCTTGTGTCTTCTGGTTTTGCTTGTCTTTATTTTTGTTTCTGGCTGTGATTGCTCTGTGATTAGCTTATGATTAGTTTAGCTCTGTGATTAAATTTATTAACTGCTTCCCTGCTCACTCACATTACAACAATTGTTGTAAAAAGTTTTCAAGCACCATATACTTTATTCACCCCCCTCTAGAGTATATCAGATCTAACTGCACTTTCAATTAGTATCAAAGCGAGGTTGGTTAAACATACCACACCTTGGTGGTTGCACAGGCTAACACCTGAACCCAAAGATCCCTAGTTAGATCTGTTTTCTTTTGAATTTAGTATTAGATTTTGTTTTCACAAATCATGGCCCAAAACAAAGATTATGCTAGCACCAGACCTCCAGTGTGCAATCTATCCAAGTTTGCACTTTGGAAAGCAAGGATCAGACTATACATGAATTCTATTGACGAGGAGATTTTTAACTCTGTTTTGACAGTGTGTCCAAGACCTCCAGAGGACTCAAGTACAAATGTTGTTCCACCTCCATCAGGAACAGATGCTGACATCAAGAAATGGAAGGTAGCTGATGCCAAGGCTATGAACATCTTAGCCCAGACAATGTCTGATGACATCTTTCAAAAGGTGGCTGAGTGCAATTCAGCAAAGGAAATTTGGGACAAACTCTCTGAAATAGTCTCAGGCTCAGCTGATGAGAGAAAGGATAGGAGATCCCAACTCATATCTCAATATGAGAATTTCAAGAAGGGAGAAACTGAGTCAGTGGGAGATATGTACAACAGGCTCAGTCTAATAGTCAGTGAACTCATGACATTGGATAATGAGATCTCACTAACTGAACTCAATGACAAAATTCTAATGTGCTTCCCTAGCACTTGGGATTCAAGAATCTGGCCAATCAAGGATGCCAGAAGTTTGAATGAGATCACCACTGAAGCTCTATTGGGTAAGCTCAAATCTTATGAGCTACTCATCAAGAATAGAGAAGAAGAACAGAAGGCTGCCTCACCAACCATAAGAAAAGAGAAAACAATAGCCTTCAAGGCAACTGAAGATCAGCCTGAAGACAAAGTCACAAGCAATGATGAACTGCTCAGTTTGTTGGCCAAAAGATTTTACAAGATGGCCAGAAAGGACTTCAGAAGAAGATCATACAAGGAGCATGATAAGCCAAGGTATGACAAGTCAATTAATAATAAAGAAATTGTTTGCTTTGTTTGCAGGAAAACAGGGCACATAGTTCCTGACTGTCCAGAAAACAAAAACAAGGACAGAAGGGACAAGAAAGAAAGAAGAAAGGAGAAAGACTCCAAGAGGAATGGCAATGGCAAACCCTCATCAAGAAAAAACAAACATTCAAGAAACGGGTTTGTTGCTGAATCCTGGAGTGAGACTGAAGAGGAGTCAGAAGACTCATCCAGCTCCAGTGATGATGAAGATGATGCAGAAGAAAAAGAGTTTTGCATGATGGCAATCAATGCCTCACAACATAACTCAGATGAAGAGGAGTCAGAGTCAGACTCAGAGACTCAACCTGAAGAAGATCAGGTAATTAGTTCATTTGATTTTAATTAAGAGGACTTTAAATCTGAATTTAAAGCATTATGTTTAGACCTGCTAAAATCTGAGAAAGAAATTATCTCTCTCAGAAATCATTTATCTGAACATAATACTTTAAAGTCAGAAAACCTCAAACTCTCTCAGGAGTTGGAGTGCTGTAGGGAGGAGATAGCTTCACTGAAAAGTGAGCTATCTGAGGCAAAGAAGCTTGAAGAATCCCTTAATGGGAGAAGCATCAAGCTGATGGACATCACAAGCACAGTGAACTCCAGATTTAATAGTACACTGGGCTTGGGTGCTTCATCCAGCCAACCCATAGTTCTAACAACTCCAATCAAATTCATTTCTGACAAAGGAAAGGGAGTTGTAGAGGTAGCCAGGAAAAATTCTGATTGCCCCAGAAAACTAAGTCCCAGCAAAAATCGTCGAACGGAGATCGACGAACGCCGAATGCAGATCGACGACCGCCGAACACAGATCGATGATCTCAGGCAAAATCTTCGAACTCAGGTCGACGATCTCAAGTTCCTGAACTCTACTATAGTCGACTGTCGAACGGACCTCGACGATCTGACCCAAGATCGTCGAACGCAGCTCCAAGATCGTCGAATAGAGGTCAGTGCTCTGGAAATCTTTTCAAGGGCAAATCAAAATTCAATCCTAAGGGTCCTTCATCCCAAATCTTTAACCCTTATACTAAATGGATTATACCTCCAAGGAGATATCATCCTGAAGGATATAAGAGTCAACCTGGGATGTCTTTTATTTCAGAGTTTAAAGGTTATCAACCTAGGCCCAAGGTAAACTGGGTCAAAAACAAATGAATTATCTTATGTGCAGGTGAAGACCTATCTAACATCTAACCAGCAATGGTATTTGGATAGTGGGTGCTCTAAGCACATGACAGGGAACAAGGACAACCTCACATCCTTTAGAGCCAAGCTTGGACCCAAAGTTATCTTTGGTGATTCAATCTTTGGACAGACTAAAGGCTATGGTGCAGTCCAGATTGGATCAGTAACATTCAAGAAGGTAGCTTATGTGGAAGGACTGAAGCACAACTTAATAAGAATCAGTCAGCTGTGTGATGAAGGCTACCAGGTGACCTTCAGCAAAACTTTATGCAAAATCAAGTCAGAGGACAACACAACTGTGTTGACAGGTAAAAGGAAAGGTAACATCTATCTAGTAGATTTTCTTTCAACAGATGTAGATATTTGCCTGTTCAATTCTGTTTGTAGACCAAATATTCTATGACATAAGAGACTAGGACACCTAAACCTTAGAACTATTGCTAGGCTATCCAAGGACAACCTTGTTAGAGGACTACCTTCTGGCCCCTACAAGAAGGAAGGACTCTGCAGGGCCTGTCAATTAGGCAAGCAAACTAAAAACAGCTTTAAGTCACTTAATAAGAGTGATTCACCTAAGATATTGTATATGTTACACTTAGATCTTTTTGGACCCATGATGAACTGTAAATATGCGTATTTTTATGCACATTAATTTAGTCATTTTCATTTATTTTCGTCGTTTTTTACTTATTTTTGTTCAATAAAATGTTCCTATTCTTGTAAATTTTTCCTAACTTGTTTTATTTAATTTTGCAGAAAAATTCCAAAATCTGCCAAAATTTGGGAAGTACACGCCCGTGACACATGGGTCACGCCCGTGACTGAGCCGTGACTGTGCATTTCCCGTGAATCGGAAAATTTCTGAAGAAAAGGCTTGACACGCCTGGCGACACGCCCGTGTCACCCGACACGGGGCGTGACCCAAGCCCGTGTCCTCTCCTCTCGACGAATTCCGCTTGACGATCGTCGAGTGTCGACACCAACTGTCACGCCCAGTGTCACGCCCGTGACCTGGGGCGTGACCCAATTTCCGCTCAACGATTTCGACTCGACACTTTCCGCTCGACATTCGTCGAGTGTCGACCCAACTGTCACGCCCATAGTCACGCCCGTGACATGGGGCGTGACCTTTCCAGCTGGCCCGACAAGATGCTGCCGAGGACATTCGACGCAACCCGCGCCCGGTTCTACCTCCCTGTCACGCCCATAGTCACGCCCGTGACCTAGGGCGTGACTGCTGCGAACTCAGCCCGAAGTCAACTTTGCTGTCCAATCGCCAGCCGCCTTCATGAATAGTACTGTCACGCCCCCCTACACGTCCGTGACCGAGGGCGTGTACTTAGAAATTTTTTCCTATAAATAGCCCAGTTCTGTAAGGTCCAAGGGTTCAGATTTTTGGGCCAAGTTAGTGTCTTTTTGTGGGCTGCATCCGTGATTTTCAAGGCTATGTAAGGAGAATTTTTCCCTTTTTATTTCATAACTTGTTTTGCTTTAGTTTTAGCACTTGTAATAGCTTGTAATAGTTTCATTTTGATCAATAAAATGTTAAATTTTCTCTTCATATATGGCTTTGGAATGAACACTTGTGCCCACTTTCCTTCTCCTTTTTATTCTTTGTTCTTCACTTGTTCTTCATTTATGAAAAGTGTGTGTGTGTGTGTGTATGAGTGTAATTTGCTTACTTTACATGTTTTTTTTACTTGTTTTCATGCTTAGGAATGTTAGGTTTTCCCCTTTCTTTCCTTGTCTTTTTTTTTCCCCTTAACTTGTCTTCATGCTTAAGATTTTGATTTCATCCTTATGATTTTATAAAAGAGATTTTAAAAAAAGGTGATTTTGTTCTTTTTTTTTACTTAGTTTTTTTTAATTGTAAAACCTCTTTTGTTCTTTTCAACTTCTTTCTCACTTTTTTATCACTTTCATAACATCATAAGAATGAAAATGTTGGTATTTTAATTTTCCAAAAACTTTGATTTTTAATTTACTTTGAAAAACTTTAGTCTTCTAAAAATTGTAATTTTCTCTTTTTATTCATTTTTGGCAAAACCTAAGCATGAAAAAGTTAAAGTTTTAATTTTTGAGCACCTTTGATTTTGACTTTATTTTGTAAAACTTTTTGCTCATTCTCTTTTTGTTTGTTCTTTTATGTGTTTTGGGTAAGTTTTAGGAGTAGAAATCTTGTTATTTTCATTTTTAGGTAACTTTAATTTTTCTTTGTTATTAGTGTGTGTGAGTGTATGAGAATAAACTTTCTTTTGTTCTTCTTTAATCATCATGAAGTGTGTGTGAGTGTAGGTGTTAAATTTTCATGCTTTGTTTTAATGCTTTATTCAAATTATGTAGAGTGTGTGAGTGTAGGTGTATAATTTTATTGCTTTCTTGAATTTCTTATGGAGTGTGTGTGTCTGTGTGCATTTATTTTCGCCTACTCGTCAAGAGTTAAATGGCGCATCGTTTTCATTTTCAGTCCTACTCGTTTGAGTAGGACTTGTAATTTTTCTTTCTTTATTTTTCCGCCTACTCACTTGAGTTTAAATGGCCGGACTTTATTTCAGTCCTACTCGTTTGAGTAGGACTTGCAATTTTACTTTCTTTATTTTTTCCGCCTACTCACTTGAGTTAAATGGCCGGACTTTTTAGCCCTGTAATCGCATTTATTTTCTCCTACTCATTTGAGTAGGACTCGCTTTCATTTCAGTCCTACTCGTTTGAGTAGGACTTGCAATTTTCAGCCTTTATTTACCGCCCCCACTCGTTTGAGTGGGACTCGCAAATTTGAATTATGCAAATTTTCTTTCATGTGTAACTTAGTTCCTTTTTTATTTATAATTTGGAGTGTGCGTGAGTTCTCGTTTAGTTAACTTTTTAGCTCTCTAAATATTGTTATTTTTCTTTTGTCCCTTTCTTATAATCGTGTAGCATTTAATTTCGAACTCGCGCCTCACTAAATTATAAGCCGTCCCCATACCGATGTGTGGCTAATCGCTATTAGCCTCGGCATCGAAGAGCATTGGGACATTTGAAATGATTTATAATAATTAAAGTTCTTTATTTTCATTTTAATTTAAGCACTTAGGGTTTACCCCGGGTTTACGACGCGTAGGACCACATAATCGATGTGTGGGCCCTATTTCCGTAGTCCATATGCTAGCTAGCCGAGAGGCCGTGCATATGGACCGATCACCCCTGGGTAAATAGAGTTGCGTGCACCCCCTCGAGAGAGGACAAGCGTAATTCTACCGGATCGGGTCCCCCACCCAATAGCGGGGTTCTTAGCGTAAAGCGGGCGTTAAGAGGAATCCTTCGTCGGACTAACGTTCGGTCGAATAGTCTTAACGTTTAGGTGAGCGATATCCCTATAGCTAGGTGAGCTCACATTTGTGGAACCTCCACGGCCAAGTTGTCTTATTATTAATTTGAAAACTAAGTCTTTTTATTATTAAAAATTATTTTAGTCTTAATCCGATTCGATGCCGAGCGTTAACCCTTCATCGAATATTTTCTAAACCGTTTTTTCGCTCCTTTGTTTTTCCGTTTTTAGTTTTCAAAAAAAAATCCACCTTTTCTTTCAGTAAAATAATAGTCCTCCCGGAGGAGTAAGAATAGTCAACGCGACCCCGAGAACAATACGACCTCGGTATTCCCCCGAATATCGAGTACTACTTGCGATAGGTGCACTTGCCTACCCGAGCAAGCCCGCGGCGATCGACTCACCGAACCAACCACAGTAAGAGTCTGTTCGCGGGCACATCAAGTTTTTGGCGCCGTTGCCGGGGAGTCTCTTTTCGAGTTGCTATTTCGAATTCCGGAGTCTATTAATTTTACTTATTTTCTATAAAAAAAAAAACTAAAAACTTTATTTTAAAAAACACAAAAAAAAGAGTTTATTTTTGTTTTATTTTTGTTTGGGTGTATGACCCGAGGACAACCCTCAGAGTCTGAAGATTTAGACTTCGACCCTGAGATCGAACGCTCTCTTGCGCGTATCCGATCTCATCGCCGAAATCCTTCTTTAGATCCCGAGGAATCTATCGGAGAACCCACTGTTGTAGTTATGGCCGCCCCTAACGTTCCCCCGGCGGCCGAGCGTACTATGTCTTATTACGCCCGGCCTAACCTGGATGATTCTGGGTCGAGTATTGTCCGCCCTGCGGTGGCCAATAATAATTTTGAAATAAAGTCAAGTGTCATTCAAATGGTCCAAAACGCCGTGCAGTTCGATGGACTGCCGGATGAGGACCCGAATGTCCACTTGTCCAATTTCTTGGAGATATGCGACACCTTCAAGATCAATGGCGTCACTGATGACGCCATTCGTTTGCGCTTATTTCCTTTTTCTCTTAAGTCCAAAGCCAAGGCGTGGTTGAATGCCCTCCCGCGAGGATGTATCACCACGTGGGCTGAGTTGACGGAACGGTTCCTAACGAAGTACTTTCCGCCCGCCAAAACTGCAAAGTTGCGGGCGGACATTTCTTCGTTTGTGCAGAACGATCCTGAGTCTCTATACGAGACTTGGGAACGATTTAAGGAATTCCTCCGCCGTTGCCCGCACCACGCGCTGCCAACGTGGTTGCAAGTTCAAATTTTTTATAATGGGCTGAATTTTCAGACGCGTCAAATGATTGACGCGGCTGCCGGGGGTACGCTTAACAACAAAACCCCCGAGGCCGCCCAGGCTTTATTCGAAGAGATGGCTATGAACGCCTATCAATGGAACGTCCCGCGGGGACGGCCAAAGCCGGCGGCTGGTCTTTTTGAAGTGGATGCCACTGCTCTCTTGACCCTTCAAGTTGAAAGGTTAACAAAGCAGGTGGCGGAGATGTCTGCTGCCTCCTCCACTCCGCCTTGTTTTATTCCCCCTAACGTCTGCGTAGCTGAAGAGTTCGTGGACTTCATGGGAAATTCGGGTCGTCCTCCCTTCAACCCCAACAACAACCCTTATAGTAATCACTATAATCCGGGTTGGAGGAATCACCCCAACTTCTCGTGGAGCAACCCGAATAATGCTCAGCGTCCCCCTATTTCTTATGCGCCCGGATTTCTTCCTCCCCCTCCTCTTCCGAAACCCTCCCCGATGGAGGAAAATTTTTCGAAGTATATTGCGTCCAACGAGTCAAATATCCGGAACATCACCGGATCGCTAAAAACACTCGAACAACAGGTTGGACAGCTGGCGAGGATGATGTCCGAGCGCGCGCTCGGGGCACTGCCGGGAAACACGGAGCCCAATCCGCGGGAGAACGCCAACGCTATAACCCTCCGTAGCGGAAAGGAGGTGGTCGATCCAAAACGGACCGACCCTCAGGTACATATTTCACCTCCGACCCCTCTTCCCTTTTCTTCGCTCACGCCGCCTTTACCTATTATAAAAGAAAAAATTATTTTAAACAAGGCTCTCCCGTATCCGCATAAGTTAGAAAACGAGCGTAAGGACGCGCAATATGAAAAATTTATTTTATTATTAAAACAAATTCACATTAATGTTCCTTTTTGCGAGGCTATCTCGCAAATGCCCAAATATGCGAAATTTTTAAAAGAACTACTTTCTAATAAATGCAAATTAGAGGATATTTCGCATGTATCTCTCAACGCTGTCTGCTCGGCGGCCCTTACTAATAAATTGCCCACAAAACAAAACGACCCGGGACGGTTTTCCATCCCGTGCCTTTTTGGCGATATATTAGTAAAGTACGCCTTAGCTGATTTAGGGGCTAGCATTAATCTGAATGCCGTTCTCGCTCTTTTCACGTTTAGGTTTGGGTACTCCTAGTCCTACGAATATGCGCATCCAATTAGCGGATCGCTCGGTTAAGTTCCCTATCGGGGTAGTGGAGGACGTCCTTGTCCGAGTCGACAAGTTTACCTTCCCGGTAGACTTCGTCATCTTAGATATCGAGGAGGACGCCGAGGTACCAATAATACTCGGTCGCCCTTTTCTCGCCACCTCCCGCGCACTAATAGATGTTAGTAATGGTAGCCTTCTCCTCCGAGTAGGCGATGACCAAGTTACTTTCTCTATTAATCCCTCGATGGACAATTTGTCATCGAGCGACGATTTCTGCTATTCTTTAGATACCTTTTTCGGAGATCGTTCTTCTCCCATTTTCGAGTCCGTATTTTTAAATGACGATATTTATGCGCTCGAAAATTTTAACTGCGATGAGGATACGTCTATAGACTTGCCTTTCGAACCAATTGGTAAGAAAGACATAGGCATTAAAACCTCCCTAGAAGAACCGCCCATCCTAGACCTCAAACCCTTACCCGCCTCGCTCAAGTACGTTTTTTTGGGAAAAGGTGATACGCTCCCCGTTATCATTTCTTCGGACTTGAGTGATTCGGAGACTTCCGATTTATTGGAAGTTTTATTTAAACATCGCCACGCAATTGCGTGGCAAATCTCTGACCTAAAGGGGATTAGCCCCTCCTTTTGCACCCATAAGATTTTCCTAAACGATAATTGCCGCAAAACGATTCAGCCGCAGCGTCGTCTTAACCCAAACATGAAAGACGTCGTTAAAGCCGAAATCATTAAGTTATTAGATGCGGGGATTATCTACCCTATTTCGGACAGTGCATGGGTTAGTCCCGTGCATGTCGTGCCCAAGAAGGGCGGTCTTACCGTAGTGGCGAATGAGCATAACGAGCTTGTCCCAACTCGTACTGTTACGGGTTGGCGAGTGTGCATCGACTATAGGAAACTTAACGACGCCACCCGCAAGGACCATTTCCCTCTGCCATTTCTAGACCAGATTTTAGAGCGTTTATCCGGTCATCCGTATTATTGTTTTCTTGATGGTTTATCGGGGTTTTTCCAAATCCCCATTTCCCCCGATGATCAAGAGAAAACAACTTTTACTTGCCCGTTCGGCACCTTCGCATATCGAAGAATGCCATTTGGACTCTGCAACGCGCCAGCTACATTCCAAAGATGTATGCTAGCGATCTTTGGCGAGCTAGTAGAAGACATTATGGAAGTCTTTATGGATGACTTTTCTGTTTTCGGACGCTCTTTTTCCGATTGCCTTAACAATTTAGATCGTGTCCTTCAACGGTGCGAGGACACAAGCCTTGTTTTAAATTGGGAAAAATGCAACTTTATGGTTCGAGGAGGTTTGGTCCTCGGCCATATGATTTCGTCTAAGGGGATAGAGGTGGATAAGGCCAAGATAGAAATTATAGAAAAACTTCCGCATCCAACCAACGTAAAATCTATTAGGAGTTTCTTAGGCCATGCGGGCTTTTATCGACGCTTTATTCAAGATTTTTCAAAAATAACAAAGCCGCTAACTCACCTCTTGGAAAAGGAATCACGCTTCATCTTTAGTAGCGAATGCGAGTCCGCCTTTAATTTGATAAAACAAAAACTTATCTCTTCACCAATTTTAGTGGCCCCTAATTGGTCCCTTCCGTTCGAATAATGTGCGACGCTAGTGATATTGCCTTAGGTGCCGTTCTTGGCCAACGCGTAGAAAAACATTTTCATCCTATTTATTACGCTAGCAAGACGCTCACTTCCGCACAAATAAATTACACGACAACGGAAAAGGAACTCTTAGCCGTCGTTTTCGCTTTCGATAAGTTTCGCTCGTATATAACGCTATCTAAAGTTATCGTTTTTACCGATCACTCCGCGCTTAAGTATTTATTAGCTAAAAATGATGCGAAGCCCCGCCTTCTTCGATGGATTCTCCTCCTACAAGAGTTTGATTTGGAGATCCGAGATAAGCGGGGAGCGGAAAATCTAGCGGCGGACCACCTCTCCCGTTTAGAAAATCCAGGTGCGGAAGCGCTCGTCGAATCTGAAATAAATGACAGATTCGCCGAGGAACGCCTTCTTGCCATTAATATATCTTCGTCATCTTCGCCTTGGTTCGCAGATTTTGCAAATTTTTTAGTAGCGCGGGTCCTTCCAAAAGAATTTTCCAGTCATCAAAAGAAGAAATTCTTTTCTGACTTGAAAAATTTCTTTTGGGAGGACCCATTTCTTTTTCTTATCTGCGCGGACCAAGCGGTTCGACGATGCGTTGCGGGTGTGGAGTGCTTACAAATTCTTAAGCACTGCCACGAGGGTCCAGCCGGTGGGCATTATCAAGCCAACCGGACCGCTCGGAAGGCGCTAGAGGCGGGCTACTTTTGGCCCACTCTCTTCAAAGACGCGCATAATTTTGTGCGCGCATGCGATAGCTGTCAGCGGTCGGGTAACATCTCTCGTCGCGACGAGATGCCCCAAAACATGTTTTTAGAGTGCGAAGTCTTCGATTTGTGGGGCATAGATTTCGTTGGCCCCCTACCTCCGTCTTTCAAAAATATGTATATTTTAGTGGCGGTCGACTACGTATCGAGGTGGGCGGAAGCGCAAGCTCTCCCCACCAACGATGCGCGAGTCGTCGTTACATTTCTTAAAAAATTATTTTCTCGCTTCGGCACGCCTCGCGCAATTGTTAGTGATAGAGGAACGCATTTCTGTAACGCTCTTATGGCTAAGACGTTAGCTAAATACGGAGTCACGCACAAGCTTGCCACCCCCTACCACCCGCAAACAAGTGGCCAAGTCGAGGTAGTAAATCGAGAGATTAAGCGAATTTTAGAAAAAACCGTTTCGCTAAATAGGAAAGATTGGTCCGTTAAACTCGACGATGCGTTGTGGGCGTATCGGACGGCTTACAAAACCGCTATTGGATGTACGCCGTTCCGGTTAGTCTACGGCAAAGCGTGCCATTTACCCGTAGAATTAGAACATCGCGCACTTTGGGCTCTAAAACTCTTAAACCTCGACTCTAACTTAGCCGCTCAGAATAGAAAACTGCAACTAAACGAGCTCGATGAATGGCGTGCGAACGCTTACGAGAGCAATAAATTCTATAAGGAGCGCTCTAAGTTATATCACGATCGAAAAATCAAGTCCCAAAAATTATTTTCTCCGGGCGATCTTGTCCTTCTTTACAATTCACGCCTTAGGCTTTTTCCAGGTAAATTAAAATCTAGATGGTCCGGTCCCTTCTTAGTTGAAGAAGTTTTTCCTTATGGAACCGTACTCGTCTCCCACCCGGACAAAGGCTCTTTTAAAGTAAACGGTCATCGGTTAAAGTCTTACATCGCGGGCGACCCAGTGATCGGTTTTAGCGAAACCATAACTTTCCTCCACATTATAAACCCGCCAAAATAGTCAAGCTACACGACTATAAACAAAGCGCTCCTGGGAGGCACCCCTCGCTTATCTTTTTCGCTCTTTCCTTATTATCTTTGTTATTTTTTTTTCTAATAAACGCAGGGTTTCTGATCGGCCTCCCCCTCTGCGTTTCAGGGAAGCTTCTACCCCCTTCCCTTTCTTTTCATTGTACATATTGTCTTTCATTTCTGTTCTGCATACTTACGATACAACATTGGGGACAATGTTGGACTTAAGTATGGGGGTATTTTCGTGCTTTACTTTCTGCACTTCAATTTTTCTGCATCTCAAAAAAAAGAAAAATACAAAAAAATACATATAACAACAAAACAAAAACAAAAAAATTAAAAAAACATCTTAAAATGAAACAAAAAAAATTTTTTTAAATGAAAAAACAAAAAAATTTTTAAATGAAAAAACAAAAAAATTTAAATGAAAAAAAAACAAAAATCCAAAAAAATTTTCTCTTTGTAAATATTTTTTTTTTATGTTTTTTCTCTCTCCCCCTTCCTCATTCTTGTACAAACCTTTTTCTTTTTCTCCCTTATTTTTGTACATATTGTGAAAATTCTCTTAAAAAATACAAAAAAAAAAGATAATAGTTCAAAAAATTTTCAAAAAAAATTGAGAAAAACAAAAATACAAAAAAAGATAATAAATGAAAAACAAACAAAAAAAATGATAACAAAAACTATAAAAATCAAAAAAAAAAATGTTTTGAAATAAATAAATTAAATATTCCATACTTAACTTTTCTGCTATCCAAAATTTCTGTTTTGAGTTTATTTATATGTGAATACTATTAATTCTTTGTTTGCTACCCGTTTGTTAATTATTGATTGAAACATTTAAATAGCCGGGGTTAAGTTTTAAAGAATTCTTTATGCTTTGTTAAAACTAGCGGACTCGTTTTAGGCACTACTTCTAATTTTTCATTAATAGGAGCACGTATATTATGTTAGGAAATAACGACTATAGAATTCAATTATACTTACTTTTAGCTTTCTGAAAAAAAATTGGAACGTACAAATTATTAAGGTTGCTCTCAAAATTTTTTAGGATTACAATCTAGTTTTCCTTTCTCCCCTCACTTTTCATGACCTACTTGGCATGAAAAAAAATTTTTATCCTTAAAAGATCTTATGTCAATGGGAACAAGATTTCGTTCCGTAAACATAGGCACCCAATAAGTTTAAAAAGATTATATAGGGAGTAAGAGGATAAAATTCATTACTCCTACAAATATACATTGGGTTAATTTTTCTTATGAAGTTGAAAAACAAAAATCATATTAGGAAAATAAGATTTCGTTTTCCTAATAATCCAAAAGAAAAAAAACATGGAGGTTCGAGAAAAAATTACCTCACCTCAAATATCAAAACCCTCTTCATAAACCACACTACCCCCTTAGCCAATTACACGATTCTAGAATTAATTCAAAAAAAAATCTTTTTGAGAGCATAATTAGTAAATTGTATTATTTCCGGTAGCACTCGTATAAGCTAGAATTCTTATAATTCCAAACTATTTTCGTTAACCTAACCATTACAAATGTTGTCTTCTATTTGATTGCATCTAGAAGTCTTTTGGCCAAAACTTTTGCGCTATTTAAATCATCTTCATAATTTTAGGACTTAACTCTTACACCCCGTATATTTATTTCGATCTCTCTTATAATTGATTAAGCGATAGCCAAAACTTAGAGTTTTTTTTATTCCTTATAGATTCACCTCAAACTTTTGCTCTGGAATAGCAAAAGCCTAAGTATGGGGGTATTTGATGAACTGTAAATATGCGTATTTTTATGCACATTAATTTAGTCATTTTCATTTATTTTCGTCGTTTTTACTTATTTTTGTTCAATAAAATGTTCCTATTCTTGTAAATTTTCTCCTAACTTGTTTTATTTAATTTTGCAGAAAAATTCCAAAATCTGCAAAAAATTGGGAAGTACACGCCCGTGACACATGGGTCACGCCCGTGACTGAGCCGTGACTGTGCATTTCCCGTGAATCGGAAAATTTCTGAAGAAAAGGCTTGACACGCCTGGCGACACGCCCGTGTCACCCGACACGGGGCGTGACCCAAGCCCGTGTCCTCTCCTCTCGACGAATTCCGCTCGACGATCGTCGAGTGTCGACACCAACTGTCACGCCCAGTGTCACGCCCGTGACCTGGGGCGTGACCCAATTTCAGCTCAACGATTTCGACTCGACACTTTCCGCTCGACATTCGTCGAGTGTCGACCCAACTGTCACGCCCATAGTCACGCCCGTGACATGGGGCGTGACCTTTCCAGCTGGCCCGACAAGATGCTGCCGAGGACATTCGACGCAACCCGCGCCCGGTTCTACCTCCCTGTCACGCCCATAGTCACGCCCGTGACCTAGGGCGTGACTGCTGCGAACTCAGCCCGAAGTCAACTTTGCTGTCCAATCGCCAGCCGCCTTCATGAATAGTACTGTCACGCCCCCCCTACACGCCCGTGACCGAGGGCGTGTACTTAGAAATTTTTTCCTATAAATAGCCCAGTTCTGTAAGGTCCAAGGGTTCAGATTTTTGGGCCAAGTTAGTGTCTTTTTGTGGGCTGCATCCGTGATTTTCAAGGCTATGTAAGGAGAATTTTTCCCTTTTTATTTCATAACTTGTTTTGCTTTAGTTTTAGCACTTGTAATAGCTTGTAATAGTTTCATTTTGATCAAATAAAATGTTAAATTTTCTCTTCATATATGGCTTTGGAATGAACACTTGTGCCCACTTTCCTTCTCCTTTTTATTCTTTGTTCTTCACTTGTTCTTCATTTATGAAAAGTGTGTGTGTGTGTATGAGTGTAATTTGCTTACTTTACATGTTTTTTTTACTTGTTTTCATGCTTAGGAATGTTAGGTTTTCCCCTTTCTTTCCTTGTCTTTTTTTTTCCCCTTAACTTGTCTTCATGCTTAAGATTTTGATTTCATCCTTATGATTTTATAAAAGAGATTTTAAAAAAAGGTGATTTTGTTCTTTTTTTTTACTTAGTTTTTTTTAATTGTAAAACCTCTTTTGTTCTTTTCAACTTCTTTCTCACTTTTTTATCACTTTCATAACATCATAAGAATGAAAATGTTGGTATTTTAATTTTCCAAAAACTTTGATTTTTAATTTACTTTGAAAAACTTTAGTCTTCTAAAAATTGTAATTTTCTCTTTTTATTCATTTTTGGCAAAACCTAAGCATGAAAAAGTTAAAGTTTTAATTTTTGAGCACCTTTGATTTTGACTTTATTTTGTAAAACTTTTTGCTCATTCTCTTTTTGTTTGTTCTTTTATGTGTTTTGGGTAAGTTTTAGGAGTAGAAATCTTGTTATTTTCATTTTTAGGTAACTTTAATTTTTCTTTGTTATTAGTGTGTGTGAGTGTATGAGAATAAACTTTCTTTTGTTCTTCTTTAATCATCATGAAGTGTGTGTGAGTGTAGGTGTTAAATTTTCATGCTTTGTTTTAATGCTTTCTTTTAATGCTTTATTCAAATTATGTAGAGTGTGTGAGTGTAGGTGTATAATTTTATTGCTTTCTTGAATTTCTTATGGAGTGTGTGTGTCTGTGTGCATTTATTTCCGCCTACTCGTCAAGAGTTAAATGGCGCATCGTTTTCATTTTCAGTCCTACTCGTTTGAGTAGGACTTGTAATTTTTTCTTTCTTTATTTTTCCGCCTACTCACTTGAGTTTAAATGGCCGGACTTTATTTCAGTTCTACTCGTTTGAGTAGGACTTGCAATTTTACTTTCTTTATTTTTTCCGCCTACTCACTTGAGTTAAATGGCCGGACTTTTTAGCCCTGTAATCGCATTTATTTTCTCCTACTCATTTGAGTAGGACTCGCTTTCATTTCAGTCCTACTCGTTTGAGTAGGACTTGCAATTTTCAGCCTTTATTTACCGCCCCCACTCGTTTGAGTGGGACTCGCAAATTTGAATTATGCAAATTTTCTTTCATGTGTAACTTAGTTCCTTTTTTATTTATAATTTGGAGTGTGCGTGAGTTCTCGTTTAGTTAACTTTTTAGCTCTCTAAATATTGTTATTTTTCTTTTGTCCCTTTCTTATAATCGTGTAGCATTTAATTTCGAACTCGCGCCTCACTAAATTATAAGCCGTCCCCATACCGATGTGTGGCTAATCGCTATTAGCCTCGGCATCGAAGAGCATTGGGACATTTGAAATGATTTATAATAATTAAAGTTCTTTATTTTCATTTTAATTTAAGCACTTAGGGTTTACCCCGGGTTTACGACGCGTAGGACCACATAATCGATGTGTGGGCCCTATTTCCGTAGTCCATATGCTAGCTAGCCGAGAGGCCGTGCATATGGACCGATCACCCCTGGGTAAATAGAGTTGCGTGCACCCCCTCGAGAGAGGACAAGCGTAATTCTACCAGATCGGGTCCCCCACCCAATAGCGGGGTTCTTAGCGTAAAGCGGGCGTTAAGAGGAATCCTTCGTCGGACTAACGTTCGGTCGAATAGTCTTAACGTTTAGGTGAGCGATATCCCTATAGCTAGGTGAGCTCACATTTGTGGAACCTCCACGGCCAAGTTGTCTTATTATTAATTTGAAAACTAAGTCTTTTTATTATTAAAAATTATTTTAGTCTTAATCCGATTCGATGCCGAGCGTTAACCCTTCATCGAATATTTTCTAAACCGTTTTTTCGCTCCTTTGTTTTTCCGTTTTTAGTTTTCAAAAAAAAATCCACCTTTTCTTTCAGTAAAATAATAGTCCTCCCGGAGGAGTAAGAATAGTCAACGCGACCCCGAGAACAATACGACCTCGGTATTCCCCCGAATATCGAGTACTACTTGCGATAGGTGCACTTGCCTACCCGAGCAAGCCCGCGGCGATCGACTCACCGAACCAACCACAGTAAGAGTCTGTTCGCGGGCACATCAACCCATCACAGTACAAAGCCTAGGAGGGAAATCTTACACTTTAGTAGTTGTAGATGACTTCTCTAGATTCACTTGGGTGTTCTTTCTAAGGAAGAAGTCTGATAACTTTAAGTGTCTGACAGAGTTTCTTAAATGTATACAGATTGAGTTCAATACTCACATTGCCCTGATCAGAAGTGATCATGGGACAGAGTTTGATTCTCTTCTTATGCAAGAGTTCTGTCAGAGTGAAGGGATCAGGCATACTTTCTCAGCTCCTATAACTCCTCAACAAAATGGGGTAGCTGAAAGGAAAAATAGAACTCTTATTGAATCTGCCACTACATTGTTGTCAGATGCTCATCTACCTCTATCCTTTTGGGCAGAGGCAGTGAACACCTCCAACTATGTGATGAATAGAAGTTTGATACATAAACTAAAGGGAAAGACTCCCTATGAATTACTCAAAGGGAAGAAACCTAAAGTTGATTATTTTAGAGTTTTTGGTTGTATTTGCTATATACATAATAATGATAAAAAATACTTAGCAAAATTTCAAGCTAAAGCTGATGAAGGAGTGTTTCTGGGATACTCCATGATCAGCAAGGCTTACAGGGTTTATAATAAATCATCTCTAAAAATTGAGGAATCTGTTCATATATCATTTGATGAATCTAACATGTCTTTCAAGGAGAAGATCCCTTGTACCATAGAACCTTTGCAGGAACATTCTCTTGTTGAAGACTTGAACAAGTTACAGGTTACTCAAAGGGATGAAAGCAGTGAAGATGAAGAAAGTGCTCAACATATTGAAGAACAACTTGAAGAGACAGTTGTTGTACCACAAGAGGAAACAACAACACAGGTTGGTGAACAATCAACACCCCCTGTTGATTTAGTAACATCAAGAGACCATCCAATTTCACAAATAATTGGAGACATCTCAGCTGGTGTGCAAACCAGAAATCAGGTCAACCAAAACCTGTTGCACACCTGCTTCCTATCTCAAATTGAACCTCAGTCCATTCAAGATGCAGAGCAAGATCCACACTGGATCATTGCAATGCAAGAGGAGTTGCATCAATTTGAAAGGAACAAAGTATGGGAACTAGTGCCAAAGCCTAAGGATCACTCCATTGTTGGAACAAAGTGGGTATTCAGAAACAAACTGGATGATCAAGGAGTAATTGTAAGGAACAAGGCAAGGCTAGTTGCTTAGGGATATTCTCAAGAAAAAGGAATAGACTATGACCAGACTTTTGCACATGTTGCAAGATTGGAAGCCATCAGAATATTTTTAGCTTATGCAGCACATAAAGGCTTCAAGGTATATCAGATGGATGTCAAAAGTACATTTCTAAATGAAGACATCAAAGAGGAAGTATATGTTAGACAACCTCCAGGTTTTATCTCTTCAACTTATCCTGATTATGTTTTTAAATTGAACAAAGCATTATATGGTCTCAAGCAAGCTCCTAGAGCATGGAATGAGACCCTAACATGCTTTCTTTTGGAAAATGGATTTATAAAGGGTAGAGTAGACCAAACTCTTTTCATTAGAACCCATAAGTCTCATACCATACTAGTACAGATTTATGTAGACGATATTATTTTTGGTCCTACTGACTCCAAATTGTGCAGAAGGTTTTCCAACCTAATGCATTCTAAATTTGAAATGAGTAGCATGGGTGAGCTATCCTTCTTCCTAGGATTTCAAGTCAAATAGCATGCTGAAGGCATCTTTATTTCTCAAACCAAATATGCAAATGAGTTGGTTAAGAAATTTGGCATGTCTGAAGCATCTTGTATGAAAACACCTATGCCTACTAATGTTGTATTGGATGATGATGAACATGGGAAACCTGTTGATCAGACAACATATAGAGCCATGATTGGCTCTTTACTGTACCTTACAGCTAGTAGACCAGATATAATGTTTGCTACATGTATATGTGCTAGGTTCCAAGTAAGCCCTAGAGAGTCACACCTAACACTAGTAAAGAGGATTCTCAGGTATGTTAAAAGTTGTCCAAATCTAGGTCTCTGGTA
Source organism: Platanthera guangdongensis (assembly GCA_039583875.1). Classification (NCBI taxonomy): domain Eukaryota; kingdom Viridiplantae; phylum Streptophyta; class Magnoliopsida; order Asparagales; family Orchidaceae; genus Platanthera; species Platanthera guangdongensis. The sequence continues at coordinate 122,404,377 of CM077147.1, read as the reverse complement.
TCCAAAAGACTCAGCATTTGATTTAACTGGATTTTCTGATGCTGACTATGCTGGATGCAGAATTGACAGGAAAAGCACCAGTGGAACTTGTCAGTTCCTTGGTGACAGACTTGTCTCCTGGTTTTGCAAGAAACAAACCTCTGTGTCAACTTCAACTGCTGAAGCTGAATATATGGCTGCAAGCAGTTGTTGTTCACAAATCTTGTAGATTCAAAACCAACTCCTACACTATGGCTACAACTTAGAGAAGTCTAAAATCTTTTGTGATAACACCAGTGCTCTTTCTATAGCTCAAAATCCAGTCCTCCATAGTAGGACAAAACACATAGAGATTAGGCATCATTTCTTAAGGGATAATGTTGAAAAGAATAAAATTGAACTACAATATATCCCAACTGATTTACAAAGGGAAGATATTTTCACCAAGCCCTTGGATGAAAAGAAACACAACTTCTTCCTAAATCAGTTAGGAATGTTAGATGGAGGAAGTCTTAAATAATATTCAAGATTTTCAAAGTTTAAAATTGACCAAGACTAGGCAAACATCTTGATTTTTCTTAGTGTCTAGAGTTTTTCTGATCTCTGATCTGCGCTCGACGATTTTCCCCTAGATCGTCGAACGGAGATCGATGATTTCTGAAATCGTCGATCTGAGTTCACCGTTTCTCAGATAGTATGAACTATCTCTCCGGTCAGCGATCGTCGAACGGCGCTCGACGATTTGGTTCTCTGAACGATCGTCGAACAGAGCTCGATGCTCTCCAATATCGTCGAACGGAGATCGACGATGTTGAAGACTCTTCAGATTCCTTTAGAAGCCCCGATCGTCGAACTGCATTCAACGATCTTTCCATTTCTGTGTCGAACCCTAATATAAAATTCATTTTTCGTCCGTCGTTCTCCTTTGCGCTTTCGATTTATCTGCAAGAACTTTCTTTCCCTCCAAACATTTCTGCACTTGGTCGTTTTGTTTGTTGAATCTTTGCAGGTAACCATGGCTGTTTCTGTTGTTGTTCTCGCCGCCATGAAATTTGATGCTGGCTTCGACATAGACATGGAATCCTTCAGCACAACAGACCAGGTCTTTCATGATATCTTGGGATTATTCAAAGAGCAGAACCTTACTGCAATCATTACTACAAGGATTAAGCTTGCTTCTGATGAAATCAAATAGTGGGTCTACACTGCCCACAATCAGGACCACAATAACATTGTTGGATCAATCTCTGGCACTCAGGTATCTTTGACCCCAGCAATTCTAACAAAGGTTTTTGAGTTAAGAACTGGTGGAGATTCTACTAATTTGTCTGGAGAAGAATATGGTGACTTGCTTGCCAGAATGGGTCATTCTGAGGCTAACCCTAGCAAGCTATTGAAAAAGAATCTTTCTGTGGAATATAGATTCCTGGCTGATGTAGTTGGGAAAGTCCTACTGGCTAAGCACTCTGCTCATGAAACAATCTCCAGGTATCAGCTCTGCCTAATGGGAGCCCTAGTAGACAGGAAGAACCTGAATTGGGGAGAGGTATTCTTTGACCTCATTAAGAAGAAAATCAACAAAAGTTTTGTAAACTTTGGAAGGATATTAGGCATTTTTCTGCAGCATAGGTGCCCTGCATTGCTGGTATCCTCTGGGATTCACATAAATGCATCCAAGAGACTGTCTTGTGCCCTTTTTGGTAAATGGGACAGACAGATCATCAAGCTCAGCAGGCCCTCCTCCAGCACTCCTTCAGGCACCAGGACTCTCAGAGTCACTTCCCCACAGGTCTCTGCCCCTACAGATGACCTGCCTGCTGATACCTCTCCTCCTCCTCCTCCAATTCCATCTCTTCCCATTACATCTACCATTCAACCTCCATCCACCATCATCATCTCCAGCCCCTCTCCAACCTCTAAACCATCTCCAATCCATACTCTTCCAACCCCAGAAGACCAATTCCATCCTTTATACTCCTACCCTCAACCAGATGTCACCTCATCACCCTTCATTCCATCCTTCAATCTCATTGAAGATTCCTTCATGGATGATTCACCATACTCTCCTCCTGAGCTACCCTCATCCTCAACATCCTATCAAGCTCTTCTGCAAGACATCATTGACCAACCCACCTTCACCCCATCTATCTCCATCCCACTGTCCTCCATATCCACCTTACCCACACCTCAACCATCTCTTCCCCCACTCACCAGCTCTCCACTACCATCATCAACAGCTACACCTCCATCCTCTACCTCTGCTCCTGTCACTACTGAGCAAGTAGATATTCCATCCCTTGCTGACAGGCTTTATGAACTGCTAGCCCCCAGGCTATCTCTTCTCTTGGAGACCTCCTTGGCTCCATTACTCCTGTCAGTGGCAGCCCTTTCTGCCAGGCTCTCCTCTCTCTTCCCTCAGGCAGCCCCTTCAGCAGTGTGCCTTGATCCAGCCATGTCTGAATCTAGGCAGGGGGAGATGCCCTATGAAGTGAGTCTGCCTGCTGATGCTCTTGCATTTCTAGTGAGCCTGCCTGCTGCTGCTGCTATTGCTGTTTCTTCAGCTCCTGTTACTGCTGCTCCTGCTGCAGTGTTTCAAGATCCAGTTCCTCCTGCTGCAGTCTTTGCAATAGACCTTAGGTCTTTGCTCTCAGAATTTGACTCTATATATTTCAGATGTCTGCCAGAGACAGTTGCTTTCCAGCCCCCAGAGGATCTGTCCAAGGCCCTTGTGCTATTCTCTTGCTGTGACCCCAGCATCATCACCTCATTTGTCCACTCAGTTTATGCTGCTGCTACTTCTGCTGAAAGCATTGTTGTTGTTTCTGATGTGGCTTCCCCTCCTGCTGCTGAAAATTCTATTGATACTATTGCTGTTACTGCTGATGAGCCAATTTATAAGGAGATCCTTATGACAGAGGCACATGAGTTTGAGCCTTCTGTATTTTCTGCTGATATTTCTACTGCTGATATTGCTGTTAGTGAAACTGATGCTGCTGTTGTTATTACTTCTCCAGAACCTTCAGTATCTGCTGTTGTTACTTCTTCTGCCTCAATTTCTGCTGCAACACCTTCTGTATCTGTTGTTGTCACTACTGCTACTGCCTCAACTTTTGCTACTACACCCTCTGCTGCCTCATCTGCTTCTATACAGCTCAAGAAAGATTTGATGAAGAAGATTGATGCCCTTTATGATGATCAAAGTTCTGAAAGTGATGAGTTCAGAACAGATTCTGATGATTCTTCTGCTACCATTGCCAGGAAGAGAAAGGCAAGGAGCAAAGCTATGAAGAGAGTACCTCCTGCCAAGGTCAAGGATAACAATGATATACCATACTATATTCTTCATGATTGCCCAATCACTGAGCACTGGATGCAGTACTCAAAGAATCAACTCAAAGCAATGAAGAAGAAAAGGAAATATGAAAAGGGCTCTTCTCAATTCCAACATTCTCATCCTCCTCCACCACCTCCTCCTGATGCAGGTGCAGGTGGAAGTTCAGCTGCTCAACCCCCTGCTAGAAGTCAAACTCCCTATCAGCCACATGCTAGATCCTACCATAGGGGAAGCCAATCCAGGGGTTCTCAATCTGGAAGAGGAGAATATAGAGGTAATCAAAGAGAAGTCCAGGTTTACTCCAAAGGATACTCAAGGCAACATCCATACTCCAGGGAAGGAGAAATTTTATCTGACACAACCTCTGGTCCTTTTCCCTATAAATTGAAGGAAACTGTTTCATCCAGGCCTCCTCAAGATAACCATTCTAATAGATATGAGCCACCAGTACCTTTTGAAGACCCTGAGATCAATCCAGCTACTTGGACTGCAAGGATGAAAGAACTTGCTGCACTGGACCAGATCAAGAAAGCTAAAGAGCAAGGAAGAGACTCATCCAACATCTCTACAATGTCTGAACAGAGAAAGAAAGAGTTGGAAAAATATGCATCAAGCAAATTTTTTGATTCTGACAGATACATGGAACTGCATCCTGAAGATGTAGTTCCCAGGCCGAAACAGCAAACCACTTTAGGTGCAGCAGATGATACAAGATCAAAGAAAGAAGCCCTCAACCCCAACAGAGAAATCAAACTCATTAAGGGCAAGGAAAAGAAATAATTATGTGAGGTGATAATCATCTTAACTTCTGGTTATTATCTGGGATGATATATATATCTGTGGTTCTACAATGTCCAGTTTTTTTTTTGTTTTTCTGTATTGCTGCTTGAATGTTGTTATTTAATTTTTCCAAACTCTGTAAATAGTAATCCTAACCCAAATAAGGGGGAGATTGTTGGAACACCCTATTACTAATTTGGGTCAGGATCACTATGTCTCTAGGAAACCAATGTTTGACCTCCTGTATAGTCCTAAAGGTCAATTAGAATTGAGTCTAAGGGTTAGAAGTCTAAGTTTGGAAGCTGCCCTCAAGACCAAGACTTTTTCAGTTTGAGACTAAGTCATATCGTCGAGCTCAGCACGACGATTCGTCGAACTCCGATCGACGATCGTCTAGCTCAACTTCGACAGATCGTCGAACTCCATTCGACAATCGCTGAGCTCAACTTCCACATATCGTCGAACTCCATTCGACGATCGATGAGCTCAGTTCGACGATCTTTGACTCAGTATTGGATCTCTATCTCGGAGCTCAGTTCGACGATCTTTGAGCTCAGATCGACGATATTTTGTTGCAGTATAAGTCCATATCGCTGAGCTCAGTTCAACGATAGCAGAGCTCAGTTCGACGTTTTCAGATAACTTCAAGGATGTTTCAAGTTTCAAATTCAGATCAGTTAAGGAGTTATTCTGCAATTAATTCAGAAGATTTCCTAGCCGTTTTCATTTATTTCTGGACCAAGTTTCAAGGGATTTTCAAGGAATATTTCTATGGACTTTCCTCCAGAAGACATTTTGCAATTAAGGATGCAATTAATGCAGGCCAATGGCTATTCTTGATAGGGGATGTTTTTCTATTCAGTACCAGATAATAAAATCCAAGAATTTTTGAATCTCTCATACAGATATACAGACAGACAGAAAAGACAAAAATCAGTAATCTTCAGAACAAGAACAAAAATATTCTGTCTCAAAGAATTCTCAAGAACACACATCCAAGAAGATCAAATTGTCTGAAATCTTCAGATATCCCTTGTCTCAAGTGTTCAAGGCCAACATATTTCAAGACTCCAGACACCTAACAATTCAGCTGTTGCTGAAATCATATTTTGCTGGAGCTCAACTTCTGAAGGCCTATCACCCTACAGCAAAGCTTCTTTTCCTGAAGATCTCAAGGACTCAGGGGGAGCTTTGACACCATCAATCCACATAGTTTTCTCAGCTATTTGAGAAAGAGAAGACTTCCATCACTCTCTCACCCCCATCTCTGTAAAGGGTTTCTCAAACTCCCTTCAAAAGTTTGGGTTTGGTTTTTGAGCACCTTGTCAAAAGCTCATTGGTGTCAAGACACCTGATCAAAAAATCTGGTTTGATTTTTGAGCACCTTATCAAAAGCTCATTAGTGCTCAGGACACCTGATCAACTCATCCTGCAGTGGATTCCTACCTAGGGTGGTAGAAGAGTGGATGTACCCAAGTTTAGGGGAACCACTATATTTCCTTGTGTCTTCTGGTTTTGCTTGCCTTTATTTTTGTTTCTGGCTGTGATTGCTCTGTGATTAGCTTATGATTAGTTATCTCTGTGATTAAATTTATTAACTGCTTCCCTGCTCACTCACATTACAACAATTGTTGTAAAAAGTTTTCAAGCACCATATACTCTATTCACCCCCCCTCTAGAGTATATCAGATCTAGCTGCACTTTCAACATGAAAGTAAATTGAACATCTTGAGAGCTTATGAGGTATACCTGACAGAACAGCTCTGGATACTTTTGTCGCATCAGGTCCTGCGGTTCCCAGGTATGCTCCTCCTGGCCGTGGTTTCTCCACAGAACTTTGACTAACGGAACCTTCTTGCGACGCAAGATCCGTACTCCTCTGTCATCAATCCGAACCGGCTCCTAGTAAACTGACCGGTCCAAAGCTATCGGTCCATCTATGGTCGAAATCTGGCGCTTCGGGCGTAGTAGAGCCCTCCTAAGTGAAGAAATATGGAACACGTCATGTAAACCTGTGAGTTCCGGTGGCAACTCCAGACTGTACGCTAGGGGCCCGATCAGCTCCAGGATCCTATAAGAGCCCATATACCTAGGGCTGAGCTTCTTCTTCTGACCACGCACTCGTGAAACTCCGTGCATGGGCCGGATCTTCAAGAAAACCCGGTTTCCCACCTAAAACTCTACCTGATGGTGACGGGCGTCAAAATACTTAGCTTGTCGGCTCTGCGCTTCCAGCATCCTGTCCCGGACCAACCTAACTTGAGCATCAGTATCCTCCACAAACTCTGAGTCGAGTGCCAGAGGATCTTCATCCTAGATACATGACAGTGGAATCTTGAACCTATGTATGAGGGTGGAGACTTGTGTTGAATGTCTGCCGAGAGGCCAGATAATCCTGGACTGATGTTCTCTCCTTGGACGTACACTATCCATCCTTGTTTGACACGATCATCTTGAGCACACCATGATAACGGATAACTACTCACAAATTTCATGAAACACCTATGGGAGTTTTCTTCCGGGTCGGGGTGACCCCAGCTATCTCGGCCAGTCAATCATTGATGTTCCAATTATAATTATGCCCGTAGTGTGGATGAGGAATCCTGTGTATGAAAATCCCTAATTATAACGTCGAACTTCCACTCTAACTCGGGCAGTGACTGTAATAGTTCCCCAAAAATTCTAGCACTTAACCTTCATCGTGTGAGATTCCTCACCGTGTGTCACAAAATCCATGATGCCCTTCTTCACTCCAGGGATATACACGTTACGAGATACACTTGGGACTTCCGGTGATTAAATTTCTCATTTGTATGGGTAGCCAACGACTCTATAAAATCTTCACTTCACAATCAGATTCTTATCCCAACTGAAAGTGCATGTTAGATCTGAAATACTTTAGAGGGGGGGGGGTGAATAGAGTATTGTGCTGACTACAAACTTTTTACAACTTTTGCTATAATCCTAAGTGAACAGATTAGCAAATAAGAAATAAGAATAGCAACCTAGTAAATCACAGAACACAGCCAAAACAAAAGAAAAAGGGCAACCAGACGACACAAGAAATATATAGTGGTTCCCCAACCTGGGTACATCCACTCTTCTACCACCCTGGTAGGAATCCACTCAGGTTTTTGATCAGCTGCCTGACACCAATGAGCTTTTGTTCAGGTGCTTAAAAACCAAAACCTCAAGTCTTTTGGTAGGAGACTTGCAACCAGGAATAATTTTGAAGGGAATTAAAACACTGTACAGAGGATGGAAAAAGGGTGATGGTGTCTTCTCTTTCTCAATAACAACTGAGAAGACTTGTGGATTGATATCAACAGATTGCTCCCCCTGATATCTTGAAGGGATCAGGAATTCTGGAGCACTGCTTCAGGGTGACAGGTCTTCAAAGCTTGATTGCCTTGACCAGAGATTACTTCAGAAACTTCTTTGACAGATAGAGATTGTTGTCCTTCTGAAGTTGTCCTGTAGGATTGAAAGAAGAAGACTCTTGATAGAGATTGAATGTTCTTCTTCTTGAAGATGTTCTCTGGCTTAGGCTGATTTCAGTAAAAACTTTAAATTTTTGTAAGACTGTTCTTCTGTTCAATGTCTGTCTGTGTGTCTCACTGCTTAATCTTTTCTTTTCTGACTTAAGACTGACTGAGGTACATTCAAAATTTGAAACCTTGAGCAGTAATTGCAATCGCCCTGGGAAGGAAGCGGCAATCAATGATTTCCCTAACTGTCCCATGGAATAACGGCATGTATTAATCCATGATCAATGCTCGTTCCAACGGTAACATTCCAAGAAGATTGGACATTAATTACTCAGGAATCATCGCCAAGAAAAGGGAAGGAAAACTGGAGAAGACCTAATCTGGAATCGTCTAACGAAGAACATGAATCGTCGAGCTGAGTTCACAGTTCGTCGAGCTGAGCTGATGAGTTCATCGACCAGACAATAGGAATTAGTATTCAAGGGAATCTTGTCAATTCTGACACAATATTCGTCGAACTGACAATCTTCATTCGTCGAGCTGACAATTTTCATTCGTCGAACTGAGATCCAAAATCGTCGAGCGAAGAATGATTGTGGACTTAGAATTTGAGAAGTCTTTGACTGAGAAGAATTCAAATCGTAGAGCAGAAATCGTTGACCAAGGTACAGTTCTGGACATAGTCAAAATATTCTGTGTTGACTGATATTCTGTGTCGACATGAAACTTCTGGTGTCGACACAAGCTCTCTAGTGTCGACATAAATTGGTGTCGATACATATCCTAAGTGTCGACACAAATCCTCTAATTACAGAATTCGTCGAGTAGAGAAGTTGACTTCATCGACCTGAGAAGTTGTGAACTTGAGGTCCAAGTTCGTCGAGCTCAGAATCTTGTTCGTCGACCAAACCCTGAAGTTGGACTTAGAAAAATCTGGAGTTGAAGTATCCCAATTTTCGTCAAACAGAGAATAAAGATCGTCGAGCTCAGCACAGAGAAATGTTTCAAGATCGTCGAGCTCAGAACGCCCTTCGTCGACCTGAGTTCGACGGACGTCGAACTCATTTTACTTAGTCTTGAAATCTTCTAAGTCTTGAGTCTCTGATAGTCTTGTTGATGGCTGATCCATCTGATGTTGACTCTAAGTACTTGGCCCAGACTCTAGGACATAAATTTGACCCTGGCTATACATGTTGGGTCACAACCTAAGCTAGTGAACCTAGCCCAAATCAACTAGGGATCCAACAATCTCCCCCTATTTGGGTGAGGTCACTAAGAGACTCAAAACATAAACAAAAAGATAAACAAAACAAGAAAAGAAATATATTTGGCAGAGAATTACTAACACATGCAGCAGATATATATATACATAGGATTTGTTTAAACAAATAAATATAGTTTGAAAACAAATGCAGAAAGAAATTGAAACAAAATAAAGATTACTTCTTTTGCTTTTTCTGCATAGACTTGTCTTCTTTTGTCTTCTCTCCTGGCTTTTTAAAGATAATTTCTCTGTTTGGATCTAAAGCCTGTGCCTGAGTCATTGTCATGTCAGCTGCCCCAATAATCTTCAGTGATGTGGCTCTAGGGACAACTGCTTCAGTATTGAGCTTCATGTAATCATCAATATTGAAAAGTTTGTTACCTTTGTCAAACCTTTTTAGTTCTTCCTTCCTGTACTTTGACATAGTTGTAAAACCTGAAATGTCTTTACCTTCAGCTTTAGCTTTATTGATCAGGGACAGACCAATAAGTTCCTGGAACCTGCCCATTCTTGCAGTGTTGGCTGTTTAAGGATCTTCAAATGGAATAGGAGGACAGTAAGGTCTTTTAGGACTGTCAGCTTTATGATCTTCAGAGATATGTTGCTGTTGCTGTTGCTGCTGTTGCTGCTGTTGATTTCCTGAGGAGTGATTCCCTTGCTGACTGCTTCCAGATTATCTCCCTTGATGTCTCTGATAAGTTCGCATAGGGGCAGATCTCTGAGAGCTAGAGCCAGTGACACCAACTGCTGGAGGAGGAGGAGGAGGTGGATCTTTTATGTATCTGTGGACTGGTGGAGGAGAATATCTCCTACTTATTTTCCTTTCCTTTTGCTGGTTCTTAGATAACTACATCCAAGCATGCATTCCCTTATAAGGAGTAACATTATGTAAAATGTAGTAGGGAGTGTCAGCAGTTGGATTGGGCTCAAGAGCAGGAGGAGGAGCAGCCTTCCTTTTCTTTGACAGTATTTTCTTCTTTTTCTTTGTAGCTTCTTCATCTGAATCATCTTCATCATCATCTTCATCATCTTCACTGCCAGAACCCTGATGGTTATCATATAAATCATCCAAAGCTTTTAAAGTTATATCATCAATGACAGCCTTTGCTATAGCAGGGGCAGAAGTTGAAGTTTCAACAACTAGAGTTTCAGCAGTAGTTAAGGAAGAGACTGTACAGGACTCGGAAACAATTGGGACAGTGCTTTCAGCTACTGCCTTATTTTCCTCTTCAATATCAGTAAAGATTAACTCATCCAGATCTAGCATTGGTGAGTCATCCATAATAAAAATTGGTGCTTAGATATCTTCTGGAAGAACTGTGGATGTAGGAGCAACAACAGGAATTGTAAAACTGTCACAGAGTTGCTTAGCAACTGCTGGACTTATTGGAGATGTATAGGGCACAATAGCCAACTGTGGCTTAGTAGAGGGTAACTGTACATAAATTGTATCAAGACTTCTCAACAAAACAGTCAAATTAACTGTGAGATTTAAATGGAAATCACCAACAGTTTTTATTTGCTCTGAAACTGACTCATCTAAGTCAATGTCAGTATCCATAAAATGAATCAATTCAATCAAATCAGAATCGGAATCAAATTCTGGCAAAATTTCTGCATTTGCAACTGAAACTGCTGTAGAAGAAACTGCTGCTATGTCTGCAGCTGTACCTGCTATTGCTGCTTCTGCATCTGTATCTGCTGCTGCTTCATCACAGAGCATCTCCCCCTGCCTGGGTTCAGGATTACCTGGAGCCAAGCCCCTGAATGAATAGGGGGCAGCAGAGAGAAGAGACACTTGGGTAGATAAAGAATTGATAGAATTGACAAGAGGTGTAATGGCCTCTATGATTAGGGATTTGATGATGGGAGTGAGCAGGGATATGATGGTAGATACAGTGGGGGATTCCAAGGATGGAGAGGTAGTTGGTGAAGGTAGAGAAGTAGATGAAGGGAGGGGAACAGATGGAGGGGATAGAGGTGGAATTGCATCTATTATGGTGGTATCTGGTGGAGGAGGAGAAGGGGATGGTATATGAAAGTGTGGAATGCTAGACAGATGAGGTGGAGGAGCTGATGCTGGAGAATTCATAGAGGGGGATGCATGTGGTGATGGAGAAACATGAATGGGGGAAGTTGGAGGAATTGGAAGAGTGGTTGAGGATGGAAGATGGGTTGCTGGAAGAGGTTGTGGAGATGGGATGACCTCTTCTGCAGGGTGGGGAGTGGCCTTCACAGCCCTCGTGCTCTCAGAAGTTGGAATAGAGGAGGAGGAAGCCTTGGATGGCTTAGAGATTGTCCACTCCCATCTGCCAAACAAAGCACATGTGAGGCGCTTGCTAGCATTGATGAAGATGGTCGTGGAGAGCATGAATTCACCAGCTTTTTCTTGAAGTAAAATACCCAAGATTCTTTCGAAGTAAACCTCTTTCTTACTGTTCTTCTTCTTTATCAAATCAAAGAAGATCTTGCCCCAATCGACATGTCTCTTGTTGACCACTGCACACATGACAAGGAATTGGTTTCTTGTGATGTAATCGTGCGCGGAGTGCTTGCCCATCAGCACTTTTCCCACAATGTCTGCCAAGAACTGGTAGGCGGCAGAGAGTTGTTTCTTTAACAACTTATTAGGGTTACTCCCAGTAAACCCCATCAGATTCAGCATCGCACTAAACTCATCAAAATCTACATCCAAATCGTCTTCTCCATTTACCAACCCAAAAATTTCAGAAAGAACGGCGGGAGATAAAGAAACAGCATTACTCCCGATATTTCCTGTCAAGATATTTTCCTCAGAAACAGAAGAAGTGTATACTCATTCTCTAATTTCAGTTGCATGCAGTTTAATTCTTCTGGTCATAAAAGCCTTGAGACCAAGTTCTTTTAGAAGTTCCAGAATGTAGAGAAATATTGGGTCAGAGTGCTGGAATAAATCAAAGTCCTTGTCAAAGCAGGTGTCGAATTTCATTGCAGCTAGAGCTCATGCAGGAATCGTCATTGAGATCACCTGCAAGAAAGACTAAGAAAATGGCGATCAAGTGCAAGGGAACAGAACGCGCGGGATGGAGGTCGAAGAAAACTTACATATAAGGTTTTCCAGAATATGAATCGACAATCTCCGTTCCACGAAAATAGAAAGAGTTCTTCGAACTGAGGTCGATGAAATAAATTATTGACAAATAATTCGTCGATCTCATCCGAAAGAAATGAAAACAGTTCGTCGAACTCCGTTCGATGAAATATCTTCTGAAGCAAAGTTCGTCGATCTCCGGTCGACGAAAATTGTTTCCACACACAGAGAATTCGTCGATTTTCGGTCGACGAGCATCTCTTAAACTTTCCCTAATTCGTCGAACTCCGTTCAACGACCTCTGGAAAATTCGTCAAATGCAGACAGAAATTAATTTAACTCTTCTCCATTGATCATTCCGAGTTGATTTATAAAGAACAGATGATTTTTCTCATCCAAGGGTTTGGTGAAAATGTCTGCTCTCTGGAAATCAGTAGGAATATGGATTAGGTTAATTTTCTTTTTATCTACATTATCTCTAATGAAATGATGTCTTATATCAATATGCTTAGTCCTACTATGGTGAACTGGATTCTGTGCTATAGCAATAGCACTAGTACTATCACAAAATAATGTTGAATTATTTAAGTTTACACCATAGTCTAGGAATTGGTTTTGTATCCATAACATTTGGGAACAGCAGCTGCCAGCAGCCATATATTCTGCTTCTGCAGTTGATGGAGACACAGATGTTTGCGTTTTACAAAACCAGGAGACAAGTCTCATACCCAGGAACTGGTAAGTTCCAGAGGTACTCTTCCCGTCCACTCTACATCCAACATAGTCAGCATCTGAGTATCTAGTTAACTCAAACTCTGACTCTACAGGATACCAGAGTACTAGATTAGGACAACTCTTTATATATCTCAAAATTCATTTTAAGAAAATAAGGTGAGATTCTTTGGGGTTAACTAGGAACCTAGCACAAAAGCATGTGGCAAACATGATATCAGGCCTGCTAGATGTTAGGTATAATAGGGATCCAACAATTGCCCTATAATGATTCTAATCTACAGGTTTCCCTGCTGCATCAGAATCTACAACAGCATTGGTAGCCATAGGTGTTTTCATTCCTGAAGCATCACCCATCCCAAACTTCTTAATAAGCTCTTTAGCATACTTAGCTTGGGAGAGGAAGATACCATCAAGAAGATGCTTCACTTGGAGACCAAGGAAGTAGGAAAGCTCACTCATGCTACTCATCTCAAATTTGGAATGCAGGAGGTCAGCAAACCTCTTGCAAAATTTGGGATCAGTAGACCCAAAGATGATGTCATCCACATATATTTGTACTAACAAAATTTGGTCCTTATGATGTCTAGTGAAAAGAGTTTTATCTATGGTTCCTCTTGTAAATTTATGCTCTAAAAGAAAGCTTGCTAGGGTCTCATACCAAGCTCTTGGAGCTTGCTTTAAACCATAGAGAGGTTTATGCAATTTAAATACAAAAGAGGGTTGAGTTAGAGAGATAAAACCTGGAGGTTGTTCCACATAAACCTCTTCTTGAAGCACTCCATTCAAAAATGCACTCTTGACATCCATTTGGAAAACTTTGAATCTCCTGTGAGCTGCATAGGCAAGGAATATTCTTATGGCTTCTAACCTTACAACAGGGGCAAAGGTTTGGTCATAGTCAATTCCTTTCTCTTGCATGTAGCCTTGAGCAATAAGCCTAGCCTTGTTTCTCACTATGTTTCCTTGAGCATCTAGCTTGTTTCTGAAGACTCATTTGGTTCCAATAACTGGGTAGTTATGAGGTCTTGGAACCAAATCCCAAACTCTACATCTCTCAAACTGATTTAATTCCTCTTGCATTGCAATGATCCAGTGTGGATCTTGCTCAGCTTCATGGATGGAGAGAGGTTCAATCTGAGAGAGAAAACATGCATGCATCAAGTATTGGTTGAGTTGATGTCTTGTCTGTACACCTGCTGAAATGTCTTCAATCACTTGAGATCTGGGGTAATCTCTAAGTGTGACAAGATCAGTTGGTTGAGTTTGTTCAGCAACAGCTTCTGTAATTAATTCCTGTTGAGGAATGTTGTTAGCTGTTGGGGGAAGTTCAGCCACTTCCACTTGAATTTCTTCTTCACTGTCTTCAGTAACCTGTGGAGAAGGATGGGTTGACACCTCTTGGGTAAGGTTTAGTCCATCCATAGACTCATACAGTGGTGGAACCTGCAAAGAGCTATTGGTAGAAATTTCTTTCTCCTTATAAGACATGTTAGCTTCATCAAAAGATACATGGACTGACTCTTGAATTTTAAGAGTGGATTTATTAAAAACACTACAGGCCTTGCTTACTTGAGAGTATCCTAGAAAAATCCCTTCTTCAGCCTTATCCTCAAACTTTCTAATGTATTTTTTGTTGTTTGTATGAATATAGCATATACAACCAAAAACTTAAAAATATGTGATTTTAGGTTTCTTCCCTTTAAGCAATTCATAGGGGATCTTATTTTTCAGCTTATGTATGAGGCTTCTATTTAGGACATAGTTAGCAGTGTTTACAACTTCAGACCAAAAGGATAGAGGCATGTAAGCATCTGCCAATAATGTACCTGCAGATTCAATGAGTGACCTATTTTTCCTTTCAGCTACCCTATTTTGTTGGGGAGTTCTAGGAGCTGAGAAGCACTGCCTGATACCTTCCTTCTCACAGAACTCATGCATAAGAAGAGACTCAAACTCTGTGCCATGATCACTTCTGATCAATGCAACATGAGTAAAGAACTCAATCTGTATGCTCCTGAGAAAATCTGTAAGAACCTTGAATGTATCTGACTTAGTTCTCAGAAAGGCTACCCAACTGAATCTGGAGAAGTCATCAACAATCACTAAAGTGTAAGACATCCCTCCTAGGTTTTGTACAGCAATGGGTCCAAATAGATCCACATGAAGCAAATACAAAATCCTAGGTGAATCACGTTTATTAATGGATTTGAAACTAGTTTTAGTTTGCTTGCCTAATTCACAAGCCCTGCACAGGTTTTCCTTCTTGTAGGGGGCAGAAGGTAAACCTCTAACAAGGTTATCTTTAGATAACGTAGCTATATTCTTAAGGTTTACATGACCTAATCTTTTATGCCACAACTTATTTTGGTTACTAGTGATATTGAGTAAACAAACATCAGTTTTAGAATAAATAAAATATACTAGATATAAGTTACCTTGCCTAATTCCAATTAAAATAGCTTTGTTTTCATTATTAATAATAGAGCAAGAGGTAGAGTTAAAGTGTACCTGATAACCTTCATCACATAATTGGCTTATGGATATTAGGTTATGTTTGAGTCCTCTTACATATGTTACTCTCATGAAAGTAACTGTTCCAATCTTTACTGCTCCATATCCTTCAGACTGGCCACTATTTGAATCACCAAAGATCACCTTTGGTCCTAGCTTGGACTTGTAATTAGATAGATTGTCCTTGCTACATGTCATATGCTTGGAGCAACTACTGTCCAAGTACCAGGTCTGACTCACCCTTGGATAGCTCTTCACCTGTACCTGTAATGAAAAACAAAACTCAATTGTTCTTGACCCAGGTTACCTTGGGTCCTTTATTTTGTTGAAAAGAAAAGCTGGATATAACTGACAAAGTAGGTTGAGATTTATAACCTAAGGGATGATATCTCCTAGTTGGAATAACCCTATCAGCTACTGTATTGAATGGTTTATTAGTTGGCTTATAATTTCTGTAAGAGAAATGATTTATGTTTGGTCCTTCTGGATTCGACGAATTCTTGTAAGTTCGTCGAGCAGAGTTCGACGAATAGGGCTGAGACCGTCGATCTCTGCTCAGAGAATGACAATAGTCATTTTCTACGCCCCATGTTCGTCGACCTCTGCTCAACGAACCATGCATAGTTCGTCGATCACAGTTAGACGAATTGTTTTAACTGAAGTTTTCCTTCAACGTTCGTCGATCTGGGGTCGACGAACTGGCCACATTTCGTCGATCTAAGTTCGACGAATGCTGCTGAACCTTATTTTTATTAGCTGTTTTTTGATTTTTATTGGTCCTGTCTATGGGTATCTTCTCTTTTACCTTGGCAGAAACAAATTTAATGGGTGTTGTAAGAATATTTTTCTTAATTATGGGGGGCAAACTTGATGATGCACCCAAGCCCAGCTTGCCATTTAATCTGGTATTTACTGTGCTTGTTATGTCCATCAGCTTGAGACTTCTCCCATTGAGAGATTGCTCAAGTTGTTTAGCCTCACATAAATCAGATTTTAATTTAATTATCTGCTCATGTGCTAAAGTTAGTTGATCTTATAGTTTAAAATTTTCTGAATTAACAGATTCAAGATTTCCTAGTTTTTCTCTAAGGGTTTTTATTTCTTTCTCTGAGTTAATTAAATCTAAACACATAGTTTTGAATTAAATTTTAAAGGAACCATAATTAAAATTAAAACTTAAAAGAACCTAATCTGCTTCTGACTCTGAGGCTGCCTCATCTTTAGATTCACTTTCAGATCCTGAGTTGTTCCTGGAGGCATCAATTTCCATAAGGCAAAACTCCTTGGATCTTGCTTCTTCATCTTGTTCACTTGAGCTGGAGGAGGATGATTCTTCTTCTGTATCACTCCATGTTTCAGCAACAAAGCCTTTGTCTCTCTTTTTGTACTTACTAGTGGAGGGTCTGCTGCTGTGTTTTCTCCTGGAGTCCTTTTCTCTGCTTTTCTCCTTCTTCTGGTTTTCTGGACATTCTGACTCCTTAACTCCAATGGCCTCATTGAAGTTTGCAGGCTCTCGCTCATCCAAAGGACCTGCAAAGAAGCAGGAGACAAAACTCACTGTATTCCCATCACAGTACCGAGCTAGTGGCTTGACAACCCTCTTTGATCTCCGAAGGGTCTACTCCTTGATCACCACCTTCGTTGCTTATTCAGTCTCAGCTCCATTCCCGGCCAAACCTTAAGCAATGCTACCCCTGCTTCCTGAGCCAGAAACCTCAGCACCAGAGCTTAAAGCAACAAGAGTTGCTGGTGATACAACAAGCTCCTCTTCCAGAACTTCAGTATCCACCTTCTTCTCTTCATCAACCTTGCTCTCTGATAGCACAACCGAGCCTCCTCTATATGAAGCCAGTTCATCAAAGACCACATCTCTTGATACAACAAACTTCTTCGTCGCAGGATCCATGTATTTCTATCCCCTCTTCCGCTCATCATGGCCAACAAAGACAAGCTTCCTTGCCTTTGCATCAAGCTTTGTCCTTGAAGCATCCAGGACATGCACATAGCAAGTTGATCCAAACACTCGAAGGTGTTCCACGCTTGGCTTTTCCTTCAGCACCATCTCAAAAGGAGACTTCATGTTGATCGGGCTGAGCGGTATCCGATTGATGATATAAGTAGCACAAAACATCCCCTCTGCCCAGGAGGACCTAGGAATGTCTTCCGCATGAAGCCAAAACTTGTAGGTTTCTTTCAGATGATGGATCTTCTGCTCTACTACTCCATTTTGTTGTGGAGTATGAGCACAAGTAAGCTGTCTCTGGATCCCGTTCTTCCCGCAGAAGTTAGAAAATTCGGAGGAGACAAACTCACCACCATTGTATGTTCTAAACTTCTTGATCCGCAAGCCAAGCCGGCCCTCCACTAGCTCCTTGAACTCCACAAACACCTACAAAGATTATGACTTCTTCTTCAAGAAATAAACTCAAGTGTATCTTGAGTAGTCATCAATCAAAACAAGCATGTATCTGCTACCACCAAGGCTAGCAGTGATGGTTGGTCCCATCAAGTCACCATGGATACACTCCAATGGTCTCTTGCTCCTCATTTGTGACTTATCAAACGGAAGGCGATGAGCCTTGTTGTACTAACATCCCACGCAAACGTGACCATCACCAAAGGAATACAGCTTAGGCAAGCATCTCACAAGGCTCCTGTTTGCTATAGCTTTCAATTTATCCATTCTACATGCCCCAGCCTCTCCTGCCATATAACAGCGCTATTGTTTGCTCTCATCCAATCAACATAAGAGTTTGTTGCAAGAACAAACAAGTTCTTAACTCTCCTCCCAACATGAGTAACATCAGCATTTATCGCTGATACGTTGCAAATGAACTTCACTTTTGTTGGCCCAAACAGAACGTGATAACCTGCGTCTACCGCATTGGTCACAGAGAAGAGGTTCTTCTTCATGCCCGGTACGTGATACACACTCATTAACGTGAGTGGCCCCTTATCACTACCCAAAGACAGAACCCCCTCCTTCTCTAGTGCATAAATAGTATTATTAGTCGTGATGACAGCTTCATTACCTGAGTAGGCTTGCAGAGAAGATAACTTCGACTTGTCTCTGGTGAGGTGATGACCACACATGGAGTCCACGATCCACTCGTCATTGAAGTCGACAACGAACAAATCACAAACACAAGTGCCTATCATGAAAGCTCCGCCCCATCCAGCTTCTTCAGTACTCAAGAAAGCTTACTCCTTGCCTGCAGCATGCCGAGGCTGCAGTTTGACCTTGCAGTCACGCTTGAAGTGTCCTCACTGACGACACCTGTAGCACTTCAAGTTCTTCTTCCATTCCTTCTTAGGAGCAGCGCTCCTCTTTGGATGAAAGGTCCCTCTTGAATAATAATTAAAGTCCTGGGGTCAGATGCTACCATGAACAGCTTGACCCTTTTCTTTCCAAATGCCAAAATTTTCTTTTCTACAGATTTGGAGCTTCATAGAACCCAACTCCTTATGGTTCTCTCCTAAACCCATAAGGAATATTAGTAGCTACTCTTGGAGATCAGCTCAGACTATTAAGTCCTTTTTGAGCAACCTCCCTCTGATACCACTTGAAGGTCTTTAGATTCAACAGTAGTTAAACACCTAGAGGGGGGGGTGAATATATTTTTCTTCTTTTTATGATTTCTTTTGACTTTGGTGAGTTGTGATTAGTTTATGTTTGCTTTCAAGAACACACAATCATCACACAAATGGTTTATAGTAGTTCCCCAGAGTATGATTGTAACAGCCCAAATGTCGGAAACAGGCATTTTTGGGTAACACGGCCTGGGACACGGGCGTGTCCCAGGGCGTGTCAGCTGACACGGCCTGCGACACGGGCGTGTCGCAGGGCGTGTCGAGGTTGTGTCGACGATCGGCCTTTGTCTCGACGATTTTTCTCTCGACGATGCGTCGAGAGGAGGCACACGGCCCAGGACACGGGCGTGTCCAAGGCCGTGTCGTGTACTCGACGTTCTCGCCGATTGTCGAGTGTCGAGACGTGCGTGTTGAGTGTTGCACACGGCCTGTGACACGGGCGTGTCACAGGGCGTGTCAAATCGGGTCGACGAACTCAACCCTCCGAAAGATTTCGACAGGGCGTGTCTTTGTGCCGTGTCTGGGTACACGGCCTGGGACACGGGCGTGTCACAGGCCGTGTGAAGCCTCGGGATGATTTGGGATTTTTTCCACCCAGGTACACGGCCACAGACACGGGCGTGTCTGAAGGCGTGTTGGTGACACGGCCCATGACACGGGCGTGTCCCATGGGCGTGTCACTGGTTTGGATAAGTCAGTTGACCACCGCTTGAGGCACACGGCCTGGCACACGGCCGTGTCAGAGGCCGTGTCGGGTCAAAATCTGTGTTTTTGGCAGAATCGTGGCCGTCCATTCCTTCAGTCTGGATCCAAGGGATGAAGCTTCTTCCTCTTTTTCCTTAAAGGCCGAAATCAGAGAAGAATTCTCATTTTTCCTTGGCCTTGAGTTTCTTCAAGTTAAGAGAGAAAGAAAGAGAGAAAGGAGGAGGAAGAAGGAAAGGGGGCTGCTGCTGGTGGTGCTGCGGTTTACCGACGAGAGATCCGAAGCCGGCATTGCAGAGGAATCAATCTTGCGAGTCTTGCAAGCAAGCTTTGCGGCCATGGCACCGAAGCGGTCGTCAAGGGTAACGACTTTTCTTCCTAGCAATGTGAAGGCTTCCTTTTTGGCATATTTTGTGATTTCCCCCACCAAGAGGTGGCTGGTTTTGGAAATCTTTGGGTGGATGCTTGAAATCCCCTTTGTTAGCATATAGATCCGGAAATGGAGTACGGAATAGGCATGCTGTGTGAAGCCCATCTGGACAGGTTGGTCTGGATTGGTGATGTTGCATACGAACCGGAGAAGACTCCGTGATAAACATATAGTGTAAGGAGTCTACGGGTTATGCCTGCGAAAAGGAGTAGCAGGAAGTACTGGGGTGGTAGCCCAGGAAAATAGCCATGTGATGGTTTTGGGTCCAACCTGTGATTGAGGCACAGGAAGTACTGGTGGGACCAGGAAAGGCCCTTTTTGTGATGCTTGATGTCGTAGGGTGTCCACCTGTGAAGCGAGTAACAGGAAGTACTGGCATGAGAGCTAGGAAAGACGCCTGACATTTGTGCTTGTGCGGTGTCCACCTGTGGAGAGAGTCACAGGAAGTACTGGTGTGCCCAGGAAAGACCCGCTGTTGCTGTGAGAGAAATGGGTATAGAGAAATACCGAGGCTTGAATGCCAAGAACAGGATTGGTGAGACCGACCCGCGCCTTTGATATAGCCATGAGTACGCTGTACTCGGAGAAGGCAAGGCGATTTGAGCAACGGGGGGTGGAGGATCCGACTTGCGCTATGTCCGTCCGACGTGAGACCAAAAAGTGCGGTCTGTTGGAGCGCATAGCAAGAGTCTTCGGCCTGCGCGCCATGACACAATGGGGGGCTACGGGCCATCCCGGTGTAGGAAGACTAACTCCGGCTGCACGCCATGGAGGAAATGCTCAAGAGAGTTACCGTTGGGTGATAACCCTGATACGGTGGTGGGCAAGAGGTTGTCAGAACACCAAGAATGTGCCCTGAGTGCACGGACCGTTGGGCCGGGTGGCGAACGGTTGTGATGGCTTGTGTGCGTGAAAGCACATTTTGATGATATAGTTTGCCATACTTGTGATCTAAAATTCCCGCAGGGAAGATTATCGCTGCCCCGAGAGAAGGGGTAGGGTCGTTATAATTTGGTCAGCTGAACGCTGACCGTTGCCTTTGTTTGCCACCGTTGGGTGGATTGTCCTTGTACAGGTACTGGAGAGCCGAGCGGGACGCATAGAGGTTGATGTTCCTGCTGGTGTTGCTGCGATTGCTGCTAGCCCTCGAAGGCTAAATGTGTAATTTTGTGTGTTTTCTTTTCTTGTGGCATTCAGCCGCGGTGAACTCCTGAATGTCCATGATAGGAATGCATCTTTGTGTGTTTGAGGAACCTGTGTGTTCTTCTTTTGTGTTGCTTGCTTGGGTACGACCGCTAATGTGTGTGTCTTGTCCACCTTTAGGTGACACGAAGTGGAGCTGGGCCGTCTGAGTCCCAGCGGTCTGATGAAAGTACGGCACCAGCCGCGGTGCCTACACCTCCACCGTCTGCAGAACATGTGCGTTTAGTTGCGGAGGCCTTATTTACCATGATCCAAGGCCAGCCCCTTAGGCAGGAGCAAGCGGCTGTGAGGCCAGAACAGGTGGCGGCGAGGCCTGAACCTGTCGTGGTTATGGCCCCTCGAGCGGCTGAGAAGCAGCTAACGCGGTTTATGAGTTTCCATCCGCATACGTTCTCGGGAGCGGGAACCCCGACGCAGGCTGAGGATTGGCTATCGCGCGTCAAGCGAGTGATGACGGCGATAGGAACGGCAGAGCATCAGAAAGTTACCTTAGCCACCTTCTTGCTTGAAGGAGAAGCTCGATTATGGTGGGATGAGATGGATTTGCATCACTTGGCGGGTCGTCCGTTAACCCAAGTATCGATGGAAGAATTCTCCCGGCTCTTCCTCGCGAAGCACCTTCCTGCGGCTCAGGGGATAGCCATGAAAAATGAATTCCAACGGTTAACACAAGGTGATGGCAGTGTTGACGCGTACTTGCATGAATTTACTCGCTTAGGGCGGTATGCGGGTTCTATTTTTGCTGATGAACAGAGGAAGACTAATCGGTTCTATGAAGGACTGAGGGACGAGCTGAGGTTTCTTGTGTCAAGTTCTATGAACCAAGGTTTCCAAGCGTTGGTTGACACTGCGACCGCGTTGGAAAAGGATATGAAGAGGGTACAAGGGAAGAGAGCTTTGGTTGTGACGCAACTGGAGTGGAAGGCGCCCCGATCGGGAAAACCATTTTATAAAAAGAGATGGGGTAAGAAGTCCAAGCCTAGTGGACAAGCTCCTTCATCAGTTGCAACGGGAGCAACATCAGGTGCGACCTCCAAGCCAGACACTCGTATCTGCTTCAATTGTGGCCGGATGGGGCATATTGCGCGAGATTGTCGGATGCCGCCAAAGAGTGAAAAGAAGGCGGGAGCATCTTATGCGGAGAAAGGAAAGGCGGTGGTGGATTCCTCTGCCTCGCAGGCGCAACCCCGGGTCTACAATCTTGGCCTGCAAGAGGCCATCAAGCAGAGTGACGTGGTCACAGGTATGAGTTTAGTTTTGCTTATGCTATTGTGTGTATGCTTAGCTTAGTACTCCTCTGTTTGCGGTTTTTGTGTGTGACATGTTTGTCATAGGCTTTGTGATGATTCGGGACACGCTGGCGCGAGCACTATTTGATACAGGTGCATCGCATTCGTTTCTGTCTCGTGAGTTTCTTACGCGGCTTGGGATACCCAGTCGTGCAAAGACAGATAGCGTCAGAGTGGTGTTGCCGAATGGTTGTTGGATGCTTGCGAATCAAGCTTGCGATGTGGCGGTTCAGTTAGGAAGTCTGGATTTTCGTTTAACTGCATTTGTTTTGCCAATATCGGAATTCGACGTGATTTTTGGGATGGATTGGCTTGCGGAGCAGCATGCTATGATTGATTGACAGTCCAAAGAAATCACGTTGGGCCAGAATACCGAACAGGAGACAAAGTTCGCGGGTATGCGAGGAGTGGGCGGGACGTTGATGTCTGCACTCCAGGTAGTCAAAGCTGTTCGGAAGGGTGTGGAGTGTTACTTTGCACTAATTCAGGCTGTTGAGCCTAAGGCCACTTTGTGCAAAGTTCCGATTGTGGCAGAATTTACAGATGTGTTTCCCATGGATCTCCCTGGGCTACCACCCCAGCGGGAGATTGACTTCACGATCGAGTTAGTGCCAGGTGCAAAACCTGTGGCCCGCTCGCCATATCGCGTTGCGCCGAAAGAGATGGCTGAGTTGAAGGTTCAACTCCAAGAAATGCTAGATCAAGGTTATATCCGCCCAAGTATGTCACCTTGGAGCGCGCCTGTGCTTTTTGTAAAGAAGAAAGACGGTGGGTTGCGGTTATGTATCGATTATCGTGAACTGAATAAGCTGACCGAGAAGAATAAGTATCTGATACCCCGGATTGATGAGTTATTCGATCAGCTGGTGGGCTCGATCGTCTATTCGAAGTTGGACCTGAAGTCTGGTTATTACCAGTTAAGAATTCGGGAAGGTGACATTCCCAAAACCGCATTTGGAACGCGTTATGGGCACTATGAGTTCACAGTCATGCCATTTGGATTGTGCAATGCACCCTCGGTGTTTATGGATCTGATGCACCTTATTTTTCGTGAGTACCTGGATCTGTTTGTGATAGTGTTCATTGATGACATCCTGGTGTACTCGAAATCCAAAGCCGAGCATGAGATTCACTTGCGGTTGGTGTTGAAAACGTTGAGGCACAATCAGCTTTATGTCAAGTTCTCGAAGTGCGAGTTTTGGCTATCGTCAGTGGCATTTTTGGGCCATGTGGTGAGTGGAGCGGGCATTGCAGTAGATCCAGCGAAGATAAGAGCCATACATGAGTGGCCAATGTTGTCTTCCGTGGCCGAGGTCAGGAGTTTCCTTGGACTTGCGGGCTACTATAGAAGATTTGTGGAAAACTTCTCGCGGATCGCTTTGCCGCTAACCACACTGACGCGAAATGATCAGAAGTTCGTTTGGATGCCAGAGTGCGCACGAGCTTTTGAAGAGTTGAAGGTTCGGTTGACCACGGCACCGGTGTTGTCTTCGCCATGTGGAACCGATGGATTTGTGATTTATAGTGATGCTTCAGGGAGCGGCTTAGGTTGCATTCTTCTGCAGAGCGGGAAGGTGATTGCTTATGGCTCACGCCAGCTAAAGGTGCACGAGCGAAACTATCCCGTCCATGATTTGGAATTAGCGGCGGTGATTTTTGCACTCAAGTTGTGGCGACACTACCTTTATGGAGTGAAGGTGGAGATCTATACCGATCATAAGAGCCTAAAGTATCTTTTGGAGCAAAAAGACTTGAACATGCGACAACGAAGGTGGTTGGATTTCCTTGGGGACTACACTTTTGAGATTCACTATACGCCCGGGAAGGGGAATGTTGTCGCGGATGCCTTGAGTCGGCGAGTTCCGGCTAGAGCAAATTGGTTACAAAGGCATGATGAACATCTTATCCAGGAACTGGAGGCATTGGAGATCTATTATGTTGACAAGAATTCCACTGCCATTGCATGTTTGAACTGGACTGAGGTGCAATGTGACCTTGCAGACCGAGTTCGACGGGCAACGGAGTTGGATGAAGATCTCTTACGCTATGTGAATGAAGGGCCAGAAGGCAAATTCACCTGGAATGACGGTCTTTTACGAAAAGAGGGTCGTTTGTGCGTCCCGAATGTGAGGAAATTGAGGGAAGAACTGCTATATGAAGCGCATTATACAAAATATTCCATTCACCCCGGGAGCACAAAGATGTTCAACGATATGAAGAAGCTTTTCTGGTGGCCAGGGCTCAAGAAAGATGTTGCCCTTTATGTCTCTAAATGCCAAACATGTGCGATGGTGAAGGCGGAATGCCAAAAGCCGGGTGGATATTTGAAGTCACTGCCGATCCCAGAGTGGAAATTTGATGATATTTCCATGGATTTTGTGCATGGATTGCCAAGATCGCAGCGAGGAAATGATTACATTTGGGTGATTGTTGACCGGCTAACGAAAGTAGCACATTTTCTCCCGAACAGGCGGGATGATTTAGTTGAAAGTTTGGCAAAGTTATATGTTGACCAGATTGTGCGGCTGCACGGTGTTCCTCGGAGCATCGTAAGTGATCGAGATGGGCGATTCACGTCAAATGATTGGAGGTTAGTTCACCGATTGTTGGGTACGAAGTTGACTTTCAGTACGGCCTTTCATCCCCAAACGGATGGCCAAACCGAACGTACCAACAGAACAATGGAGGACATGCTTCGAATGTGCGCCCTTGACTTCGGAAAGAGATGGGAAGATCATCTCTATATGGTCGAGTTTGCATATAATAACAGTTACCAGGCAAGCATTGGGATGGCACCATATGAAGCTCTATATGGAAGGAAGTGTCGTACTCCCTTGGCTTGGGTAGAAGCGCGCGAAGCTCGGATTGTTAAACCAAATGAGGTTGAGGAAGCAAACTCAACCATACGGACTATTCGAGAGAGATTGCTTATTGCTCAAGATCGACAAGCGAAGTACTACAACGCCAAGCACCGGAACGTGGAATTTGCGGTTGGCGATTGGGTCTACTTGAAGATCAAGCCATTCAAAGGTGTCTCCAGGATTCGACGATTGAAAAAGTTGAGTCCAAGATATTTGGGTCCGTTTGAAGTGGTTGAGCGAGTTGGCGAAGCGGCTTATCGGCTAGCTCTGTCGGCAGACTTGGGTGGGTTACATGATGTCTTTCACATCTCGGTGCTTCGGAAGGCCGTGAAAGATCCAGCTCAAGTGATTGCGGATGATCGTGTGCCGGTGGAGTATGGGCTAACAACGAGAGTTAGACCCATTCAGATCGAAGATCGAGCCGAGAAACACTTGCGGAACAAGACGGTCGGTATGGTAAAAGTCCGGTGGGACAACTGCGGCCGTGAAGAACTGACATGGGAGCGCGAGCAAACCATGCGAGAAGAGTTCCCTGAGCTGTTTTTGTAATCTGTAGCAAGAATGTTGTAACATAACATTTTATATGTTGTCACATTTTTCTTGCTGTTTTCTATTGCCTTTCCTATGTCTGAATTTCGAGGACGAAATTTCTTGTAGGAGGGGAGGATTGTAACAGCCCAAATGTCGGAAACAGGCATTTTTGGGTAACACGGCCTGGGACACGGGCGTGTCCCAGGGCATGTCAGCTGACACGGCCTGCGACACGGTCGTGTCGCAGGGCGTGTCGAGGTTGTGTCGACGATCGGCCTTTGTCTCGACGATTTTTCTCTCGACGATGCGTCGAGAGGAGGCACACGGCCCAGGACACGGGCGTGTCCAAGACCGTGTCGTGTACTCGACGATTTGTTCTCGCCGATTGTCGAGTGTCGAGACGTGAGTGTTGAGTGTTGCACACGGCCTGTGACACGGGCGTGTCACAGGGCGTGTCAAATCGGGTCGACGAACTCAGCCCGCCGAAAGATTTCGACAGGGCGTGTCTTTGTGCCGTGTCTGGGCACACGGCCTGGGACACGGGCGTGTCACAGGCCGTGTGAAGTCTCGGGATGATTTGGGATTTTTTTTCACCCAGGTACACGGCCACAGACACGGGCGTGTCTGAAGGCGTGTTGGTGACACGGCCCATGACACGGGCGTGTCCCATGGGCGTGTCACTGGTTTGGATAAGTCGGTTGACCACCGCTTGAGGCACACGGCCTGGCACACGGCCGTGTCAGAGGCCGTGTCGGGTCAAAATCTGTGTTTTTGGCAGAATCGTGGTCGTCCATTCCTTCAGTCTGGATCCAAGGGCTGAAGCTTCTTCCTCTTTTTCCTTAAAGGCCGAAATCAGAGAAGAATTCTCATTTTTCCTTGGCCTTGAGTTTCTTCAAGTTAAGAGAGAAAG
The DNA here is from genome assembly GCA_039583875.1 of Platanthera guangdongensis. NCBI lineage: Eukaryota > Viridiplantae > Streptophyta > Magnoliopsida > Asparagales > Orchidaceae > Platanthera > Platanthera guangdongensis. Next base: position 122,377,699 of record CM077147.1, on the reverse strand, counting down.
AAAGAGAGAAAGGAGGAGGAAGAAGGAAAGGGGGCTGCTGCTGGTGGTGCTGCGGTTTACCGACGAGAGATCCGAAGCCGGCGTTGCGGAGGAATCAATCTTGCGAGTCTTGCAAGCAAGCTTTGCGGCCATGGCACCGAAGCGGTCGTCAAGGGTAACGACTTTTCTTCCTAGCCATGTGAAGGCTTCCTTTTTGGCATATTTTGTGATTTCCCCCACCAAGAGGTGGCTGGTTTTGGAAATCTTTGGGTGGATGCTTGAAATCCCCTTTGTTAGCATATAGATCCGGAAATGGAGTACGGAATAGGCATGCTGTGTGAAGCCCATCTGGACAGGTTGGTCTGGATTGGTGATGTTGCATACGAACCGGAGAAGACTCCGTGATAAACGTGTAGTGTAAGGAGTCTACGGGTTATGCCTGCGAAAAGGAGTAGCAGGAAGTACTGGGGTGGTAGCCCAGGAAAATAGCCATGTGATGGTTTTGGGTCTAACCTGTGATTGAGGCACAGGAAGTACTGGTGGGACCAGGAAAGGCCCTTTTTGTGATGCTTGATGTCGTAGGGTGTCCACCTGTGAAGCGAGTAACAGGAAGTACTGGCATGAGAGCTAGGAAAGACCCCTGACATTTGTGCTTGTGCGGTGTCCACCTGTGGAGAGAGTCACAGGAAGTACTGGTGTGCCCAGGAAAGACCCGCTGTTGCTGTAAGAGAAATGGGTATAGAGAAATACCCAGGCTTGAATGCCAAGAACAGGATTGGTGAGACCGACCCGCACCTTTGATATAGCCATGAGTACACTGTACTCGGAGAAGGCAAGGCGATTTGAGCAACGGGGGGTGGAGGATCCGACCTGCGCTATGTCCGTCTGACGTGAGACCAAAAAGTGCGGTCTGTTGGAGCACATAGCAAGAGTCTTCGGCCTGCGCGCCATGACACAATGGGGGGCTACGAGCCATCCCGGTGTAGGAAGACTAACTCCGGCTGCACGCCATGGAGGAAATGCTCAAGAGAGTTACCGTTGGGTGATGACCCTGATACGGTGGTTGGCAAGAGGTTGCCAGAACACCAAGAATGTGCCCTGAGTGCACGGACCGTTGGGCCGGGTGGCGAACGGTTGTGATGGCTTGTGTGCGTGAAAGCACATTTTGATGATATAGTTTGCCATACTTGTGATCTAATATGCCTGCAGGGAAGATTACCGCTACCCCGAGAGAAGGGGTAGGGTCGTTATAATTTGGTCAGCTGAACGCTGACCATTGCCTTTGTTTGCCACCGTTGGGTGGATTGTCCTTGTACAGGTGCTGGAGAGCCGAGCGGGACGCATAGAGGTTGATGTTCCTGCTGGTGTTGCTACGATTGCTACTAGCCCTCGAAGGCTAAATGTGTACTTTTGTGTGTTTTCTTTTCTTGTGGCCGGCCTGCGCGCCAATTTGTTTAGGCCACTGTGTGAAAGCCCTGTAAGGCCATAAGGCCAACTCTTTTGACTTGTTGTAAGACATTCCTATATGATATAAAATGTGGAGTTTTATGTTTGGACATTCATGAGGAGTTCCAGTTGTAGTCTAGGCATCCGCTAGAATGCTTTGTGATAGGTGTGATGCGCGACTCTGGTATCATCCTGTACCTTCACCGACTGTTTTGTGCTATATCCTGTGGGGCCCCGGCCGGACCTTCTAGAATATATCATATGAACGGATGGGGTTGTTACAATGTGTACATCCACTATCCCTCCCACCTTTCTAACAGTTTGTTATACAAGGCGAACTTCTCCAACTTGGCCGCAAGAGATTACAATACAAATCCCTCAAGATTTCTCAGACTCCTCCAAGTCCTACACTCAGGCCTAAGGTCCTACACTCAGAGAAATATTCTCCTACAACTCAGGCACACTGGCCCTACCTCATACTTTAACTCAACTTCCTATACTCAGTATTGGAGGAAAGCCCTAAGTCAGATCCACACAAGGAACCTACCACTCAGATTCCCAATTGGAATCCTATAACTCAGGCCCACAGGCCATACAACTCAGATCTTTAAAAAGATCCTACCTCAGTCTTTATAGATCAGACTTACACTCAAATTGGTGATGATCCTACAAATGAATGGTTGGTTGGTGTTACTGAATGACTGTAGAGAAACAATCTCTGATTCTGCCTTTTCCTGAATAGAAATTATTCAGTCCTATCTTCTTCATAGCTCTAGTTATTGATCTTCAAGATTAGTTCTGCTTGAGCTGTGAAGTCACTGCAACAATGGATTGCTTTATTTCTTCTTCTACCTTAGAGTGAGAACTCTCTGAACTTACTATTGAAGATGAGAATGTCAACATCTAACTTTCTTGAACTTCTTGTTTGAACAGAAGGAGCAAGTTCTTCAACTCCGCAACTAGGTCGAGAGGAAGAAGATGAAGTTCTGTAATTTCCCCAAAGTTAATTTCTTCTTCCTTGATCTCTTACTTTTCTATCCCACCATCCAACGACTATTTGGACAGTGGGACCACCAGGAGTTGGTAGTTGTAATTGGTCTTTTGCATTAAATGTTGTACAACATGTAAGCAGCGCCATTTGTCATCTACTGTTCAGTCCCCGCAACATTTTGAATTTCTGTTTACGTCGTGATGAAACAGTACCCGTGGACTTAGCCAAATTCAAAATTCTGCACAAGCATTGAGTGAAGCCTTGTCACTCAATGCCAAAACACTCGGACAGATTTCTGCATCTTCAGGTGTTGAGTGATCAGTCATCACTCAACGAATATCAACATTTACAGTCTAACTGAATAGGCATTGAGTGAGCCTTCTTCACTCAACGTATATGGACTTAGTCGATTATCTTTGTATGAAGGCATTGAGTGAGTTATCTTCACTCAACTCTTTCTACCTTTCCCTATTTTATTGAAGAGGCTTTGAGTGAACTGCCTTCACTGAACGCTTTTGTCCTTAGATAAAGTTTCTATTGAATATGCGTTAAGCGAGTTGACATCACTCAATGCTTCTGTCCTTAGACAGAATTCTGTATCAACCAATACTGCAGCCCTGTTTGAACTATATTCTATCGACGCTTTCACTGCATGGCGTTGGGTGAAATGCCTTCACTCAATGCTTCTGGACATAGCCAGATTTCATGGCAGATTCTCAACAGCTTTGAATGCTTGAGATTTACTCAACGCTTCTGGCTCTAGGCGTTGAGTGAACTGACTTCACTCAACACATCTAGGCTTAACTAGATTTCTGCCTTGGCAATGCCGAGGCTTTAACTGTCTTGTATTTACTCAATGTTTAAGGCCATCTGGCATTGAGTGAACTTCCTTCACTCAATGCATCTGTACTTAGACAAATTGCAGCCTTATCAGCATCCTATCCTTTGTCCTCCTATCATTGTCACTTGGATAGCCTATCTAATCAAACTAACGAAGATCCCCCTGTATGCATAGAACTTATATCATGCATCAGATGCAAACATGTGTATACCATTGTCTTTTAGACCTTCTTTAAATCAGGGAAATTGTGATCAATGGACCCAACATCCCTCATACTGAGGAGGCAATCAATGTTCTTTAGTTTTGCGGTATTCTTGTGAAGCACTCCACTCTCGCATGATTGACGAGAATCATGTTGCTACTCTGTTTTTTTTGGGAGCACAACTCTCATATGTCGGCCTGCCACTTTTGCGAGTGGTCCGAGTTCTGCCTCATCTTGGGTGACAGAGTCGATGTCCTGAGCAACAAAAGGTGGTTATCATTCGAGGAAATTATCGACCATCATCATGGTAGGATGCGATATTTGTTAGTAAAAAACTAATGTGAGTTGCCTGATACCTGGGATGTTCTTCCCGACTATTGCCGTCACTTGAAGGGTAAATAGCATGTCATTACTCTGCTGCTGGGCTTTGAGGATCTGCGTGAGCTTGGTGCTGTTCTTTTCAAGAACAGTATGTTTTTTTATTGAGAAGCGACTAGTTCTAGCGGGCCCTTCAATGGATATAGAGGGGATCTGTGTCGCTCCCCTAGGGCAAAGTGAGAAATAGAAGCTAGACTTTTCACAGCATTTAGAAGAAAGTGGATCGCCCTCCGCTACCCTGAGATTGTTATTGATGTCGCCAATGATTGTCTGGATGGCCTAGCTACAGATTTTCGGCCCATGGAGACTAAGGATGCACCAGAGGCTCTGGCAATCGGGCCAGCCTCTTGCACAGTACTAGAGCCGTCATTCAAGGCAGGGATGTAGAAGAGCCGGGAGTATTTTACTTACCAAGTGCTTCTTCGTAAGCTATGGTGGCTTGCCCCCCAGTATTTTTTCTCTCCGTCCTTGTGTTGTACATGATAATAATGTCTTCTGCGTTTGCATTTTGATGAGGCCCGTGACATCACGCTCTCGTGGAACGGTACTTATGTGTCTGTGATGGATGATTTTCTATCCCTGTCGGCAAAGCTGGTCGCATCCGAGGAATCACTAGCGGAAGCCCTTAGGAACAAGAAGGAGGTTACTTCTTGGTTGGTCAACGCTGAGTCCCAATTGTCCTCTTCTAAGGCTGAGGTGGAGTCTCTTCGGGCCAAGTTGAGTGTTACCGACTCTGATATCGGGTCTCTTTGCGGGAGGTTGACCTCTGTTGGGGTGACTCTTGAGAAGGTGGTCCGTTGTGCTGACGCAGTCAATGCTACAGTACGTAAAAAGATGCGGAGATCGGGCAACTGAAATGAGAGAATGCTGCACTGATTTTTGGGGGAGAGGAGGTCAAGGCCGTCTGTATGGCTGCGATAACTAAGTACAGGTCTTCACAAGACTTCGAGGTGGAGCAGTCTTGCATTATAGAGGAAGAGCACTCTAAGAAGATGGAAACAAAGGTTGATTTGATGGTAGAGGACGAACGCGAAGCAGCGTACTCCTTGGGATTTTGCAAGGGGTTTTGAGCGGCTCTGAGGCTTCCAGAGCATGATATACTGGGTGTAGAGGATGCCTCAGATGACGACGTTGACGCCACAATGGAGGGATGGCCCTCGAGACTCCTTCCCAAGTTTGTTTTTATTTGCGTGTTTTTGTGTTGTAGACGCATTCTCGCATCGTTGTATGTTTTTCCTTTTGATGATGATGTAGACCCAGTGACACTCATATTTTGATTAGAGGACCTTTTTGTTCCTGGATCTGTTAACCTTGGTTTTTGTTTTTTTGGTGCACAAATTCTTTCTTTTTGAAGAGTTGTGATTTGCATGAGCGTTGCTCTCTTGCTCACATTTTGAGCAGGGATGATGGGGGACCTTTGTCTGTGATTGTTGGGAGAACTAGGGCTTGTCTGTGTAGAAATGGAAAAGATCTCTTGCTCGTCTGACACTAACTAGAATTTATAGGGATTACAACTAGAATTTCATTAAAATCATAAAGGGATTACAAATTGAAATGGAGATTACAAGTGCATAAAAATAAAGCTAACTACTGATATTACACTAATAAAAAAGATGTTACAAGTAAGCAAAATACAGTGCATGAAAAGTAAAACTAGATATGGAGGGAGAGAGAGAGAGTAAAAACATAAGAAAACACAAAATCCTAAGAATGAAACTAGCAGTACCTCCCCTCTCCCCAAAACTTGGTTCTGAATGCTTGGAATGCCCTAATATTTATAGGGAATAATACGTCTAGGTCACACCCCCCTTAAACGCCCGGGTCGGGTGTGTACCAGGGGCATGTAATACTTGTTGACTTCGGCTGGTTGAAATTAAAGTCTGGAAGTGACTGGCACAACAGTTGGGTTACACGCCCTGATGACACGCCCGTGTAGGAGGGGCATGTAAGATGCGGTGTGATGGTGGAGTGGGGAAAAGTTGTGCTGCGGTGATTGTTCGGGAATTGGCGGGACACGCCCCCGGTAAACGCCTGACCCAGGCATGTCAACTGCGGTGTGTCGGTGGACTATGGAAAGTCGTCGGCGGCGCTGAAATTATGGACTTGCGGTACACGCTCCAAGTACACATCCTTGGTGGAGAATCGGGATTCGCCCGGGTGAAGGTGGCGAATGACCTTTGTCCTCCCGCACCTCTGAACGACCAGGATCTGCCCAGATGGAGGTGACAAAGAGCCCTTAACATTATACGATTGCACAGAGTGCCCCGTAGCATCGTCAACAACCGATATGGGCATTTTACTTAAGGTGATTGGAGACTCGTCCACCAGCTGTTGGGTACCAAGTTAAAATTCAGTACGGCCTTCCATCCGCAAACGTATTGTCAGACCAAGAGGACCAACAGAACTATGGAGGATATGCTCCAAATGTTCTCCCTGGATTTTGTGAAGAGATATAAGGACCATCTCTATATGATTGAGTTTTCCTACAATAATAGCAATCAAGCTAGTATACAAATGACGCCCTTTGAAACATTATACAGTAGGAAGTGTCGTACACCATTAGCTTGAGCGGAAATAGGAGAGACAAAACTTATTAAGTGTAAAGAAGTCGAAGAGGCTAATTCGACCATACACTCTATTCGAGAAAGACTATTGATAGCCCAAGATAGGCAGACAAAATACTACAATGCAAACATCGAAATGTGGAGTTTGCGGTGGGCTATTTGGTATACCTGAAGATCAAGCCATTCAAAGGCGTGTCCAAGGTTCAGTGCCAGAAAAAGTTAAGTCCGAGGTATCTTGGTCCGTTTGAAGTGGTGGAGCGAATTGGAGAAGCTGTCTATTGGTTAGCTCTATCTGCGGAGCTAAGTGGTTTGCATGATGTGTTTCATATATCGGTGCTGCGAAAAGCTATGAAAGAGCCAGCTCAAGTGGTTGTTGCGGATCAAGTACCAGTCAATAGCAGGCTAACGACGAAAGTTAAGCCCATTTAGATCGAGGATACGAGGATCAAACAGCTACGAAACAAGACAATTAGAATGGTCAAAGTCTGGTGGGACAAGTGTGGTCGTGAAGAGTTAACATGGGAGTGCGTGCAGACCATGCATGATGAATATCTTGAGTTGTTTCTGTAAAGATGTTGAAACTTCAAAGTTTGAATGTTATAACTAATAAATTGTTGTTTTTCCCTTATAGATGTATAAAAATTTCGGGACGAAATTTCTGTAAAGAGGGGAGGGTTGTAACACCCTAACTTGGATAGTAGAACTTTTGGTCTCTATCGCCAGACGACAGTGGGTATCGCCGGAGGCGATAGCGATGGCACTCGACACCATAAAGCATTGAATGAGCCTGCCACACTCGACACCAAGGTGCGTTTAGTGAGATATCGCTAGCCGATAGTGGATGTCGCTGGGGTGATAATAAGGTCTCAATGCCTAAAAGCGTTGGGTGAGCTCGATGCACTCAATGCCTCAAAGAGTTGAGTGAGCTACTTGCTTCGTTAACGTCGAGAACAATGGATATCGCCTGGGCGACATCGGGAAAGCGTTGAGTGAGTGCCATGAAGCATTGACTGAAATCGACAAACTCAACGCCTGAAAGTGTTGAGTGGCTTGATATTGTGGTGAACAGTGGGTATCGCTAGGTGATAGTGACACGTGACATGGACACATGTCAAATGGCCGAACGGTGGCCGGTGAGCGGTGGTTGACTAGGGTCAAAGCGGTGAAAAATCCTATGTATCCAGGCAATAGTCAATGTCACGTGGCGATATGGCTAAATTGACCAGTCAACTCAAATTTTTGACTTTGATCCCTTTTTGATAATATAAGCCTGTGGATGGGATTGAGCCCGAAGTTATTTATGCATAGGTGGGTTAGAATGAGAAGTCATTCTGTTCTCATGTCTCTCTCTCTCTTCATTTCCTTTTGATTTCTTGGAAGAAGGAGCTAAGGAATGGTTGGGCGCCTCTTTGGGAGTGTTGAAGGCAATTCAATAATCGGAGGCCAGATCTGAGGCTAAATCCGCGAAGAGGAGAGGAACATGTTCCTTTCCATCCACGTAGAAAAGCTTTCCCATGGCTCCAAAGCGAATTACAAGGGTAACAATTTTCTCCTTGGACAAGTAAAGTCCTCAATATGCATACTGATATCTCTAATTTTATCTTTATTTTTTTATATAGTTTTAAATTAATAATTAATGATATTATAATCATATTATATTTATTTTGTTACTCATTTTGTTCTTTTCTTATTATAGCTCAAAATGTGCTATAAATAACATTTTGGAGTTTGAAGAACTGATCAGGGGGCAAAGCTGGACAAAACTCAAAAAAATGCAAAGTACAAGCCCCGATCACAGGCATGACTGAATGGTCATGGGCATGACAGACAGGGGTGACCCCGGCGCGTGCTCCATAGTTCATTGCCACATCAATTAAAATTGCATGCCCGTTGGTCATGGGCGTGACCATTCTGACCCGGGCATGTCAACCAGGAATGACACGCAGATGATGATCCAGGCCTCCACTCCACATCAGATTAAAGCTACACACCCGGGCACAGGCGTGACTTCTTGGTCACGGGCATGACTTCTTGGTCACGGGCGTGACAGAGAGCTGTGACATCCTGGCGTACCAAGTTTAATGCAGCAGTTTCAAGGGCTGGTGGCTTTTGCCTCACACGCCCATGGTCACGGGCGTGACCAGGGGCGTGACCTTCCAATAACAGCCTGAGTTATTCCAGCCATTTCTGCTTCCCGTCATTTTCATCAACCGACATGACACACCCTAGGTCACGGGCGTGACCTGTCAATTAACGATTTTTGGCAGTTTCGTGCCAACGTTCCCAGGACTTGAAGGCGACGGTTCCGAACATGACACGCCCTAGGTAATGGGAGTGACCTAGGGACGTGACAATCCAACAAACTTTCCTATAAATTGAAGGCAATTCCAGAAGCTGGGAGGAGATTTTTGGGAGCTTTAGTTCTGTTTTCTTGCTTTATTTCATGCATTTTAAATTCATAGTGTAGCTTTTATTTCAAGTCCTTTTTATAATCATGACTCTCTTCAACCTTTAATGTAATTCTCCCATCATGATGAGTAGCTAATTTTTAATTAGCAGTTGATCATGATGAACTTTAGAATGGAATAAATTTCTTCTTTTTATCTCAAATTATCAAGCTCTCTATTTTTATGTACTTCGGTTTATCTTTGATTTTAACTTCATCGAATTCATAAGTTACAAATTATGTTTATTCGTTCTTAGATCCGTATACTAGATTTACCGAGAGGTTGTGGATACGAGTAGATCACTCAAGGATAAAGAGAGTTTCATGCACCCCTCGAGAGATGAAGGCAAAATTCTTCCGCATTGGAGTCAATTCCATTAGTGAGGTTCACCGCCTAAAGCAAGCTTAGGTTTTTCGACTGGCCGAGAGGTCTTAATCGATCAACATAATGTTAGTTGAATGTGTATTCTCGAGAGAGGCGCTTCGTAGTTATGGAACCTCCGCTGTCGAAGTTAATAATTTAGATGCTTGTATTTTATCATTTCAAGGAAATTTATTCTAACCTAAAGGGATTTTAAATCAAGTGTTAGGTTTCCTATCATCTTATTTCTCCTTTTAGTTTAACGTTTTCTTTACCAAATTCGCAAAACCAATTTCCATTCGATAAAATAATAGCTCTTCTTTGTGAGTACAAGTACTCAACTGCCCCCGAGTTTAAATACGACATTTCCTATACTATATTTCGATAGGTGCACTTGCATATTTCGAGATTATAGTTTGGATATAATTTAAAAATATATAAAATTTCTCATCAAGTTTTTGGCGCCGTTGCCGGGGACTTTTCTTTGTTTATATTTTGAAAGCAAGGATCTATTAGTTTTATCATTTTCTTTTTGTTTTAAAAAAATCAAAATCAAAAAATTATTTTGTTTTTATTTTGTTTTTATCTTGGTGTATGACCCGAGGGAATCCGTCAAATCTACTAGATTTGGATCCGGAGATCGAGCAAAGCTTACGACGACATCTAAGACTCCGCGATCTCAATTCCCCAGACTTGGTTGAGGAATCCATCAGTGACACTTATTCTACTTCTTATACTTCTTCTTCTTATTCTTATTCTTCTTCTTCTTCTTCTTCTTCTTCTACTTCTTTATCTTTTCAATTTTCTTCTAATTCGGGTAACTCAAATCCAAATATGGCCGATCAACACACTATGTCTTATTATGCTCGACCAAATTTTGATAATGCTCAATCAAGTATTGTTCGTCCCGCTATTGCGAACAATAACTTTGAATTGAAGCCAAGCATCATCCAAATGGTACAACAATATGTATAATTTGATGGGCTTCAAGATGAGGATCCCAACGCACATATTTCTAGCTTTCTAGAAATATGTGACACTTTTAAAATTAACGTGGTTTTGGATGATGTCATTCGGCTAAGGCTTTTTCCTTTTTCTTTGCGCACCAAAGCCAAACAGTGGTTGGGTTCTCTACTAAGAGGCTCCATCACTACTTGGGCTGAGATGACAGAGAAATTTCTCACAAAATATTTTCTGCCCGCAAAAACGGCAAAGTTGCGCAATGATATTACATATTTCTCCCAAGTTGATACAGAAACGTTATATGATACTTGGAAGCGATTTAAGGAATTGATTTGCTATTGTCCGCATTATGCAATCCCTGATTGGTTGGAAATTCAAACCTTCTATAATGGTCTCAATCAACAAATGAGACAACATATTGATGCCGCCGCCGGTAGAACGTTAAACAATAAAACACCGACGGCCGCCCAAGAACTTATATAAGGTATGGCCATGAACACGTGTCAGTGGAGTACACCTCGGTCTCGTCCACCTAAACCGTCCGGGATGTACGAAATCGATACTGTTTCTAATTTATCTCTCCAGGTTGAGAAACTACAAAAACAAATGGACGAGATGTCTGCTTCCTCGTCCACACGTAACTGTGAACCCCAATTTTGGGAACCTTCCGCTATTGCCGAACATGTGGATTACATGGGTAATCCGAATTGTCCACCTTATAATTCAGGTAATAATTTTGGTAATACTTATCACCCGGGTATAAGGAATCACCCTAACTTCTCTTGGAGTAATCGAGGGAACGCGGCACGCCCACCAAACACAATTCCACCCGGTTATTTTCCACCACAGGATCCAAAAGCTCCGAATCTCGAGGAGTTGTTCACCAAATATACGCCAATGATGCCAATATCCGGAATCTCACCGGAACTCTTCGTAATTTGGAGAACCAAATTGGGCAAATCGTTAAAATGCTCACCGATCGCCAACAAGGAGAATTACCGGGCAATATGGAGCCCAACCAAAGAGAGCAAGTGAAGGCTATCACGCTACGGTGCAGAATGGAGGTACATACTTTTTAAACTCCGGTTGAACAAGAGGAAACTACTTCAAATCTGGTGGAACAAGTGGTAACAATTTCTACAACTTCTCCCCCTCTTAAGCCTTTGATTGATAGTAAACCAAATGCTTATCAACCACCTCTACACTATCCGTCTAGAATGCAAAAAGACCGGATGGATGCGCATCACAATAAATTTCGAAACATGTTTAAAAAACTTCAAATAAATTTACCGTTTTGCGAATTAATAGCGCAAGTGCCGTGGTATGCCAAGTATCTCAAGGACCTTTTAACAAAAAAAAAGAAACTTGAGGATATCTCCACGGTTCACTTGAATGTGGAATGTTTGGCAGTGTTACTTAATAAATTGCCTAAGAAACTAACCGATCCGGGTAGTTTCTCTATTCCTTGTTTATTTGGCGATTTATTTGTAAAATATGCGTTGGCCGATCTAGGCGCTTCGATTAATTTGATGTCTTATTCATTATTTAAAAAATTGGGATTAGGAGAGCCGAATCCAATAAAAATGAGCATCCAATTGGCGGATCGGTCTATTAAATACCCTGTGGGTATTGTTGAGAATGTGCTTGTCAAAGTTGACAAATTTATCTTTCTGGTAGATTTTGTCATCCTTAACATAGAAGAGGACACCGAGGTTCCACTTATTCTCAGTCGCCCTTTTCTCGCCACCTCACGCGCCATTATAGATGTTAGTGACGGTAAACTTCTCCTTAGGATTGGAGATGAAGAAGTTACCATTACTATTGAGTCATCTATGAAAAATACGCTTTATAACGACGACTCATGTTTTTCTTTGGAGGCTTCTCCCGATGAATACTCTATTTTATTTTCTGAAAATTTTCATTCACCTATTGGTCATGACAAAAATTTTGAAAGCTTAAATTTAATTTCACATGAAATAAGTAATAACAGTTTGGTCGCACACCCACCTATTATAGAAACTCTACAATTAGGTAGTGACCACTTCAAAACTTTGTTTGAGGAACCTCCCCCTTTAGAAGTTAGACAACTGCCAGATGATATACAATATTTATCTCTAGCGGAGGGTTCCAAACTTCCCGTATTTGTGTCGGCTTATCTATCCGAAAAGCCCATAAAGTAGTAAGCACACACCACAAAGGTCAAGCTCAATGACCATAAACAAAGCGCTTGTGGGAGGCACCACATAGTTATCCTTTTTTATATTTTCATTTTCTATTTGAGTCTTTGCAGGTTTGAAGAATCTTTGCGGCGTGACGATCGATCGTTTTCGAACGTCAACTTCATGAGATCCTTTCATGTCGGTAATTTTTATTTAGTTTATTTTATTTCTGTCAAAAATATAAACAAAAATATTTGAAAAACAAAAAAAAGAAAAAAAAACAGAATTTTTTTTATTGTTCGTACTTGCCCATGTCACGGCCGTGACCTATGGGTCATAGGCGTGATAGAGATGTGTTTAGTTTGTCTTGCGAAACTCGAGTGTGGTTTCATCGAGCACATTTTTTCATTCATCTTCCGTTACAGTTACGGGCATGACCTTCAAGTGGTTGCGGGCGTGAAAAGCGCTGAATTCCGTTCAATAAAATGGCTTACGGAAAATGATTTTTCCCCCAGTCACGCCCGTGGCAATTAGTGTCACGCCCGTGACTTTCCAGGGATTCCGCAATCCCAAAAAAACCAAACTTTTTATCGTATTCTGTTACACGCCCCAGGGTCACGTGACCCGTGGCCGTGTCCAGCGAATCCGAGGCAATGACTTGGTCAATGCCTCAGATTCCCGCTAGCCTGCAGTTTTTATGTGACACGACCCCAGAGTCACGGGCATGTCTCTAGGGTGTGACCAGTGAATCCGAGGTAGGGAGCCTCAGATTCCTTTTTATTTATTTTTATATTACACGCCCCCTATCACAGGCGTGACAGGGGGGCGTGGCCAACCCGAGAGTTCCTTTAAATAGGATTTCTCCCCTTTATTTTCTCCACACCTCCAGCCCTCCCTCCTTCTCTTAGCCAACCCAAAAACCCATTTTCCTCCCTCCTTCCACAATGCCTCGCCAACACCCTCACTCCACCGCTTCCTCCTTCGAGCACCCTGCGGATCCCGCCGCGGCGGAAGCCATGCTCCTTTTTGAGAACCCTACCCAGCAGGACCTGAGCGATTGCCTATGCTCCAAACCCCATAACATTTTCCACATCTTGGATTGGGCGATCCTCGCCACCTTTGTAGTTGCGGGTTTGGTTCGGGAATTTCTATCCACCCCTGGATGGAGTTCCCACTTCTCCATTTCAGAGCACGATTTCCATGAGCCCACCGTCGAGTTCTTGGCGTCTTTTGAGTTCCGTTGGGCGGCGAATGATGATTTCATTGTCTTTCGCATGGGTAGGGTGACGCATCAGCTCACCATCTGCCAACTCAATGTCACCATAGTCTTTTGCTCGGAGGCCTTCTCCCAATCTCCCGCCTACCTCAGTATACTTACTGATTTCCCTCCCAATATCAACCTTCTCACCTTTTGGGCGGAACTCAGTAATGACACCGCGCCCTACACCCGAAAGAAATCTAAAGGAAACCACCTAATTTCCCCCGCTTTGCGCATTCTCCACAACCTCCTCACCTTTACTATTTCTGGTCGAGGCAACAGCTATGGGGTGGTGATTCGGGCAGATTTACTATATTTATATAGTATGTTTTGCCGAGTCCCACTCAAACTTAGTTATTTGCTCGCAATTTTCTGTCGGCACCAAGCCGAAAATGCGAGGTTAGGGGCGGTGCACAGCGACAACTTCATCACTTTTCTCGCCAAGCAGATCGGTCTTTGCGATGCTCTTCCGCGAATGAGCTACGTTCAGATGCCGCAAGTCATTCAGTTCTAAACCCTCCAGGCCCTTGGACTTGCACGGCGACGAGATGCAGAGTTTGAGGCTATCCCCCCAGCGGTCGGTGGCGGGGATCTTGATCTTGATTTCGGTGCCGATCCCAGTGACACTATTCACTCTCCCCACATTCCACCACCACCGCGTGATCCTTCTTTAGAGCACGGTCCTCAAAGCTATTAGGATCGTCAGTTTGCGTTTATTCACACATGCTTAGACGCGATGCAGACCGATTTTGACACTCGTTTTGCGAATTTTGACTGTCGATTTACCACGTTGGAGGAAAGTCAAGCTTCTTCTAAGACATGTATTGAGCGTGAGTTTACGGACCTACGGACGTACTATCACCAGCCGAGGCACCATAGTGATGAGGATTAGGTTTCTTTTTCTTTGGTGTTGTAGTCGGTTGCCATGTATCTTTTCTTTGTATCTTTTCTTTTCAGTTTTCATGTATCTTTTATTTTTATTAAAAAAATATCAAAATTATGTTTTGCTTCAGTCATGTCTTACATGTGCATTTTGGTGCTAATCTGACCTCTTCAGGAAAGTCTCCTTTTCTTTAATTTACTTATTTTTGTTTTTCATTGGGGACAATGTATTGTTTAAGTATGGGGGGAATATTTTTCAAGCAAAACATACAAAAAATAATAAAATTTTTCCAAAAAAATCATAAACATTTTTCAATTTTTCAATTTTTCAATTTTATTTTTACTTAGTATTCAGAAAAATACAAAAAAAATTAAAAAAACAAAAATTTTAAAAATTTCCAAAAAATAGAAAATTGAAATTAAATTTCTTAGAAAGGGACGTTTGGGATATCACCCTATATTAACTTCTAGTACCGGTGAGAGCCCTTCACAGGGTATACCTCGGGAAGTCTAAGAAATAACAAAAAAATTAGGGTTAACTTAAAAATTAAAGAAATATTTATTTCTATATTTATTTATATGCGACATCCATAGTATTAACTTTTACATAGTATTTAGAAGATTTTGATGCTTTAATTGAATTTTGAATTTTGGAGTAGAAATGTCGGCCATGTTGTGTTTCTAGTTAAGTGCGCATGTTTGTAGAATTTAAGTAGAATTAAAAATTCAGCATACAATTAGATTTTTATTTTTCTAAATGTGTAGAAACAATTTATTTTACTTTTACTTTGAAACCGGTAAAATCTAATAATAGTTTAGGAGAGTGTGTAGAAGTTTACTAGAGAGATATTTCGCGGATCAAGGAAGAGGTATTCTTTCTCGATGTCTAGAACTTTCCCTCTAGCTATTCTCAAGACTTTGTATAGGTTAAACTCATTAGCATAAATATGATTTAGAAACTTCTTTTGACAAGTTTGAGCCTTTACACCCTTACCTAACATTTTATATTTGCTAAGCCAATTTGAACCTATACCCTTCCTTTTGTTTTTGCTCCACCAACAATTTACCAAAGCCTAAAAAGCATCCTAATTACACACCTAATACCGAGCTTGAAATTATATATACAAAAACGGTTTATGAGTGATTAGGTGCCATTTTATTTTGGTGGCTAATTGAGAAAAAAAAGTTGTTTTATTTTTCCTTCCTCCTAAAAAAAGAAAAAAAAAGATTAAAAAATGAAAATAAATAGAGGAAGTTGAAAAATCTTCAACATGTTAAGAAAAAGAAACAAAGGAATTTAGGAATTGGCGGAGTTCCTTAATTTATTTCTTTTGTGCAAGCTCTCATTAGGTTTTGGTGTGCATACCCATCATTTTTATCTTTGATTTTTCAAACCAAAAAAACCTAAGCCTATAATTCAACCTAGTTAAGTCCTATTGATTTGTGCTTATAAGTTAAACTAGTGTCGTGGCAAGAGTGTGAAAGGGCAAGCCTATGACCATCGACATTGATGGATTTCTTTGGAAGGTTTCTCGATCTTTGATTTGTGCAATGTTATCTTAGTGAGCATGCTTCTTTCTCCCTAAATATGATTTTAAGATTTACCGGGTTTTCATTTCCGAAGTAAAAATGATAAGTGAAAACACATTTTAGAAAAGTAAAAACTAATTTGTATGCTGAGTAGGTTTTTCTACAAAAATAACTACGTGCATAGGCATAAAACTTCGCATTCTACTCCTTAGGTTCAATTTTTGTTTCTAGCATTAAAAATTTTCTACTCCCTATGAAAAGTTGTTTGCTCGGGACGAGCAAATGAGTAAGTATGGGGGTATTTGATAACTCCAATTTTATCTTTATTTTTTGTATAGTTTTAAATTAATAATTAACGATATTATAATCATATTATATTAATTTTGTTACTATTTTTGTTCTTTTCTTATTATAGCTCAAAATGTATTGCAAATAACATTTTGGAGTTTGAAGAACTGATCAGGGCACAAAGCTGGACAAAACTCAAAAAATGCAAAGTACACGCCCCGGTAACGGGCTTGACCGCAAGGTCACGGGCATGACAGACATGTGTGACCCCGGTGCATGCTCCAGAGTTCATTGCCACATCAATTAAAATTGCACGCCCATTGGTTATGGGCATGACCATTCTGACCCGGGCATGTCAACCAGGCATGATAAGCAGATGATGAACCAGGCCTCCACTCCATGTTGGATTAAAGCTACACGCCCGAGCACGGGCGTGACCTCTTGGTCACGGGTGTGACGGAGAGCCGTGACATCCAAGCATGCCAAGTTTAATGCAGCAGTTTCAAGGCCAGGCGGTTTTTGCCTCATACGCCCATGGTCACGGGCGTGACCAAGGGCGTGATCCTTCCAACAATGGCCAGAGTTATTCCCACCATTTCTGCTTCCCGCCGTTTTCAGCAACCGACATGACACGCCATAGGTCACGGGCGTGACCTAGGGGCGTGACATGCAAATTAATGATTTTTGGCAGTTTCGCGCTAACGTTCCCAAGACTTGAAGGCGACGGTTCTGAACCTGACATGCCTTAGGTCACAGGCGTAACCTAGGGGCGTGACCATACAGCAAACTTGTCTATAAATTGCAGGCAATTCAAGAAGCTGGAAGGGGATTTTTGGGAGCTTTAGTTCTATTTTCTTGCTTTATTTCTTGCATTTAAATTCATAGTGTAGCTTTTATTTCAAGTCCTTTTTATAATCATGTCTCTATGCAACCTTTCATGTAATTCTCCAATCATGATGAGTAGCTAATTTCTAATTAACACTTGATCATGATGAACTTTGGAATGGAATAAATTTCTTACTTTTATCTCAAATTATCAAGCTCTCTATTTTTATGTACTTCGGTTTATCTTTGATTTTAACTTAATCAAATTCATAAGTTGCAAATTATGTTTATTTGATCTTACATCTGTATCCTAAATTTATCGAGAGGTTGTGGATACGAGTAGATCACTCAAGGAAAAAGAGATTTTCATGCACCCCTCGAGAGAGGAAGGCAAAATTATTCCGCATTGGAGTCAATTCCATTAGTGAGGTTCACCGCCTAAAGCAAGCTTAGATTTTTTGACTGGCCGAGAGGTCTTAATCGATCAACCTAAGGTTAGTCGAATGCGTATTCTCGAGAGAGGCGCTTTGTGGTATGGAACCTCCACGGTCGAAGTTAATAATTTAGATGCTTGTATTTTATCATTTCATGGAATTTTATTCGAACCCAAAAGGATTCTAGATCAAGTGCTAGCTTTCCTATCATCGTATTTCTCCTTTTAGTTTAACATTTTCTTTACCAAATTCACAAAACCAATTTTCATTCGATAAAATAATAGCTCTTCCTTGTGAGTACAAGTACTCAACGGTCCCCGAGTTTAAATACGACATTTCCTATACTATATTTCGATAGGTGCACTTGCCTATTTCGAGATTATAGTTTGGATACAATTTAAAACTATATAAAATTTCTCATCACATACTTGCATGGAACCCCTCACCAAAAGGTAAAGAAAAGGTGGTTTCCAATGGGTAGATTGGTATGATCCTCGTTTAATGTTACATATAAATCCAGAAATATATAGTACGGAATAGGCATGTTGTGTGAAGCCCATCCGGATGGGCTGTTCTATATTGGTGATCTTTATTTTGCGTGCCGGAGAAGGCTTCGAGTATAAGCTAGTAATTATATGAAATCTGAGGGTTGTACCTGTGAAAGGGGAATAACAGGAAGTACTAGAGTTCAGCTTCAGGAAAAAACCCAGAAAAGTTCACAGTTTGGAGAACTGTTGATGTCGTCGAGCGACAGTGAGTGTCGTCAGCGATAGCTCCCAGTGAGCTAAAATGTTGTGAGGCCTGTCTCTAAGAGACCTGGGGGCCATTGTATGCTAAGCTGTTAGCTTAAGTTGCCCAGCAATGGTAGGTGCCAACCTGAAATGGTACAAAGTAGTGTGGCTTATAATGAGTTGAGTCGTAGAGGACAACTACTGTGCCATCAAGTTAAGTACCTCTGGACGACTGGGTCATCAAGTTAAGTACCTCTGAATGGGCAGTCAGTCGTTAAGTTAAGTACCTCTAAACGACATGCTCGTCAAGTTAAGTACCTCTAAATGACAAAGTTACCGTTAAGTTAAGTACCTCTAAACGACATAGTCGTCAAGTTAAGTTCCTTTGAACGGTGGTGATACATAGGAAATACAGTACACTGGAAATGTGCCCTGAGTGCACGGGGCGTGTGGCTGTTGAGCCTATGTTTGTGGTGAATGGTGCTTAAATGCACTTTGATGTTGCCACTATATATATGCTACTGTATGTAGGGAAGGAGAACCACCGCACCGAGTAAGGGGTGGGGTCGTAATAAATTGGTCAGCAAAATGCTGACCGTTGCTTTGTTTTCCATATTTGTGTGAGCCGTTTGTGCAGGTGCTGGAGTGCGAAGTGTAAAATAGCAGGCTAAAGCCCTTGTACTGCAATTAGCGGGCCCTTGAAGGCCAAAAGGCAACCTTTTTATTGTTTTCATGTTTGGCTGAACTATGTGGCGATGTATGAAACTACTTGATGTAAATGAAACAGTTGTATGGCTTAAATGTCAAAACAAGTGTTGTATTTTTTATGCTTAGTTCATTCCTTTTTATGTAGTGGACATTCTATGTGTTGGGTTCATAACCTAAATTGCTTTTGCTGGAATACTCTGAGTTTGGATTTGGAACAACAAGTAATCTCCTTACCATCCGTAGTATATGGCGTCGGGCCCCAACCAGACCTTCTGTCATATGCTATATGATGGATGGGGGCTTTACAAAATTGGTATCAGATTCCGTTCATGGTCTTCCTTCTTCGAATTCATGGTCGAATTCTATTAAGGGGTGGTGAGCACATGCATGTGCGCTATCCTGATAATATAACTGAACCCATGAATGTCTACTTAGGAATGAAAATACAAACGTTTGAGAAACTGCTATTGGTATTGTATCCCTCCTTGTGTGATCCAATGTGTTAACTCATGTGTAGCCTCTATATTGGGATTCACTTCATATTCAAGCTCTAGGAGTAAGTGAAAAGACTTGATGCTGATCTCACCTTATAAGAAGAAGAAAAAAATTCTGTCAGGAAAATTTCCTAAGTATTATACTCGAGTAGTTCTATACTTACTCTAGTAAAATGCTGAGTTCATACTCGAGTAATAATAATCTTACTCGAGTAGGTATGGTATATCCCGAGTAGTCTAATTATGACTCTCGAGTAGTTAAGACAACTATGCGAGTAGTTTCCTTTCTCCTCTCGGGTTTACATAATTTTTCTCCTCAAAAGTTTTCTAAGTTAAATACTCGAGTAGTACTGTATAGTACTCGAGTAGTTTTATCTTCCGTCTCGAGTAATTGAATTCTGACTCTCGTGTAGTGCTCACTTACTCAAGTAGTCTAAGTCATGTACTCGAGTAGTTCATCTACTACTCGAGTAGTCCAGAATTAATACTCGAGTAACCCAGAATTATACTCTAGAAAATTTCTCTAAGTGAATTACTCGAGCAGTTATTTCCATATACTCGAGTAGTTCTATTCGTCTCGAGTAGTTCAACTTCTATACTCGAGTAGTCCAGTATTCCAGTTCTAAAAACTTTCTAAGTCCTTGTCTCGAGTAGTTTCTCAACCACTCGAGTAGTTCATTCCCATCTACTCGAGTAGTTTTCCTTATACTCGAGTAATCCACTCCACCTCTCGTGTAACTACTCAAGTACTCGAGTATGTCATTTTTGATACTCGAGTAGCTGAATTCTTTTTACTCGAGTAGTTGACTCCATGTACTCGAGTAACTATCTCATTCTCACTCGAGTTGTTTTCTTATATACTTGGGTAGTCATCTTCTACCCACTCGAGTAGTGTTGCAATGTACTCAAGTAGTTCTTTCTCTCTCGAGCATTTTACTTCGATTTTTCCGAAAATTTTGTTAAGTCCAGAATAACAGAATTCTTTATGAACCTTGACATGATTGGTCCACGTGTATCTCATAATGACTTAATTATGTCTAATCTTTTCTGATCCTATAAATGGTCTTGTCTAAACTGTAGAAACCGAACAGAGAACAAACCGAAATGGTTTTAACTGAAATTTTATTATCCGAAAAAAGGTATCTATTACAAAGGTATGTCCTCCCTTATATAGAATGGAGGAGAGATGAGAGAATACAAATAAGAGATGTGGGACTAAAAATCTACAGGACTAAGCGGACTATATAAAACAAACCGCACAAGCCGCGCGGTTAGACAGCAGGGCTAACCGCACGGCTACCACCAGAGAGGAAGAGAGACTGCCAGGGTAGACCGCCAGACCGCCTGGTCTCCAAGCCGGCTGAGACAGACCGCCAGACCGCGCGGTCTACAACCCGCCAAGACAAACCTCCAGACCGCCCGGTCACCAACTTCAACACTCCCCCTCAAGCTGGAGCATATATATCGATCATGCCCAGCTTGTCGCAGATGTGGAAAAAGGAAGCGGACACCGGCTTGGTGAATACATCTGCCAACTCGTTGTCGAAAGTGACAAATGGAGTGCAAATCTGTTTCTTCAATATTTCTTCCCGAATAAAATGACAGTCGACTCTTATGTGTTTTGTTCTCTCATGAAAGACCGGATTTTTGGAAATGTGTATCGCGACCTTATTGTCACAGAACATAGGAAGAGGATAGTTGTAAACCTCTCCTAAGTCATGCATGAGAGCCCGCAACCACTTCAACTCACATGTAGTCGATGCCATGCTGCGATATTCCGCCTCTGCACTAGACCTGGAAACGACAGACTGTTTCTTGCTCTTCCAACTGACAAGATTGCCTCCAACAAATGTGCAGAAACCTGAAGTCGATTTGCGGTCCCCTTTGTCATCCGCATAGCTTGAATCAGAGTAAGCTTCAACCCTTAGGTGACCATTCTTCTGAAATAGGAGTCCTTTCCCTGGAGCAGCTTTAATATACTCTAATATCCTCAGAGCAGATTGTAGATGACACTCCCTCGGAGCTTGCATGAACTGGCTCACCTTGCCAACAGCATAAGAGATGTCGGGTCTGGTTACCGTGAGATATATGAGCTTGCCCACCAGACGCCGGTATCTCGTAAGATCAGAGAGAAGAGGTGAGTCATCTGTCCAAGTTTTGTCTTCTCCAGCAGCCATAGGACAACGTGCAGGTTTAGCACCAGTGAGTCCTGCCTCCTTTAAAAGATCAAGAGCATACTTCCGTTGTGAAAGGACCATGGAGTTGGGCTTTCTAGAGATTTCAATCCCCAGAAAGTATTTCGGGGAGCCCATATCCTTTGTGACCAGATGTTGACGAAGGTGTTTCTTGGTCATCAATACCCCATCCTGGTCATCACCAGTAAGAAGAATGTCATCAACATAAACCGCAAGAACAACAAGACCAAAGGCAGTTTTCCGAACAAACAAGGAGTGATCTGCTGAGCTTCTTGTAAAACCAATGGCCGCAACAATGCCACTGAACTTGTCAAACCAGGCACGAGGACTCTGCTTGAGGCCATAGATAGCCTTCTTTAGCCGGCATACCCGTGTCTCCCCCTGAGCAACATACCCAAGAGGTTGCTCCATGTAAACATCTTCCTACAGATCACCATAGAGGAAGGCATTCTTAACATCTAGCTGCGAGATGGGCCAATCTCTGTTGACAGCCACAGAGAGAAGAACCCGAATAGTGCTGAGTCGAGCCACGGGAGAGAAAGTGTCAAAGTAATCAATCCCATAAGTTTGGGTAAAACGCTTGGCAACCAGGCGAGCCTTATAACGATCCACACTGCCATCCGGGAGAAACTTCACCACGAAGACCCAGCGACAACCAACAACATCTGTGCCGAAAGGAGGCGGAACAAGGGTCCAGTTACCCCGTTCAGTGAGAGTGGCAATCTCCTCATCCATGGCAACTTTCTAGTGAGGAATAGTAAGGGCCTCCTGGTAGGAACGGGGGGTGGCAGTGGCCGAGATAGCCAGTGCAAAAGCTCTGCGAGCAGGGGTAAGACGATCGTAGGAAACAACTACAGCAAGCGGGTGTTGGGTACAGGCCCGAACCCCTTTGCGAAGAGCAATTGGGAGATCCAGGTCAGCAGGTGCCTCAGTATCCGGAGTATCCGTGGTGGAGAGAGCTGGCCCAGGAGTAGAGAGAGATGGCAGCGGAGTGGAGGGAGAAAGCGGAGTAGAGGGTGGAGATGATGAGGATGGGGAAGACGGTGGAGTGGGTGGAGAGGGCAGAACATCAGTGGGAGCAGAGGGAATGGATGGGTTGGTATGATAAGTAGGATCAGGAGGAGTAGAAGAGGAAGCGGGAGAGAAGTAAGATGCATTGGCAAAGAAGGTGACATCCGCAGAGACAAATTGCTTGCGGGTAACAGGCTCAAAGCAACAATATCCTTTCTGAGTGGGAGAGTAGCCCAGAAAGACACATTTGGTGGCACGTGGTGAGAGTTTATCACGGGTGGCAGCGGGAGAGTGCACAAAAGCGGTGCACCCAAAGATGTGCAGAGGAAGAGGAAAGGGATCCTTGTCCGGATAAAGAATGGAGAAGGGGGTAGCACCGTGGAGAACTGTGGAGGGAAGGCGATTGATGAGATAGCAGGAGAGGAGGACAGCATAGCCCCAATAGGAGCGAGGAACATGCATTTGAGTCATCATCGTGCGAGCGACATCAATGAGGTGACGGTTTTTGCGTTCCGCCACCCCATTTTGTTGTGAGGTGTAGACACAGCTGGTTTGACGAATAACACCATGGTGAATACAAAATGAGGAGAAGTCGTGGCTAAGATACTCCTTAGCATTGTCAGAACGAAGGAGTTTAATAGACGTATCAAACTGAGTCTTAACCATAGAATAAAAGGAGGTCCAAACAGAGAACAGCTCGGAGCAATCTTTGAGAAGATATATCCACGTACATCGAGAGAAATCATCAATGAAGGTGACAAAATAGGAACTACCCCGACCGATGGTGAGGGTAGGAGCGGGAC
The DNA here is from genome assembly GCA_039583875.1 of Platanthera guangdongensis. Taxonomy (NCBI): domain Eukaryota; kingdom Viridiplantae; phylum Streptophyta; class Magnoliopsida; order Asparagales; family Orchidaceae; genus Platanthera; species Platanthera guangdongensis. The sequence goes on along the minus strand of CM077147.1, from coordinate 122,354,210 downwards.
CCCATATGTCAGAGTGAACGAGGTCGAACGGATGGGAAGAGCCCCGACTTTGCATTGGTGGGAAGGATGAGCGGTGATGTTTGCCAAGTTGACATGCATCACAGTTTAGAGGAGGATGATGAGGAGGGAGGTGCGGCAGGAGCTGTCGAAGAATTCGGGGAGGAGCATGTCCAAGGCGAAGATGCCATTGGAGAAGATCTGTAGAGGAGGAGGAGAAGGCGGATAGAGCAGAAACGTTGTCGAGGAAGTAGAGGCCACCACTCTCAGTCCCGGTAGCAATCGTCCGTTGGGAGTCCGGATCCTGAAAAGCACAAGAGGTAGGGGTGAATATGACAGAACACCGTAGTTGCTTGCATAAAGAAGTAACCGATAATAAATTGCACGGAAACTTGGGCACATAGAGGGTATCAGCCAAGCAGAGAGATGGAGTGACTTGAACCATGCCCGTCCCATGGACCGGGGAGGGAGATCCATCAGCAACAATGACCGGGGGCAACTGAGCATGTGTGTTAAGAAGAGAGAAACATTGAGGATTGCCTGTCATATGATTTGTGGCACCAGAGTCGATTAGCCATCTTCCGCGAGTATCAACATGAGCACTACCAGAAGAGGTGACCACGGAGGCGGACAGGCTGGAGGAGGGGAAAGCCATGGAAGCAAGAGAGGGGCAAACCGCGACGATAAGAACAAGCCGCGAGAAGAGAAGAGAAAAGAGCACCAAGCCGGGCGAACAGAAAACAGGTCGTGCGGCTAGGAAGGCTGCTACCAAGAAGCAGAGCAAAGCAGAGGGAAAGAAGTCGCACGGCCTGAAAAAGTCGGGCGAACAGAGGAGAACAAGTCGCACGACAAAAGATGAGGCCGGGGCGACTAGCAAGCAGGAGCGGGTAGAAGGCAACAAGAAGTAGAGCGCGGCGAATAGAGGAGATCGCGAAAACGGTTCGCGAAAAAGAAGGGGCAAGCCGAGCGGACAGGTCGCGCAGACAGACGGAGAATCAAGCGGCTAGAAAGCAGTCAAAGGCCCAGCGGGGAAGAGGTCGCGCGGACTGAGAAGGCCGAGCGAACAGAAGAGAAGAGGAGGCAAGAAGCAGCGACTACAACAAGTCGCAGACCGGGCGAACAGCAACATGCCACAACGACTAGGAGGTCGGAGAGGCAAGAAGGAACCAGGAGCGCGGCGACAACGAGACAGGTCACGGCGACGGATAGCAGCAGGAGAAGAGAACCAAGGAGAAGCAAGCCGCGCGAACAGGGCGGCGGACAGAAGAGAGGGCAAGCCGCAAGACAGGTCGCGGAGAGCGGAAAACAAGCCGCGAGAATCAGAGAGCGCACACAATCAGGAGGAAACGACCGTGTCCTCTGATACCATGTAGAAACCGAACAGAGAACAAACCGAAATGGTTTTAACTGAAATTTTATTATCCGAAAAAAGGTATCTATTACAAAGGTATGCCCTCCCTTATATAGAATGGAGGAGAGATGAGAGAATACAAATAAGAGATGTGGGACTAAACATTTACAGGACTAAGCGGACTATACAAAACAAACCGCACAAGCCGCGCGGTTAGACAGCAGGGCTAACCACACGGCTACCACCAGAGAGGAAGAGAGACTGCCAGGGTAGACCGCCAGACCGCCCGGTCTCCAAGCCGGCTGAGACAAACCGCCAGACCGCGCGGTCTACAACCCGCCAAGACAAACCTCCAGACCGCCCGGTCACCAACTTCAACATAAACTGACAAACCCTAATCGTAAGAAGTTTATTCTAAGAGAATATTCAGAAGTTTTGGAGCACCGTGTTTTTCTGTGTTCCTCTTTCTCTCTCCAAGAAACGAAAACCGCCGCCGCCGCCATCACTGATTCCCAACCGGATAGGGTTTCGCCTTTAGAGGATTCAGATCAAGAAGGCTCTCCAGATCGAGATTTGCTCAACTCCTCATCTTCTTATTCGATCAATCGTGTGAAGCCAATAAGTTTCAGATCCAATCTTGCCGAGATTTCTCTTTATCATTCTGATAAAGCTGCAAAGCCTAGAAGAAGAAATTTCTTGCCGACTGTTACAGATCTGAAAAAGGAATTCTGTTTGTATTTCTATACAAAATTTCTTTCATTCTTGTAGGAGAAATTTCTCCGAGTGTAGGAGGTTTTGTCTCCGAGATTGTAGGAAGTTTTACCTTCCGAGTGTAGATCTGTTTCGTGGATCGAGATTGTAGGAACATTGTTCTGAGGGTAGGATTGATTTTCAATCCGAGATAGTGGAGTAGCCGAGTCTAGTGTATTGCTAGATTGGTGAGGTAAAGTGGATGTACCCAAGGTTGTAGAACCACTATAAATCTTGTCTCGTCTGTGATGCATTGGAAGATAGATCTGTGCTTTGGTTTGAATTTTTATTCAGCAAAAAGTCGCACATCTCACCTATTCACCCCCTCTAGGTGATTTAGGTAGACAACTATAAACTTTCAATTTGTATCAGAGGGAGGTTGATCGTTAAAAGTTTAACACCTTGATAAGATCCTTCAATAGTTGTCTTTTGAGATCTACCAAAAATGGACAAGGCTAAAGATTTTGCCAAGATTCCTTTGTGCACCAAAAATAATATTCCCATATGGAAAGAGAGAATCAAGTTCTTTATGGAAGCTGTGGATCCAAGGATCTTCATGATAGTTGAAGAAGGTCCTTACATTCCCATGACTGTCTCCATTATAGATCCAACTAAGAAAGTCCCAAAGAAACTGATGGATCTAGATAAGGATGAGATTGCACTTGTTTCATTAGACAAAAAGGCAAAAAATATTATAGCAAGTGCAGTCGATGATTCAATGCTGCAAAACCTGATTCACTGCCTGTCTGCAAAAGAGATGTGGCAGTCACTAGTTACTCTAATGGAAGGTACAGAAGAAGTGGGGGATGATAGAAGATCCCTTTTTAATCAGAAGTATGAAGCTTTTTGACTAGGAAACAAAGATACCATTGCTGACACCTTTGAGAATTTCTTTAAGATAGTGAATGGGCTAAGGGTCTATGACAGAGTCTTCACTAATGGAGAATTAAATGATAAGTTGTTGAGATCCCTAACTAAGGAATGAGATAACAAGGTCTGTGCCATAAGGGAGTTTGGAAAACTGGCCGAGATAGACCCTCAGAATCTCTTCAGGAAGCTTATGTCATATGAGCTTCAACTTAACACCAGAAAGGCTAAAGAAGAGAAGAGCAGGTCTGCATTCAAAGAAAAGTCTGTTGCTTTAAAGGCAGACACCTCTAAGATGATAAAGGTTGTCCTTCCTACTCCAACACAAGAAGTTAGTGAAGAAGAAACCTCAGAGCCAAGCACCTCAGGCTCTGAACTATCAGAAGGAGAGTTCTCACTACTTTCACGACATCTCAAAAAATTCTTGAACAAGAAGAAGCAATGAAAAGGCAAGGATGCCTCCTATAGAAGATCACGACATGATGTTGATCGTCAACGAAAAGGGTCAAGCAGCCATGACAGGCACACTTCTAAACAGAACAAACATGTTTCTACTGACATTATTTGTTATTGTTGTAATAAGCTAGGACACGTCATCACTGACTGCCCTCACAAGAAGAAGGAGGGTGGTAGAAGAGAGGAAAAGAAGTCCTCGTACAATAAGAAGAGGACATAGAAGAGCTTAATGGCCAAAAAGGGAAAGACTCTTAGTAACTGTGACTTATCTGACTCGAGTGAATAAGAAGAAGTCTATTTTGGACTCATGGCTCAAACAGATGACAAATAAGAGCCTCAGTTCACTAGTAAGGTAAACTCTCACACTTCACTTTCAGATTCTAAAGTTTCTGAATATGATTGTGAGGATAGCTCTTATGATGATGAGTCAGAACTCATGGCCCAATATAAGGAGTTAATCATGGCTTACGACAAATGTCGCCGAGTCGTGAAAACTCAGGCTATAGAGATAAAGTCTCTCAAAGCTGAAGAGAGCATCTTGAGAGAGAAAGTCGCAAAGACTGACTCGCTCGAAGAGAACTTCAATAATACTATTGAAGAATATAACAAAGCTCTTGAGCATCTTGACCTTAAAGAGAAAATCATCAAAGAGTTGGAAGAACAATTCACCGCTGAAAAGAAACTTGTTGAAAGTTTCTCGAAGCCTAAAACTGTTCTTCCATTCATTGCTGAATTCTCAGCTAAGGCCAAGGGTGCTGGACTAGGCCATGAAGAAGCTCCTAGTAAGTCTTCTAGGAGAAATAAGGCTCAATGAAAGAATAAGGCCGCCAAAAAGGCCTTGGCCAAAGAGAAGGGGAAAGCCCCTCAAGATCAGACCTCTTTCAAAAAGGTCATATTTCCTTCAAATGAGTTTGATCTTGACTCATCCTACAGACACTTTGATAGGCCTACCTATGTAGAGACAAAGTCCCGTTATCAAGGATGGACTCGACCTAGAAACTTTGGTGAAAGTGTCTTTAAGGAACCTTATGAAGAAGTCATTCTCCAGAGCTATGGCCCTTTCGATCATGGTCATAACTTCAAGAAGGCACCAAAGGCAAAGCCTGTTGTAGAAAAGTCAGTGAAGGAGAAGAAAACATGTGATTGTCATCATCATGAAGCTTCTTCCTCCAAGAATGCTGCTCCTACTAGACCTCAATTTCAAAAGGTCAAGCAGGAGAATATAAGGCAAAGATACAACAGATTTGACTGTTGGTGTTGTGGCAAAACTGGTCACTTTGCCATCGATTGCTGGTTTAATCCCAGACATGCTGCATCCCCTCATGTTGGCAATATGAGAAAGACCACTCCTAATGCTAATGCTCGTAGGGGGAGTGTTCTAACCCGAGACCAAGGACCCAAATATATTTGGGAACCTAAGGCAAACTAATTGTGATTGCAGGTATGTCCAAAGGCCACCAAAACGCTAATCTGGTATTTGGACAGTGGATGCTCTCGGCATATGACTGGGACAAGAAGCCTAATTAAGAATTTCTCTCTAGTCGTGAATGGACCAAAGGTCATATTTGGAGGTTCAGACCGTGGAATCACTAAAGGCTACGGTATGATCACAAACAGTAGTGTATCTTTCTCAGATGTGGCTTACGTTGAAGGTTTGGAACATAACCTTATAAGTATAAGCCAACTCTACGTCAAAGGATACATAGTTGAGTTTCACGCTGATAAGTGCTTAATAAAATATGTTGACAATATGGAAACGATTCTATCCGGTACTTGAAGCAGAAACATATTTTGCTTAAATTTAATTTGTATAGACTATTCTACACCAGTGTGCTTTTTAGTAAAAGATAGTGCGTCGCTTGGTGACCAATGACACAAGAGACTAGCACATATAAATTACAAAACTATTAATAAATTATTTTCAATGAACTTAGTATGTGATGCCCCAAATGTTAAGTACGTCAAAGATAGACCTTGTCATGCATGTGTAAAAGTCATGCAAACAAGGGCTACCTGTAAAAGTGTTATTGGCAAGGATTCTAATAGATGTCTTCATCTACTGCATATGGACTTGTTTGGTCCACTGCAAATTAGAAGTTTGGGAGGTAAGGATTATACGTTAGTAATTATTGATGATTACTCATGCTTTGCATGGGTGTTCTTTCTGAAAAACAAGTCAGATACCTTCGACATCTTTACTAATTTTGTCAGACAAGATCAGAATGAGTACAACTGCTCCATAGTCAAAATCAGAAGTGAAAATGGAACAGAATTCAAGTCTGGGGCCATGACAAAATTTTGTGAAAGCTTAGGTATCTTTCATGAGTTTTCCTCTCCTCGTACTCCACAACAGAACAGAGTGGCCGAGAGAAGGAATAGAACGCTCATAGAGGCCTGCAGGACCATGTTGAGTGATGTTTCTCTTCTGGAGTACTTCTGGGCTTAAGCCATCAACACTGCATGCCACGTGAAAAATCGAGCCCTCATAAACAAAAACCATGATAAGACACCTTACGATCTTCTGAAGGGCAGGAAACCAACAGTCTCATATTTTAGAATTTTTGGCTGTAAATGCTTCGTGCTTAACAATGGCAAGTATCATACTACAAAGTTTAGCGAAAAGAGTTTTGAAGGTATTTTTGTAGGTTATAGTAGCCATAGTAAGACATACATGATTTTTAATAGAAAAACTTTGGTTGTAGAAGAATCAATACATGTTATATTTGATGAGACAAGCTTGCTGCAAAGCAACTCTTATAGTGTGCTTATTGAAGATGCAGGTGCAAAGCTGGAAGAAATTAGCTTGGATGGACCGTCCGAAGATAAAGGTGAAAAGTTCATCAAGATCACCACTCCAACTCCTATTGGAGAGGCTGATGATCAAGATGAAGAAGTCATCCAAGATGAAGAAGTCACTCCGGTGATAGAAGATAATCCAGATGCAATGACTCTAGAGCTTCGACATCTGAAGGATCACCCCATGGATCAGATTATAGGAGATCCCCGGGACGGTGTCAGAACTCGTAGAGGTACAACTAATGAAAATCTATATTTAAGTTTTCTATCACAGGTTGAGCCAAAGAGGTTTGAGGAAGCAAACTAAAACGCATCGTTGATAATGGCGATGGAAGAAGAACTAAACCATTTCAAGCGCTACAAATTATGGAAACTTGTTCCAAGACACAAAGGTAAGAACGTCATTGGGACAAAATGGGTCTATTGGAACAAGATGGATGAGGATGGAACAATTGTAAGGAATAAGGCCAGACTTGTCGCAAAAGGCTATCGTTAAGAAGAAGGAATCGACTTCGACCAGACGTATGCTCCAGTGGCAAGGATGGAGGCAATAAGTTTATTTCTAGCATATGCTGCACTAAAAGGCTTCACTGTCTATCAGATGGACGTGAAGTCTGCCTTCCTTAATGGTGACATAAAGGAAGAAGTGTATGTGGAATAACCTCCAGGTTTTATTGATTCTAACTTTCCTGATTATGTTTACTTACTGCACAAAGCGTTATATGGTCTGAAACAAGCCCCTCGGGCTTGGTATGAGACACTGTCTACCTTTCTACTTGAGAACAAGTTCACAAGGGGAAGATAGACAAGACATTATTTCTTAGGGAAATTAAAGGCAAGATTCTGCTAGTGCAAATCTATGTCAATGACATTATTTTTGGCTCTACTGATGATAACATCTGCAAGAAGTTTTCAAAACTTATGCAAGGGAAGTTTGAAATGAGCTAAGGTATTTATTAGGGCTTTAGGTGAAACAATATGAAGATGGAATTTTCATCTCGCAGACCAAGTTCACCAAAGAGCTGATTAAGAAATTCGGAATGTAGAATGCAACCTCGATGAGGACTCCAATGGGTTCAACAATTTCTCTGGACAAGGATGAAAAAGGGAAACCTTTTGATGAAACCAAGTACAGAAGCATTATTGGTTCCTTGCTCTACCTTACTGCAAGTAGACCTGACATAATGTTCTCAACATGTGTCTGTGCTAGATTTCATGTACAACAAATCTTGGCTTATAGTACCCAAGAAGTAATGATAGTGAGCTAATAGGTTTTTCAGATGCAGATTTTGCAGGGAGCAAAGATGATAGGAAAAGCACTTCCGGGACTTGCCAATTCTTTGGAAGAAGGCTTATCTCCTGGAGTAGCAAGAAGCAAAACTGTGTATCAATATCAATGACTGAGTCTGAGTACATCTCTACAGGCAGTTGTTGTGCACAGTTACTTTAGATAAAGAATCAGTTTGAGGACTACAACATGAAGTTTGGAAACATTCCTCTGTTTTGCGACTCTTCCAGCGCAATTGCAATAGCCAACAACCCAGTCTCGCACAACCGGACAAAGCATATAGAGCTAAGGTATCACTTCATCCGGGATCATGTGGAGCATGGGGACATAGACCTTCAATATATCTCTACGGATAGGCAAATTGCAGACATTTTTACGAAGCCGCTGGACGAGACCAAGTTCTCGTTCTTCAAAACAGAACCTGGGATGCTCAACAAAGAAGACTAGAGAAGCTGGATTTTCAAGAAGGTTTAAGGTTCAAAGGTTAGTCAAATATTGGAATTTTACAAAATTTAACTCTTTAACTCGAGTAAGAAACAACCTACTCAAGTAAGAATATGGCCTACTCGAGTAGTGAAATGATATACTCAAGTAGTCCATTTGACCTACTCGAGTAGCAGACTTCCCATACTCGAGTAGTCAACTTCACATCTACTCCAGTACCTCAATTCATCTACTCGAGTATATGTCGAGTCTTTATTCAAATTTTCTTATGCGCAAACCAAGGCTTATGCCGCCTCTTCTATGGTTTAATTCATTCATTTTCGATTAATTTGACCAAAAACTAGGGTTATATAAATAAGAAAATCCGGAAGTGTCCTACACGAAATCATTTCTGCTCTCTCGATTACCCGACTGCCTCTTCGCCTTCCTCAATCAGTTTCAGAGCCGCGTGCTTTCCTTCAACCCATCGAAACTTTCTAGGGTTTCTGAATCACCAAGATTTCTAAATCATGTCCGCCTCCTCTAAAATCAGTGGTTGTTCGGAATTGGTCGCCACCGGGATTGCAGAACTATCCGACGACTTCCATAATCCCATGATTTTGCTCGACACTGCCGGATTAACCTTCATTCTCCAAGAACAATGTCGAATTCACTTCCCTGACGTTGTAGAATTTTTCAGAAGTATCAAAGTGCAGCGCCACGAGTCAGTTCTAAAATCCACAGTCAGAGGTATAAAGATCAAACTTACCCCAAACTCTATTTCTCAACTTCTTCGGCTGCCAGTTCTAGATTCAGATGATTTTTTGGGTGATGAAGAATATTCCAGAACTTGTTTATTTTGTGGAATTCCATCTGCTGCAAAGTACATTAGGAGGGCTGACATGAATACAGAAGGAAAACTGTTAGTTGATATTATTGGAAAAGTTCTTCTGTGCAGGACAAATTCAATAAGAGATCTCCCTCTTTATTTCTTTGAAATGATGCAAGCTATAGTCTGTTGAAAGGATTTTTAGTTTGGCTTGCTCATGCTGAACAAATTTAAGGAGAGCATTAAATCCCCCAATTATGCAAGGATAATTTCTCTACTCCTTCATGAGATAAACCCTAAAACCTTCAACTTCTCTAAAGGCAGTATCCTTCACCACATGAAGAGGGTCTCCATATCCTCCATTCAAAGATGGGAGCTCAAGTTGCAGAATCCTTCTCAAGATGCTAAGGTTACTGAAGTTCTAGACACAGAGGATAGGACCCCATCTCCCTCTCCATCTCAGGTCCCCAGCTCCTCTGGTGCACCAAATGAGGGGGAGCCTGGTCCTGCTGTTTCAGCCAGGATGCCAACTCCTCCAGCACCTACTCCTCCACCTATTACCACATAAGACATTCCCTCAGATCAACAACTTCTAGAAGCACTCCTATCCACTGATGATGCCATCAATGAGATGATAGAGGAATTGACTGCAGATGAACCACCTCCTCTATCTCCAAAATCTCCATCCACTGACATACCAAAAGACCCCACTCCAGTGCCATCTCCAACAAGGTCTCCAGCTAAATCTCCTGATGCTCACCAAGGGCTGCCAGAAACTTTCATTTCTGATGAGCCATCACCTGAGCCAGCTGAAGCTCCTCTCAAAAAATTGGAATTCTCTATCCCTCAAGTCACTGAAGAAGGGGATGCCCTAATTCATACTACAAGAGCTCAAAGCTATGTCACCCTTACAGAAATAGCTCCTTGGGTAGCTCCTCCTCTTCCTTCTGTTCCATCTACTTCTGCTCCTCCTGCTACAACAGCTACTTCCCCCGCAGATTTGATGACACAGATTGTCGTTCTCCTTCAAGAACAAAAAACATACTTTGATACTTGTATTAAGACTATCACTGATAAGGTCACTACTCTAGAAACTGAGATGAGTACAGGATTTGCTGAAATCCAGCATAATACTGATCAGCTCAAACATCTGCTCCAAATTGGTGGCAAAGTATTAGACCACACTATAACTAGTGTTACTCTAGCTGGAAATCAAATAGAATTGGACAAAAGAGCTGAAGCAAACAAGATGAAGATCTGTGAAGAGGTTGGCACTTTCAAAGAAGATGCAATCTCTCAGCTATCTGTTGAAGTCAGAAAGGGGAAGAAGTTGTGAAAGAGTATTTAGAAAAATTAGATGCTGCCATGCAAGAGCTTTGGAAATTCAAAGTGAAAGAGATTCATAATGATGTCTCAGCACAAATACATAGTGTCAAATTCCACACCTATGACACTACTGTCTTGATGCACAACCAAATTCTTCCTGAATTTGCTGCTGATCTAAATATTATTCCTCATCATCTGAATCCATTAGCTGCTGATGCTCCTGTTCAAGCTCCTCAACCCACTTTCTCTCCAAGGCCTGATGATTTAGTTTCTCCTCCTGATACCTATACTCAGGGTTGGGATGAAGATCCTATAGACATTTTCTTACAAGCTCCTCCTGAAATTTAGACTTATAAGAAGAAAAGAAAGTATGGTGATGGTGCTTCTGCAAGCAAGTCCATTCCTATTCCAATCCCTGATGCTGAGAAAAGAAAAGCTCCTGAATTTGCTGAGATATGGTCTCCCACTTCTAAGTCCCTCATCCTGGATACACTCAAACTTGTTATGGACTACTATGAGAACAGGAACATTCCCTACAGTTCCCAGGAATGAGAGTTATATGAGAAATAAATGACCAAGAGAAGGATATATGATAGAGAATTTGGAAGAAACAATCCTGCTGCTCCTCCAAGACCTCCCAAGTATTATCCAAAGCCTTACAGCTACCAAAGGAGATAACAAGAGAAGCAAGACAGGCAGCATCATCAGATCTATATACAAAGAACTTATGTGTTGTGGAAATGATTTTTGTTGATAATGATATTTTTGGATATTTACACTTATATAATTCTAAGTTTTTGATCTTATTATCTTTTTCATAGTTTTTTGCTTGCTTACACTGATTTATCTACTTAGCATTCTTTTTATGTCCATAATTCACTTTAGTGTAAAGGGTTCTGACTTCTACAAATAGGGGAAGATTGCTGGGTATTGTATCCACACTAACCCAGATTTGATGAAGTCATCCTTGAACTAAGATAAATTAAGTTGTATTTAATTCTTGGTTTGAGTTATGTGTTTGCAGGATTCTTATGGGAAGTGTAGACCAATATCAGTCTACAATGGGTCAACAAACACAGGACCATACAATGTAATCCCTCATTGTGTGATCCAATGTGTTAACTCATGTGTAGCCTCTCTATTGGGATTCACTTCATATTCAAACTCTAGGAGTAAGTGAAAAGACTTGATGCTGCTCTCACCTTATAAGAAGAAGAAAAAAATTCTGTCAGAAAAATTTCCTAAGTATTATACTCGAGTAGTTCTATACTTACTCTAGTAAAATGCTGAGTTCATACTCGAGTAATAATACTCTTACTCAAGTAGGTATGGTATATCCCAAGTAGTCTAATTATGACTCTCGAGTAGTTAAGACAACTACTCGAGTAGTTTCCTTTCTCCTCTCGGGTTTACAGACTTTTTCTCCTCAAAAGTTTTCTAAGTTAAATACTCGAGCAGTTTTATCTTCTGTCTCGAGTAATTGAATTCCGACTCTCGTGTAGTTTGTTGGATCCCTAGTTGATTTGGGCTAGGTTCACTGACTTAGGATGTGACCCATCTTGTATAGCCAGGGTCAATTTGTGTCCTAGAGTCTAGGTTAAGTCCTTAGGCTCAACTCCAGATGGACCAGCTTTAAACAAGACCCTCAGAGACTCCAGACTCACAAGTTTTTCAAGACTAAGTAAAGTGAGTTCGACGTTCGTCGAACTCAGCTCGACGAAAGGAGTTTTGCGCTCGACGATCGTGAGACAATTCTTAGGGCTGAGCTCGACGATCTATGTTCTCTGTTCGACGAAAACTCAGTTTCTACATCAAGCCAAAGTCAGGAGGACTTCAAATTTTTCTAAGTCCAGCTTCATGCTTCGGTCAACGAATTATATTCTGAGCTCGACGAACTTGGTCCTCAAGTTCACAGCTTCTCAGGTCGACGAAGTCAGCTTCTCAGGTCGACGAATGCTATACTCTACTCGATGATTTTTGGACTCAGAGAATATGTGTCGACACTTAGGGTTTGTGTCGACACCGGTCAACTTGTGTCGACACCAGGATTTCAGTCGACACCAACTTGTTTCGACACCAGGATTTCAGTCGACACAAGCTTATGTCGACACCAGAGGATTTGTGTCGACACCAAGATCAATCTGTCGACACCAACTTATGTCGACACAGCATTTCAGCAGATGCAAGATATTTTGTCTAAGTCCAGAACTTTTCTCAGCTCGATGAATTTGATTCTCAGCTCGACGAATGAAGAATGTTTATTAGATGAATGAAGATTGTCTGGTCGACGAACTCTCTCAACCTCAGCTCGACGAACTCAAGCTCAGCTCGACGAACACAAGTGCAGTTCGATGAATTGTGTTCTGTGTTCGACGAATCCAGATTAGGTTTTCTTCAAGGTTCCCGTCCCATTTCTTGGCGCTGATTCCTGAACATTTAATGCCAGATCTTCTCAGAATGTTACCGTTAGAACATGCATTGACTATGGCCGATCACATGCCGTTTTTCCATGGGACAGTTAGGAAAGTCATTGATTGCTGATTCTTTCCAAGGCCGACTGTAATTACTGCTCGACATTCAAAAGTTTGAATATTCCTCAGTCAGTAAAAAGATACAACAGATACACAAAAAATAGAGACACAGTAAGAGAGAACAGAATCAAGCAGAGTTCAAGATTCACAGTACAGAAAACAATCTGACAGACACTCTGAAACTGCAGAAGAACAAAACATTCTCAAATCTAAAGTTCTTGACTGCAATCAGCCTTGACCAGAGAACTTTTGAAGAAGAAGAAGAACAACCAAATTCAATCAAGAGTGTTCTTCTTTCTATTCTCAGGACAACTTCAAAGGATAATAGAACTTTATCAATCTGTCAAAGAAGTTCCTGAAGTAGTTCTGGTCCAGGCATTATAGGTCATTGAAGGCCTATCACCCTGAAGTAGTTCTCCAGCATTCCTGACCAATTCAAGATCTCAGGGGGAGCAGGATCTGCTACATCAATCCACAAGTCTTCTCTCTGACTGTTGACAGAGAAGACATTATCACTCGCTCTCTAATTCCTGTATAGGGTTTTAAATCCCTTCAAAATTATTCTGGTTGCAAGTCTCCTTCCAAAAGACTTGAGGGTTTGGTTTTTGGGGACCTGATCAAAACCCATTGGTGCCCAGGACACCTGATCAACTCATCCTGCAGTGGATTCCTACCTAGGGTGGTAGAAGAGTGGATGTACCCAGATTGGTTGGGGAACCACTATAGCTCCTTGTGTCTTCTGGTTTCTTATTCTCTTTTGTTTTCTGGCTGTGGTCTGTGATTGCTCTGTGTTTAGTTAGGTTTTGTGTTTACTTTATGTTATTTGCTTCCATGTTCACTTAGGTATACAACAATAGTTGTAAAAAGTTTTTAGTAAGCACCATACTCTATTCACCCCCCTCTAGAGTATATCAGATCTAACCTGCACTTTCAATTGGTATTAGAGCGAGGTTGGTTAAAAATACCACATCTTCCATGTTGGTTAACATACCACACCTTAGTGGTTGCACAGGCTAACATCTGAACCACAAAGATCCCCCTAGTTAGATATGTCTTAAGTTTGTTGTTAGATTTATTTCTTCACAGAACATGGCCCAAAATAAAGAATATGCTAGCACCAGACCTCCAGTGTGCAATCTATCTAAGTTTGCACTTTGGAAGGCAAGGATTATATTGTACATGAACTCTATTAATGAAGATATTTTCAATTCTATTTTGACAGTGTGTCCAAGACCTCCAGAAAATACAAGTACAAGTGTTGTTCCACCTCCTTCAGGAACAGATGCAGAAATCAAGAAATGGAAATTGGCTGATGCAAAGGCTATGATCATTCTAGCCCAGACTATGTCTGATGAAATATTCCAAAAGGTAGCTGAATGCAACTCAGCAAAGGACATTTGGGACAAGTTATCTGAGATAGTCTCAGGATCTGCTGATAAGAGAAAAGATAGAAGATCTCACCTCATAACCCAATATGAGAATTTCAAGAAAGGAGAAGCTGAGTCAGTAGCAGATATGTATAATAGACTCAGTCTCATAGTCAATGAGCTGAAAACATTGGACAAAGAAATATCATTGACTGAGCTCAGTGATAAAATCCTAATGTGCTTCCCAAGCACTTGGGACTCAAGGATCTGGCCAATAAAGGATGCCAGAAGCCTAAATGAGATCACAATTGAAGCTCACTTGGGCAAGCTCAAATCTTATTAGCTGCTCATCAAGAATAGAGAAGAAGAGCAGAAGGCTGCTTCACCAGCAGTCAGAAAAGAGAAGTCAATAGCTTTCAAAGCCATTGAAGATCAGCCTGAAGACAAAGTCACAGGCAATAAAGAGCTGCTAAGCCTACTGGCCAAAAGATTTTACAAAATGGCCAGGAAAGATTTCAGGAAAAAGTCTGCCAGAGGGCATGACAAGCCAAGGTATGACAAATCAAATAACAAAGAGATTATTTGTTTTGGATGCAAGAAACCAGGCCACATGGTGTCTGACTGTCCAGAAAATCTGTATAAGGACAAAAAGGACAGGAAAGAAAGAAGAAAAGATAAAGACTTCAGGAAGAACAGCAATGACAAACCCTCCTCCAGCAAGAACAAAAACACCAGGAAGGGGTTTGTAGCTGAAACTTGGAGTGAGACAGAAGAAGAATCTGAAGATTCATACAGCTCAAGTGATGATGAAGATGATGCTGAGGAAAAAGAATTCTGCATGATGGCTATCAATGCCTCACAACAAAATTATGATGCAGAAGAGTCAGAGTCAGAGACTCAATCTGAAGAGGACCAGGTAATAGACACATTTGATTTTAATTCAGAAGACTTTAAATGTGAATTTAAGACACTTTGTTTAGATCTATTGAAATCTGAAAAAGAAATCATTTCTCTCAGAAATCAACTATCTGAACAAAGTACCTTAAAATCAGATAACCTCAAACTCTCTGAGGAGTTGGAATGCTGTAGGGAGCAGATAGCCTCACCGAAAAGTGAACTATCAGAGGCCAAAACGTTTGAAGAATCCCTCAATGGGAGAAGTATCAAACTAATGGACATCACAAGCACAGTGAACTCAAGATTCAATAGTACACTGGGCTTGGGTGCCTCATCTAGCCAACCTATAGTATTAACAACCCCAATCAAGTTTATCTCTGATAAAGGTATGAGAGTTGTAGAGGTAGCTAGGAAGAATTCTGACTTACCTAAGAAAACAAGAGTTCAACAGAAATCCTCGAACAGAGCTAGACGATCGTTGAATGAAGATCAACGATCTCAGGCTAAATCTTCGAACTCAGGTCGACGATCTCTGAACCCTGAACTCTGGCACAGTCGATCTTTGAACGGAGCTCGACAATCTGCCCAAGATCGTCGAACTCAGCTCAGAGATCGTCGAACAGAGCTCAGAGTTTTGAAAACTCTTTCAAAGGCAAATCAAAGTTCAATCCTAGAGGTTCTACATCTCAATGGTTTAACCCCTACACTGAATGGATAATACCTCCTAGGAGATATCATCCTGAATGATATAAGAGTCAACCAGAGATGTCTTTTATTTCTGAATTCAAAGGTTATCAACCTAGGCCCAAGGTAAAATGGGTCAAAAATAAGTAAATTGCTTTATGTGTAGGTGAAGACCTATCCAACATCAAACCAGCAATGGTATCTGGATAGTGGGTGCTCAAAGCACATGACAGGAAACTGTTGGGTATTGTATACACAATGTACCTGATTTGAAGAAGCCCCTGAACAAGTTAAGGTAAATAGACAATGTATTTGATGAAATCTTTCAAGTTGTGCATATAGATATTCCACGCTAAGTACACACCAATGTTAGGGTGTAGTAGGTCAATATACACGGGTTTGCGCGACGTAATCCCTCGTTGAGCAGATCAGTGTGTTGGCCTACGTGTACTCTCTCTATTGGAGTGTACTTATTTTCAAGTACAGGGCTGTGATAATGCAGGAGCAGACAAGGAGCAAGGATGGGTCAAAGAGAAGCTCATGGGTGGAAAGACGAAAAATCATCTAAGTAATAATCGACGAGATTCACTAGCTGATTCTCGCCGATTCTCTCCGGCTAGCTCAGAGCGTGCTTATCTGTCGCTAAGTCAAAATCGTCGAGAATCACTGACTGATTCTCGCCGAATCTCTGAATGAAGATCGCCGAGATTTGTTGACTTATTGCCTTCGACGATCGTCGATCTCCGTATGATGATCGTCGATCTCCGAACAACGATCGTCGAGCTCCGGCTTACCGTAAATCCTTCGACGATCGTCGATCTCTGAATGACGATCGTCGAGCTCAATTTGCATAATTCCTTCGACGAGAATGACCTTCGATTCTCGTCGACTTTGCCTTAGGAGAATTTTCTGGAACCCGCTGGACCGGACTCAGCCGCTAGCGCTGTTTTGAACCGGGCTTGGGGTTTCTTGTTGGTGGGGCCCACAACGGTCATATTGAAGACCTAATGTATAAATACATCTGTATTTTTGAATAGTAAGTAGAAGACAGAAAAATGAATAAGAAATTTTGAAAAGAAAAATCCGAGCCGCCGACGTGACCTAGATCGTGAAACTTGCTCCGCCGTCGTCGCCGCTCGTGCTAGTTAATCGCCGTCATTGATCGTGTTTTCTTCCAGATCTCCCGGTGACAGAAGCTCAGCCAAGCACAGCGTCTAACCAGAGATCCTTTTGTTGGGTACATTGGTCAAATGTACCTGATTTGAAGAAGCCTCACCTAACTCAATGATATACATCATAATGTATTTGATGTTTGTTTGAGTTACTTGTGCAGGTTAGGTAATCACTGGACTGAAGCTAAAAGTTTCTAAGTCCATGTGTCGACACCCAGAGGGAATGTGTCGACACTTGAGAAAGCTTGTGTCGACACCCAGACAAGCAGTGTCGACACTTGGAGTAATTGTGTCGACACCTGAGAAGAAGAGTCGACACCAGACAGAAAGTGTCGACACTTGGAGCTGTGTCGACACTCAGTGAAGAAGTATGCAGAAAAGCTGTGTCGACACTTAGCAGAAGTGTCGACACCTAGAAGAGCTGTGTCTACAACAGAAAGTGTCGACACTTGGAGTTGTGTCGACACTCAGCAAAATTCTGCAGAGACTAAGGACAAGTGTCGACACTCAACACAATGTGTCGACACTCAATCAGCAGAGTTAACATATGAAGAATGTGTCGACACTCAGCACAATGTGTCGACACACACTCAAAGGAGTCAACACTTAAAGTATGTGTCGACACTCAGCACAATGTGTCGACACACAACCAGAAGAGTCAACACTTGAAGAAAGTGTCGACACCCAGCACAATGTGTCGACACTTAGTTGAAGACTCTACACTTGAAGAAAGTGTCGACACCCAGCACAATGTGTCGACACTTAGTTGAAGACTCTACACTTGAAGAAAGTGTCGACACAAGGAGCTGTGTCGACACTTAGCAGAGAACAGAAAAGTTTACAAAATATTCTAAGTACAAGTGTCGACACTAAGGGAATGTGTCGACACTCAGCTGAAGAAACAAAATTGAAGACTTGTGTCGACACCAAGAAGCAGTGTCGACACTTGACAGTTTCAACACATGAAGATGTGTCGACACAAAGGAGATGTGTCGACACTTAGAAGAATTCAACAAGTTACAGAAGATCAAGTACTTGTGTCGACACTTGATTTCAGTGTCGACACTTGAAGAATAATCTGTGTCGAGACATACAAGGAGTTGTGTCGACACCATGTAGACTTGTGTCGACACTTACACAACATGTGTCGACACTTAGTCTACAAGTGTCGACACTTAAGAACAGAAAGTCTCGACACTATCTGATAGTTAGAGAATTTCAAGAAGTGACTGGTTGACATGACAGCTGCCGATCCAGCCGGTCTACAGAAACTGTCAGGGAAGTCAGAAGTCTGTTATGAACCGGACCAGCCGGTTACCATGAAGAAGGCCTATAAATAGGCACAGACTGTTTATAGAAACAGGTTGACAAGTTGACAAGTAGTTGTTGAAGCTATTTGAAGTAATAGATCAGATTATTCAAGTAATCAGAAAAGTGGTACACAGGGTATCAACACAAGAAGATCTTGCTGTCCAACTGCAGATCTAAGAAGTTGGAGAGAGAGAGCTCCAATCAAGAATTCAGTCTTTGGAACTAAGGCTGAGAAGAAGGATTCAGAATCATCTGGATCTCAAGAAGCAGAGGTCAAGGATCAACTGCAGAGGATTCAGACTAATTCAGTTCTACTCAAGAAGCTTTGAAGGAAGCTAAGTCAGTTTGGATCTAGCTGAGTTCTTCCAAGAACTCTTCAAGAAACTCTTAACTCTTCTCTTATTTTCTGAGTTGTAGAGTTAGTTATTGTAATTCAATTTTAACTTGTAGGATCCATTGGATCTGAGTGAATTGTAAGCCTATTTTATAAAGGCTGAGGGTAGGGCTTGGTTGCCTGAGTGTAGGAGTTGAAGAACTCTGAGTGTAGGCCTTAATTGGCTGAGTGTAGGCCTTGATTGGCTGAGTGTAGGCCTGGGTGGCTGAGTGTAGGCCTTGGTGGCTGAGTGTAAGGCTGTGGGCCTGAGGTGTAGGAACCTAGTTGGGTTCTGAGATAGTGGAGAAGTTTGGCCGAATCTAGTACACTGCTAGATAGGCGAAGGGGGAAAGTGGATGTACCCAAAGATTGGGGAACCACTATAAATTTCTGTGCTGTACTGTGCTGTGCTGTGGATTATCAGTTTATATTTTGTTATTGCTGTTAGCTGTAGAAATCTGTGAGATAACTGTTTTGCTGCCAACAAAGTTTTAATAAGGTTTAGGTCACCTATTCACCCCCCCCCCCCTCTAGGTGTTTAGGTACCATATCTTTCAAGTGGTATCAGAGCCAGGTTCCTCAAAACAAGGACTAACAGTCTAAGGAGATCCTGTTTGGCAGAAACAGTCTAAGTCAGAAAACAGATTCAAGAAATTCAAGAACTCCAAGAAACATGGGTTCTTATGAGAATCACAAAGAGTTGGGTTCCATGAAGTTACCCATATGCAGGAAGGAGATCTTTGGAATCTGGAAAGAAAGGGTTAGGCTATTTATGGAGGCCTCTGACCCTAGAATCTACATCACAGTCAAAGAGGGGCCATATGTGCCCATGAAGGTCTCAGTATTGGATGCAAATCAGAGGACTCCAAAGGATTTCTCTGAGATGACCAAGGATGAAATTGTCCTAGCCACTATGGACAAGAGGGCACAAAACATAATAGTAAGTGCCATTGATGATGCAACTTTTCAGAACTTAATTCATTGTAAAACAGCAAAAGAAATGTGGGATACCCTCATTGTCTATACGGAAGGTTCTGAAGAAGTTAGGCAAGATAGGAAGTCCTTGCTTAATCAAGAGTATGAGAGCTTTAGGCAAGGAAGAGGAGATAGCATCACTGAATGCTACAAGAAGTTCTATAGAATTGTTAATGAACTCATGTCCTATGGAAGAGAGTTCACTAACTATGAATTGAATGATAAGTTCTTAAGGTCCCTAACCAAAGATTGGGACACCAATATCTGTGCCATCAGAGAAATGGCAAAGTTGGGAGAAATTCCTCCTCCCACACTGTTTGGCAAGTTGTTGTCTTATGAGATGCAGCTGTCAGTAAGAAAAGAGGAGGAAAAATCAACAAGGACTGAGCACAGGGAAAGGACAGTTGCCTTCAAGTCAGAAGTATCTAAAAAGGGCAGGACTAAGTCATCAACTCCTCCTCCAGAGGTAGTTGAATCAGAATCTGATGAGTCTGTTAGCACAAAGTCTACAAGCAGTGAAAGTGATAAATACTTTGCTGCATTCACCAGACATTTTCAGAAATTCCTGAAGAAGAAATAGTGGAGGTCCAGACCTTCATTTTCCAAAGGGAAAGAAGTCCAGTATCAGGAGAAGAAGCCTTCAAAGAAGGACAAGAAAAAAACAAAGACTAGCAAGGCTACTGGGTCTAAGATAGTGTGTTACTGCTGCAATAGACAGGGTCATGTTATTGCAGATTGTCCTGAGAGAAGAAAAGAATCCAGTGACAAAAAGAAGACTCACTTCAAAGGAAAGAAGGAGAAGTCCTTTGTTGCAAAGAATGAGAAGACTCTTTCAGACATTTCTTCTTCAGACACTGAGACAGATGCTGAAGCCTACATAGGGCTATTTGCTGAAGAAGAAGAAGAGTTTATGCAGATCATGGAATCAATCTATGAACAAGAAGAGTGTCAGTGCCAAGGACTGATGGCATTGACTGAAAGTACCAAAATCCTGGAGCAGCCAGGACCTAGTCAGGTACAAAGTCCAACTCAAAGTTCAGATTCCAGTTCTAGTTCAGAGTCAGATTCATCTTCATCAAGTGATGGAAGTGTTTCTGAATCTGAGGGAGATATTCATCAGCTCTTAGATGAATATAAAGTACTGTTGCAAGCCTATAAGAAAAGCAAGACTCTAGCCAAAAGTCAGGCAAAGGAGATTGCTGATCTCAAGGCAGTTGCAACAGATTTTGAGAAGAAATTTGATCAAAAGCTCAATGAGGTAGCCAGGCTGAAACACATTACTGTGATTCAGATGGGAACTATCACCTATAAAAATGATCAAATTAAGAGACTGGAGATCAATCTTCAGAAGGAAAGAGAGCTAGTTGCTAGGTTTTCAAAACCTAAATCAGTGCTACCCTTGATTGATGAATTTGTTCATCATAAAGGAAAGGCTGGACTGGGTTTTATTAAACCAGCTAGGACTGTTCAGGATCAGTCCAAGTCCAAGGGCAAAGCCCCAACATTCAATAAGCCTGCTGTAGTCAAGACAGCCAAGTCTGTGCCTAAGCAAAGGTACAACAAGTTTGAATGCTGGTGCTGTGGCAAAGTTGGCCACTTTGCCTTAGACTGTTGGCATAATGCCAGTACCAAGTTGAGTAGCAAGCTACCTGGTGGAAAGCCAGTAGGTAGCTATGTCATGTTGCAAACTAACAATCACCAAGGACCCAAGTTTACTTTGGGTTCTAAGGTTCATTAATTTGTTTTGCAGGTGAATCCAAGTGGCCATACCCCAACATGGTACTTGGATAGTGGATGTTCCAGACATATGACTGGAACAAGGGGACTACTGAAGGACTACATTCCAATCAAAAATGGTCCTAAAGTGACCTTTGGTGGTTCTGAAAAAGGAATCATCAAAGGGTTTGGTAACATTTCTTCAAACCTTGTTACCATCACTCAAGTGGCTTATGTTAAAGGGTTGAAACACAACCTTATAAGCATAAGTCAGTTAAGTGATGTAGGGTATGACATCTCATTTGTTAAAAATGGTTGTCATATCAAGAGGTCAAGTGATCAAGAGATCATTTTGACAGGATATAGAAAGAGGAATGTCTACTGTCTAGACATCATGATTGAGAACAATGGTTCTCCTGTTTGTCTTGTAGCTGATGAGACAGTCTCTCATTGTGTCAAGTGGCACAAGAGGCTAGCTCATCTTAACTACAAGACTATTAGCAAACTCTTTAGCAAAGAGTTAGTGAGGAATGGTCCTCAAGTTAAGTGTGTTAAAGATGGCATTTGCTCAGCTTGTCAAAAGGGCAAGCAGACCAAATCCACCTTTAAAAGCATTGAGAACAAAGATGCTGTGAGGTGCTTATACCTCTTGCATATGGATCTCTTTGGTCCAATGCCAGTTCACAGCTTAGGTAGGAAGGTCTATACCTTTGTAGTTGTTGATGACTACTCAAGGTTTTCCTGGGTGTTCTTCTTAAGGCAGAAATCTGAAACACCTAGTGTCTTCTACAGCTTTGTCAAGCAAATTCAGAATGAACTAAATAGTACTGTGGTCAAAATTAGAAGTGACCATGGTACTGAGTTTCAATCTGAAAGCATGACAAAACTATGTGAAGACTTTGGGATATTTCAAGAATTCTCTTCACCTAGAACACCTCAGCAAAATGGCATTGCTGAGAGGAAGAATAGAACCTTGATAGAGGCTGGTAGAACCCTACTTAGTGATACATCACTGCCTGAGTATTTCTGGGCTGAAGCAGTTAACACTGCATGCCATGTGATAAATAGGGCTACCATCACTAAAAGGTTAAATAAGACCCCCTATGAAGTTGTGAAAGGCAGGAAACCAAACCTATCCTATTTCAGGATTTTTGGTTGCAAATGCTTCATACTTAACAATGGGAAGTCTTACTTAACTAAGTTTGCTGCCAAGTCCCAAGAGGGAGTGTTTGTTGGGTACAGCAATAATAGTAAGGCTTATAGAGTCTACAACTTGACTACACAAGTTGTAGAGGAGTCTGTGCATGTAGTTTTTGATGAGACAAAACTTATTAACAATGAGTTGTCTAGTAGTGTGTGCAGCCCCACAGGTCTTACTAAGAAGATGGACAAGCTAACCATAGAAGATGTACCTGCTGCAAGACAGCAAGTAGAAGAAGATGGCTTATGTTCAGGGGGAGAACTACATGTACCAGGAGCTGAAGAAGTACAAGGAACTCAGCATGATGAAGATGCTGTAGAAGTACAACCAGAAGTAAGGATGCCTCCAGCCAACAGGCATCTAAGAGATCATCCAGTAGAGCTGATTATTGGAGATCCAAGACAAGGTGTTCAGACAAGGAGCAGAAATCAGAATGCTGTAGTATATTCAAGTTTTTTGTCTCAAATAGAACCAAAGAAATTTGAAGAAGCTATACAAGATCCACAGTGGACTGAAGTTATGCAAGAAGAACTTAATCAGTTCAAAAGGTGCAAGGTTTGGGAGCTGGTTCCAAAGCCTAAAGACCACAATGTTATAGGAACTAAGTGGATCTACAGAAATAAGTTAGATGAACAAGGGGTCATCATAAAGAATAAAGCAAGACTGGTTGCAAAAGGATATAGGCAAGAAGAAGGTATTGATTTTGATCAAACCTTTGCCCTAGTAGCCAGACTGGAGGCCATAAGGATGTTCTTGGCCTATGCAACCTATCAAGGATTCAAGGTATACCAAATGGATGTCAAGTCAGCATTCCTAAATGGTAATCTAAAGGAAGAAGTATATGTGGAGCAGCCTTCAGGTTTTGTTGATCCTACTCTTCCACATTATGTCTATAGACTTAGGAAAGCATTGTATGGGTTAAAGCAAGCTCCTAGAGCTTGGTATGAAACCCTATCTAGTTTCCTCATTGAGAACAAGTTCACAAGGGGGAAAATAGATAAGACTCTATTCCTTAGGGAATCTAGAGGCAAAGTCATACTTGTCCAAATATATGTAGATGACATTATATTTGGGTCTACTGAAAGTAGCCTTTGCAAAAAGTTTGCAAAGCTTATGCAAAGTCAATTTGAGATGAGTAGTATGGGAGAGCTAAAGTTTTTCTTGGGTCTCCAAGTTAAACAGACTGAAAGTGGCTTGTCCATATGTCAGTCCAAGTTCACCCTAGAACTCATAAGGAAATATGGTATGGATTCATCCAGTACCATGAAGACTCCTATGGGGTCAAGTATGTCTCTTAGCAAGGATGATGCAGGGAAACCTGTAGATGAAACCTTGTATAGAGGGATAGTTGGCTCCCTACTATACTTGACTGCAAGTAGGCCTGACATTATGTATGCTACATGTGTTTGTGCCAGGTATCAAGCCTGCCCTAAAGAGTCTCATTTGACTGCAGTCAAAAGGATTTTGAGATATCTAAAGGGCACACCTTATCTAGGCCTCTGGTACCCTAGGAATGGAGATTTTGATCTAACAGGCTATTCAGATGCAGACTTTGCAGGATGCAAAGAAGATAGAAAGAGCACTACTGGATCATGTCAATTCCTAGGTGGAAGACTCATTTCATGGAGTAGTAAGAAGCATACCAGTGTGGCTATCTCCACAGCTGAGTCAGAATATGTAGCTGCAGGAAGTTGCTGTGCTCAACTTCTATGGATTCAACATCAGCTAGTTGACTATGGATTTCAGGTAAGTAGAACTCCTCTTTACTGTGATTCTACAAGTGCTATTTCAATAGCTAATAATCATATATCACACAGTAGAACTAAACATATTGAAATTAAATATCACTTTCTTAGGGAGCATGTAGAAAGAAATGATATTGCACTTGAGTATGTTAAAACTGATAATCAGATAGCTGATATGTTTACTAAGCCCTTAGAAGAAGCTAAGTTCAATAGGTTCAAAATTGAACTAGGTATGATAAACTTAGACTAAGTTTACAGAACTAAAAATTGGCTAAGTAAAAAGGTGTCGACACATAGACAAGTCTATGTCGACACAGAATAGTAAGTGTCGACACTTCAGAATGTTGGTGTCGACACATGTCGAGTAGGTGTCGACACATCCAATGTGGTGTCGACACTTAAGTTTTACTCAGAATTTTCTAAGTAACGTCTCGACTACATGTCGAGTAGAGTGGTGTCGACACATAAACATGTGTCGACACATAAAATCTGTTGACTAAACTTGTGTCGACACATGAGTGTCGAGACATTATAAGTCAGTGTCGACACTTATTGCCAGTGTCGACACATCTTTAGTAATCCATCCCGCCTGTTCGTCTTCAAACCAGAAAGGTATAAATAGGATTCTGTCTTTGTTTGTCGACACGCTTTCAGAGTTTCGAGACCAAAACTGCTGTGTCGACATTTCTCTTTTCTCAAGACTAAATCTCTAAACCCTAATGGCTCCCAAGCTCGAGGAGAATGTTAACGAAGGCTATGAACTGGTTCGTGGTGCGTTCGACGATGGCGATCAAGAAATCAAATCGGTGGTAACCCTAGTCACCGATTCTGGATTGGAGTACTTGGTTTCAGAACCCACCAAAATATGGAAGAAGGAAGTTCTTGAATTCCTTACTGGAGCTTCTGTAGATGACTCAGGTTACAGAATCAAATCAAGAGTGCATGGAACCAAGGTCAAGATTTCACCCAAATCTCTGAGAAAGGTACTTCAGCTACCTAAAATTCAAGCAGAAGAGGAAGTGACTACATCTAAGACCAGGGAAGCACTTACCTGGTGTGGTCTAGATCCTAAGATGAAGATAGGATCTGTATTCAACAGGAAAGGAATGAATAATCAAGGAAAATTCCTGTCTGAAATTGTGGGGAAAGTTATACTCAGTAAGACTGGAGGGCATGACAGGGTGTCAGCCTCCATGTTCAGTGTTATGATCAGAATTATCTTCAACCTAAAAACAGACTGGTCAATGGTTGTGTATGAGAAAATTAAGGAGAGTCTGAAGAAGCCCAATCTGGGCAGAATACTAAGTCTCTACCTGGCTGGTACAATACCAGAGGTAATGAGCAATGCTGCTGGTAGCAAGATCAACCATATGAGAAGGATGGATATGAGGATATTTTCCAGGTGGGAAAGAGTGTTATCTAAGGAAATACCTACCCCAGAGAAGCAAGTTTCTAAGAAAGATTCACCTCCAAAGAAGAAGAGGAAGATAGCTCCTGTGACACAGGAGTCCTCCAGCAGTTCAGGTAGTGAAGAACAAGTTGTTTTCACTCCTGATAGTCAAGAGGAAGTGGCTGCAGAGAAGTCTCCTGCTGCTCAAGAGACAGCTGAAATCCAGGGGGAGCTGCCTCCAGCTAGCCCCAAGGATAAGGATACAAGACAGGGGGAGCTTCCAGCAGTAGAAGAACCCTCTACTCTGGACAGTGAGCAAGCCACAATCATTATCCAAGAGGTACTTTCTGACCTCAATACTTTAGATTTTTCTGTAATAGATTCTGATTTGTCTGATGTCCATCAGCAAACTCAGCAAGCAAATCAAGTACCAGATGTTGTTCTCCAAGACACATCAGTAGTACAAGAAGTTGTTCCTGATAAAATAGTTGATGAACCCAGTACTTCTCCTGCACGGTCTCCAGCTGAATACACAATGGAAGATCTATTTCTTAATTTAGATCAAGAGGATTTTGACATGGACAAGCATGCTGCTGCTGAAGAGAAGGGTGTTGCTGCTGAGGGGGAGACACTGCAAGTTCAGGAAGAGCCTATAAGGCAAGAAAGTGAGAAAGCACTTGATGTGCAAGCTGACCAACCATCAAGCCCTAAGGACAGGGTGAATATAGCCAGTACTTCAGAGTCTGAGGAAGATGAAGCTGAACAAGCTAACAAGAAGAAATTATTTGTATTCAAGAGAAGAAGTCAGAGCTACAAGAAGGCTCTACAAACTATTGCTCAACAATCCTCAGTCACACAAGCTCCATCACCTGATTACAGTGCCTTAATGGTCGCCATGCAAGTCAAGCTGGATGAGCACAGGAGAGCCATAGAGAAATATATTGATGAAGGACAAAAGTCTTTACAATTTGATTTAGCTCAAGATATAAAATCAATAAGGTTTGAGATGAACCTGAATAAGAAGGAAATGAATGAATGCTTCCACAAGGGTGGAAATGCTGTGGTGTTTCTGGCTACACACCAAGAGAAAATAAAAGTACAAGTAGATGATATAGCATTGAAGCAGGGCTATGTGCTGGAAAATCAACTAAGGATGAATGACAATCTGACAGCTTCTCACAATGCTATAGTTACTGAACTAAAGAATAAGACTGCTGAACCTTCAACATCATCTGCTGCTGCAAAGGCTGAATTTGATAAAGCTTTTCAAGATGAAATTGCTGCTGTCAAGACTGCAATCAAGGATTCACAAAAGGTCATTTCTGAACAACTTACCAAGCTTAGACCTTACTTTAAGGATGGCATCAGGTACTTGGACAGTCAGATCAGATTCCAAAAGGATGATGTGAGAGACCATGTTGCACAAGAAGTCATAAAGGGGGAGAGGGTGTTAGTCAAAGCTAGCTCTGACCATGCCAAATGGATATCTAACTCCATCAGAGCTACACTGGGCTATCCTCCCCTGTGTGATGATGATAATGTTGCTGAATCAGGAATTCAAAGTGCATATCTTGGAGGTGAGCAACAGGAAGTAGCTCAGGTGATCTATCCACCTCCAGATTTTGACATGGTTCATGCAGAAGTCAGCACAATGTATAGTCCAACTGCTGGAAAGTCTAATGTTGTTCTGGAAAAGGTTGTTCAACCTATAACAGCAGCTATGCAAGAGGCTTTGGACAAAGAAGAAGAGACAAGGCTGTCAAAGAAGAAGTTTAGGGAACTAGCTGAGCAGAAGCCAGATTTTGAACAGTGGAGCCCTACTTCTAGGAACATCATTCTCACAGCCTGGAAAGCAGCCAAGGACAATACTCATGAAAGGAACAAATGGTTTTCAGAAGCAGAATGGAGGAAGCATGAGATTAGGCAGGAAGCCATTGTCCAGTACAGAAGGAAGGCTAAGTTAGGAAAGCTACCTCCTACAGCTGTGGAGCCTAGCAAGTACTTTCCTAAGCCCTATCATTACTTTGAGAGACAAAAGATCAAGGCTGATAAGCAAGATCTCAAAGGAAGGAAGACTGCTGATGCTGAGTCTGCTGCTGCTGCTGCTGTAAAGGCCAAAGTACAAGCTGGGAAAGGAATAGTTATAAAAGAACCTGATCAGAATTAGACTAAGATTAGACTAAGAAACATTGTTGTAATCTTTTTGTAAAACAATGGAAATGTATTAAAACAATGTTAGAACAATTTTTGATAAATATATCTCATGATTGTTCAGAAGCATGTGTATATTTCTTGTTTGTTCTGCAATGTTTAATGAGTATACATGTGTGCTTTATTACATGTTTAAGTTTACCCTGTTGACATATACCTGCTTTACATCATTTTCTAATTTTTAATTATGAGGGGTGTATATCATTGACTAAGGGTTATGACTTCTCCAAATAGGGGGAGATTGTTGGGTACATTGGTCAAATGTACCTGATTTGAAGAAGCCTCACCTAACTCAATGATATACATCATAATGTATTTGATGTTTGTTTGAGTTACTTGTGCAGGTTAGGTAATCACTGGACTGAAGCTAAAAGTTTCTAAGTCCATGTGTCGACACCCAGAGGGAATGTGTCGACACTTGAGAAAGCTTGTGTCGACACCCAGACAAGCAGTGTCGACACTTGGAGTAATTGTGTCGACACCTGAGAAGAAGAGTCGACACCAGACAGAAAGTGTCGACACTTGGAGCTGTGTCGACACTCAGTGAAGAAGTATGCAGAAAAGCTGTGTCGACACTTAGCAGAAGTGTCGACACCTAGAAGAGCTGTGTCTACAACAGAAAGTGTCGACACTTGGAGTTGTGTCGACACTCAGCAAAATTCTGCAGAGACTAAGGACAAGTGTCGACACTCAACACAATGTGTCGACACTCAATCAGCAGAGTTAACATATGAAGAATGTGTCGACACTCAGCACAATGTGTCGACACACACTCAAAGGAGTCAACACTTGAAGTATGTGTCGACACTCAGCACAATGTGTCGACACACAACCAGAAGAGTCAACACTTGAAGAAAGTGTCGACACCCAGCACAATGTGTCGACACTTAGTTGAAGACTCTATACTTGAAGAAAGTGTCGACACCCAGCACAATGTGTCGACACTTAGTTGAAGACTCTACACTTGAAGAAAGTGTCGACACAAGGAGCAGTGTCGACACTTAGCAGAGAACAGAAAAGTTTACAAAATATTCTAAGTACAAGTGTCGACACTAAGGGAATGTGTCGACACTCAGCTGAAGAAACAAAATTGAAGACTTGTGTCGACACCAAGAAGCAGTGTCGACACTTGACAGTTTCAACACATGAAGATGTGTCGACACAAAGGAGATGTGTTGACACTTAGAAGAATTCAACAAGTTACAGAAGATCAAGTACTTGTGTCGACACTTGATTTCAGTGTCGACACTTGAAGATGAATCTGTGTCGAGACATACAAGGAGTTGTGTCGACACCTTGTAGACTTGTGTCGACACTTACACAACATGTGTCGACACTTAGTCTATAAGTGTCGACACTTAAGAACAGAAAGTCTCGACACTATCTGACAGTTAGAGAATTTCAAGAAGTGACTGGTTGACATGACAGCTGCCGATCCAGCCGGTCTACAGCAACTGTCAGGGAAGTCAGAAGTCTGTTATGAACCGGACCAGCCGGTTACCATGAAGAAGGCCTATAAATAGGCACAGACTGTTTACAGAAACAGGTTGACAAGTTGACAAGTAGTTGTTGAAGCTATTTGAAGTAATAGATCAGATTATTCAAGTAATCAGAAAAGTGGTACACAGGGTATCAACACAAGAAGATCTTGCTGTCCAACTGCAGATCTAAGAAGTTGGAGAGAGAGAGCTTCAATCAAGAATTCAGTCTTTGGAACTAAGGCTGAGAAGAAGGATTCAGAATCATCTGGATCTCAAGAAGCAGAGGTCAAGGATCAACTGCAGAGGATTCAGACTAATTCAGTTCTACTCAAGAAGCTTTGAAGGAAGCTAAGTCAGTTTGGATCTAGCTGAGTTCTTCCAAGAACTCTTCAAGAAACTCTCAACTCTTCTCTTATTTTCTGAGTTGTAGAGTTAGTTATTGTAATTCAATTTTAACTTGTAGGATCCATTGGATCTGAGTGAATTGTAAGCTTATTTTATAAAGGCTGAGGGTAGGGCTTGGTTGCCTGAGTGTAGGAGTTGAAGAACTCTGAGTGTAGGCCTTAATTGGCTGAGTGTAGGCCTTGATTGGCTGAGTGTAGGCCTGGGTGGCTGAGTGTAGGCCTTGGTGGCTGAGTGTAAGGCTGTGGGCCTGAGGTGTAGGAACCTAGTTGGGTTCTGAGATAGTGGAGAAGTTTGGCCGAATCTAGTACACTGCTAGATAGGCGAAGGGGGAAAGTGGATGTACCCAAAGATTGGGGAACCACTATAAATTTCTGTGCTGTGCTGTGCTGTGCTATGGATTATCAGTTTATATTTTGTTATTGCTGTTAGCTGTAGAAATCTGTGAGATAACTGTTTTGCTGCCAACAAAGTTTTAATAAGGTTTAGGTCACCTATTCACCCCCCCCCCTCTAGGTGTTTAGGTACCATATCTTTCACCTTTGTCTCTTGATTCGTTGATCGGGAAAACCTTCCCCTTCCGAATCGATCGAGACGATCGATCCTAATGTGACCGTTGGAAGTCCTTGCTAGCTTTGCTACGAAAGTTGAATCTCCAAAGTACAGCAGCAGCTCCGTTGTTGCCTCCGATCCCGAGAACCAAGCCGCCGCCCTTCTTGCCACCGCCGGTTTCGGGAGAGATTCTCTCTAAGTGAGATTTAGGGTTGTGGACTCTTCGTTGACTTCAAAAACACGTCATCGAACGAAGAGGGACACCTTATTCTCCATAAGTAGTTTGTATTTCTAATACACTCCAATTTCTATTTTGTTGTAAAGGAACGTTGGTTCCTATTTGTAAGGGTTGGGTGCAACCCGGGTGTGGGAGTGGTGACTCCTACGTGTGGAAGGGTTCCTTCCGTTAGTGCAAGGATTGGATTTCAATCCCGTTGGTGAAGTGACCGAGTCGTCCCTGGTTGGGAGATAGGTCAAAGGGAGGAAAGTGGACGTACCCAAATCGGGGAACCACTATAAATTGCTTGTGTCCTTTCTGTGCTGTGTTGTTTTGTTTTCTTGTGCAGGTACGATTTTAATTCCGCAAAAACGCTGCAAGACACCTATTCCCCCCCATAGGTGAAGGTAGTTGACAGTAAGTGGACTTTAAAGTGGTATCAGAGGGAGGTTACTCAACAAATAGGTTAATGCCTTGAGTAAGTTCCTGCCACTAGTGTCAAGAAGAAGGCAGACTTCTACTATGGACAGACTCAAGTACACAGGCAAGATCCCAGTGTGCACCAGGCTAAACTTTCCTATCTGGAAGGAAAGGATTAGGTTCTACATGGAAGCGGTCGATCCCCGACTCTTCATGATCGTGGAGGAGGGACCTTATGTCCCCAACTAAGGCCTCCACCATTGATCCTACCAAGAAAGTGTCAAAGAAAATTTCTGAAATGGACAAGGACGAGATGGTGCTTGTGGGACTTGACTAGAAGGCGCAGAACATTCTGGTCAGCGTGGTCGATGACTCAATGATGCAGAACTTCTGCAACTGCAGGACAGCAAAGGAGATCTGGCACTGCCTAATTATCCTAATGGAGGGCACTGATGAAGTGAGGGATGATCGGAGATCCCTCCTGAACCAGAAATATAAGGCCTTCAGACAAGGGCCTAAGGAAGAGATCGGAGTCACCTTCGAGAACTTCCTCAAGATTGTCAATGCCCTCAAAGGATATGGAAGAGTGTTCATTGATGGTGAACTTAATGATAAATTCCTTAGGTCCCTTACTAAGGAATGGGACACAAAGATCTGCGCCATCCGAGAGTTTGGTAGACTTGCTGAAACAGACCCGCAAATTCTGTTTGGGAAGTTGATGTCCTATGAGCTTCAACTGAACACCAGGAAAGCAGAAGAAGAAGTAGAGAAGGTTGCAGCCAAGGAAACGACTGTGGCCCTAAAAGCCATTCACTCCAGGAAGGGCAAGGGTGCGGTTTCATACCGTGCCGGGAAAAAGGATGAGGAGGAGGACTCCGAGCCATGCTTCTACAGCTCAGAGTTGTCTGAGGAAGATTTCTCCCTCATCACCCGAGAATTCAAGAAGTTCCTCAAGATGAGGAATCAAAGAAAGAGAGACGGCTCCTCCTCCAGGCATCAGAAGAAAAATTATTCTTCTGACAGGTATGCTTCTAAACCGAACAAACATCGCTCCTCTGACATTATTTGTTTTGGATGCAATAAGTCAGGACACGTCGTGGCCGACTGCCACCAAGGCAAGAGAGAAAACGGGAAGGGAGAGGAGCACAAGTCCTCTAGAGATAAGAAGAAAGAGAGGAGCTACATCGCCAAAAAGCCAAAGACACTGAGTGAGTCTGATTCCTCAGACTCTAGTGAGTATGAGGAAGCCTACTTCGGGCTGGTGGGTCGCTCCGACTCAGAAGGAGAATGCCCCCCATTTACTGGGAAGGTAAAAGCTCATACCCCTCTCTCCGACTCTGAATCTGATCCTGAGTCTCAGGATGATGACCCTGAGGATAGCCCTTCGGCCCGTGAAGCGGAGCTCCTCGAGAAGTATGAGATTTTGCTCAACACTTTTGAGGAGTGTCGTAAGTGATTGAAGGCTGAGAAAAAAGAAGTGAAATTCCTTAAGGGTGAGAGTGTCTCCCTAAGGGAAGAGATCATCAGTTTGATCTCTCTCCGACAGGAGCACCTAGACCTAACTTCAAAGCATTCAGAGTCTCTTAAGCTCCTTGATCTTAAGCAGGAGGAAGTCGACAAGTTGGAAGAACAACTTGCGGCAGAAAGGAAGATCGTCAAGAGCTTCTCTATGTCAAAAACAGTTCTTCCATTAGTCGATACCTTCTCCGCTCAGGCCAAAGGAGCTGGCTTGGGGCATGTAGGGGACTCTGGTTCCTCATCTAGGAGAAACAGGAACCAGAGAAAGAATAAGGCCGCCAAGAAGGCCTCTGCTGCTGAAAAGGGAAAGGCCCCACTCAGTCCTGTTGCGTTCAGAAAGCCTAGCTTTCCCTGCAACCAACATGACTTTGAGTCAACCTTTGGTCATCATTTCCGTCCCTCGGTTGCAAAGCCAAAGAGCCGATATGATGGTTGGACTTTTCCCCGCAACTTCGGTGAGAGTGTCTTCTAGGCACCTTATGAGGAAATCCACAAGGGAAATTATGGTCAATTCTCTAGCGGCCATAATAGAAAGCAGGCACCAAAAGCCAAGCCTGTTATACTGAAGGAACAGAAGGTGAAGAAGTCATGTGACTGCAATCACTATGATGCCTCCACCTCCATATCCAA
Organism: Platanthera guangdongensis; assembly: GCA_039583875.1. NCBI lineage: Eukaryota > Viridiplantae > Streptophyta > Magnoliopsida > Asparagales > Orchidaceae > Platanthera > Platanthera guangdongensis. Next base: position 122,321,334 of record CM077147.1, on the reverse strand, counting down.
GGCCCCGGCTGTACCCACCATTCCCAGGGTAAAGCAGGAGCGTAGGAAGAGGTACAACAGATTTGACTATTGGTGTTGTGGCAAAGTCGGTCACTTTGCCGTAGATTGTTGGTTTAATCCGAGGTATAACGAGACTCCTTATGTTAGCAATGCGAGCCCGACCACTCGTAGGGTTAACCACCCGAGGGGGAGTATGCTAACCAAGAATCTAGGACCCAAGTTCGATTGGGTTCCTAAGGGAAATTAATTTTGTTTTGCAGGAATGTCCAAAGGCCACCAAAACTCCAATATGGTACTTGGACAGTGGATGCTCCCGGCATATGACTGGGACAAGAATCCTGCTGCGTGATTACACTCCAGTCGAGAATGGACCCAAAGTCATCTTTGGGTGGTCAGATCGAGGAGTCACCAGAGGTTACGGTATGATTTCCAACGGTATAATCTCTATCACCGACATGGATTATGTTGAAGGGTTAAACCATAACCTGATCAGTGTAAGTCAGTTATGTGATAAAGGTTATGACATTAAGTTCTGCAAGGATAAATGCCTGATAATATCATGTGCCTCTTCTAAGACGGTATTATCAAGCATTAGGAGCAGAAATATCTTCTGCTTAGATTTTCTTAGCTTAGATTCATCTACCCCCGTATGCCTAGTAGCAAAAGGCAGTGCATCTCTTTGTGAACAATGACAGAAGAGATTGGCACATATTAATTAAAAGACAATTAATATGCTATTTTCCAAAGATTTAGTGAGGGATGCTCCCATTATTAAGTGTATCAAAGATAGTCCCTGTCCTGCATGCCAGATGGGCAAACAGACTCGGGCTACCTTTAAGGGCATCTCAGACAAAGACTCCTCCAGATGTCTTTATCTTCTGCATATGGATTTGTTTGGTCCAATGCAAGTTCATAGCTTAGGAGGGAAGTCTTATACGCTCGTGATTGTAGATGATCACTCTCGGTTTACCTGGGTGTTCTTTTTAAAACACAAGTCTGATATGTTTGACATCTTCACCAGCTTTATCAAGCAGATACAGAACGAACTTAACTGCTCAGTGGTCAAAATCAGAAGTGACCATGGAACAGAGTTCGAGTCTGGTGCTATGACAGAGTTCTGTGAAGAACTTGGTATCTTTTATGAGTTTTCCTCCCCGCGCACTCCTCAGCAAAACAGAGTCGCGGAGAGGAGAAATAGAACACTCATTGAAGCCTGCACGACAATGTTGAATGACGCTTCACTCCCAGAATACTTCTGGGCTGAGGCGGTCAATACGGCTTGTCATGTTCAAAACCGGGCATTGATCAACAAAAGTCATCGTAAGATGCCCTACGAACTACTGAAAGGCAGGAAACCAACCATGTCCTATTTGAGGATCTTTGGTTGCAGATGTAATGTACTGAATAATGGGAAGTACCCGCGTACTAAATTTGGTGAAAAATGCTTCGAAGGCATATTCATGGGCTATAGTACCCACAGTCGGGCATATAGAGTCTTCAATAAGAAAACCTTAGTGGTAGAAGAATCAATTAATGTTGTATTTGATGAAGGAAGCTTGCTTAACAGCAATTCTTCCAGCGGTATTCTTGAAGATGCAGGTGCACGACTTGAACAGCTGAGTCTCGATGAGACCACTAAAGATGAAACTCCTAAGTACGTCAAAGTTTCCACCTCAACGTCAACTGGGAATGTTGAAGATCAAAATGGAGCAAATCTCTTAGAAGAAGGAGAAGCCCAAGAAGTAGTCGAAGCTCCAGACGCCAGACTTCTAGAGCTCCGGCACGTGAGGGATCATCCTAGAGATCAGATCATCGGAGATCCTCGTGATGGTGTCAGAACTTGAAGAGGTACTATTAACGAGATTTTGCATCTTAGCTTCTTGTCACAGGTTGAGCCAAAGAAGTTCGACGAGGCGAACAAAGATGCGGTATGGATTTTGGCCATGCAAGATGAACTGCATCAATTCGAACGATGCAACGTTTGGACGCTGGTTCCCATACCACAAAAGCAGAATGTGATTGGCACCAAGTGGATCTTCAGAAACAAACTGGATGAACATGGTGTCATCATAAAGAACAAGGCCAGGCTGGTGGCTCAAGGTTACAGACAGGAGGAGGGGATTGACTTCGACCAGACCTTTGCACCAGTGGCAAGGCTCGAGACAATCAGATTGTTCCTGGCGTATGCTTCGCACAAAGGATTCACAGTCTATCAAATGGATGTGAAATCAACATTCTTGAACGGAGACCTGAAAGAGGAAGTATACGTCGCTTAACCCCCAAGTTTTATCAATCCTACTTATCCCAATCATGTATATTTTCTTAATAAAGCTCTATATGGTTTAAAACAAGCTCCACGAGCTTGGTACGAGACTTTATCTAATTTTCTTCTTGAGAACAAGTTCTCTAGAGGTAAAATAGATAAGACATTGTTTCTCAGGGAAGTCAAAGGCAAGATTTTGCTGGTGCAAATCTATGTCGATGACATTATATTCAGCTCAACGGACAACAATCTTTGCAAAAAGTTTTCTAAACTTATGCAAGGAAAGTTTGAAATGAGCAGTATGGGAGAGCTAAAGTATTTCTTGGGACTTCAAGTGAAATAGTCTGAGGATGGAATCTTCATCTCTCATACGAAGTTCACAAATGAACTCCTCAAGAAATTCGGTATGGAGAATGCAACCTCTATGAGGACTCCAATGGGATCCACTATGTCTCTGGATAAGGATGAGAAAGGTAAACCTTTCGATGAAACCAAATACAGAAGCATCATTGAATCCCTGCTCTACCTTACTGCCAGTAAACCGGATATCATGTTCTCCACATGTGTCTGTGCCAGATATCAGGTGAACACTAAGGAATCTCACTATGTCGCTGCAAAGCGAATTCTAAGATACCTTAAAGGTACTCCCAATCTTGGCTTGTGGTACCCGAGAAACAATGATGTCGAGCTAATAGGTTTTTCAGATGCTGATTTTGTAGGGAGTAGGGATGACAGGAAAAGCACTTCCGGGACGTGTCAATTCCTCGGAAGAAGGCTTATCTCATGGAACAGCAAGAAGCAGAATTTTATAGCAACCTCCACAGCAGAGTCTGAGTACATCTCGGCAGGCAGCTGTTGCACACAACTCCTATGGATCAGAAACTAGTTAGCCGACTACGACCTTCAGTTCAAGGAAGTACCAATGTACTGCGACTCCTCCAGTGCAATTGCAATTGCCAACAATCCGGTATCGCACAGCAGAACGAAGCATATTGAAGTGCGCAACCACTTCATTTGGGAGCACGTGGAGAACAAGGACATCTCTCTCTGTTATGTCCCCACAGACAAGCAGATTACAGATATTTTCACAAAGCCCTTAGACGAAGCCAAGTTCAGTCTTTTCAAAACTGAATTGTGGATGCTAAACTATGAGGAATGAAGACTACAGAAGCTTCAGGCTCGTGCATCTAGGGGGAGCCTCTGCCAGGAACTCAAGTGTGAGCACAGGTGCAAGAACTGAGGGGGAGTAAGGGGTCAAATGCAATAGACCCAAATTTGCAGAAGCCGAAAAGGGGGAGATTACCCTCTCGGCTAAGGCTAAGGCTATGGTGGCTCCAAGTTTGCTCTCAAGAAATTGGTATTGGTAATGAATATCTCTCTCAACTTTCAAGAAATTGGTATTGGTAATGAATATCTCTCTCAACTCAATTTTAAGTTTATGATTTTCATTCCCATAAGCTCTATTCACCTTAGCTTGTAGGGTTTAGGCTTCTTCAAATAGGGGGAGATTGTTGGGTATTGTATCCACAACGTACCTGATTTGAAGAAGCCCCTGAACAAGCTAAGGTAAATAGACAATGTATTTGATGAAATCTTTCAAGTTGTGCTTGCAGTTATTCCACGCTAAGTACACACCAATGTCAGGGTGCAGTAGGTCAATATACACGGGTCTGCGCGACGTAATCCCTCGTTGAGCAGATCAGTGTGTTGGCCTACGTGTACTCTCTCTATTGGAGTGTACTTATTTTCAAGTACAGGGCTGTGATAATGCAAGAGCAGACAAGGAGCAAGGATGGGTCAAAGAGCAGCTCATGGGTGGAAAGACGAAAAATCATCTAAGTAATAATCGACGAGAATCACTAGCTGATTCTCGCCGATTCTCTCCGGCTAACTCAGAGCGTGCTTATCTGTCGCTAAGTCAAAATCGTCGAGAATCACTGACTGATTCTCGCCAAATCTTTGATTGATGATCGTCGAGCTTTGTTGACTTATTGCCTTCGACGATCATCGATCTCCGTATGATGATCGTCGATCTCCGAACAACGATCGTCGAGCTCCGGCTTACCGTAAATCCTTCGATGATCGTCGATCTCTGAATGACGATCGTCGAGCTCAATTGGCATAATTCCTTCGACGAGAATGACCTTCGATTCTCGCCGACTTTGCCTTAGGAGAATTTTCTGGAACCCGCTGGACCGGACTCAGCAGCTGGCGCTGTTTTGAACCGATCTTGGGGTTTCTTGTTGGTGGGGCCCACAACGGTCATCTTGAAGACTTAATGTATAAATACATCTGTATTTTTGAACAGTAAGTAGAAGACAGAAAAACGAATAAGAAATTTCGATAAGAAAAATCCGAGCCGCCGACGTGACCTAGATCGTGAAACTTGCTCCGCCGCCGTCGCCGCTCGTGCCAGTTGATCGACGTCATTGATCGTGGTTTCTTCCAGATCTCCCGGCAACAGAAGCTCAGCCAAGCACAGCGTCTCACGCATCTAACCAGAGTTCCTTTGTCTCTTGATTCGTTGATCGGGAAAACCTTCCCCTTCCGAATCGATCGAGACGATCGATCCTAGTGTGACCGTTGGAAGACCTTGCTAGCTTTGCTACGAAAGTTGAATCTCCAAAGTACAGCAGCAGCACTCCGTTGTCGCCACCGATCCCGAGAACGAAGCCGCCGCCCTTCTTGCCGCCGCCGGTTTCGGGAGAGATTCTCTCTAAGTGAGATTTAGGGTTGTGGACTCTTCGTTGACTTCAAGAACACGTCGTCGAACGAAGAGGGAGACCTTATTCTCCATAAGTAGTTTGTATTTCTAATACACTTCAATTTCTATTTTGTTGTAAAGGAACGTTGGTTCCTATTTGTAAGGGTTGGGTGCAACCCGGGTGTGGGAGTGGTGACTCCTACGTGTGGAAGGGTTCCTTCCGTTAGTGCAAGGATTGGATTTCAATCCCTTTGGTGAAGTGACCGAGTCGTCCCTGGTTGGGAGATAAGTCGAAGGGGGAAAGTGGACGTACCCAAATCGGGGAACCACTATAAATTGCTTGTGTCATTTCTGTGCTGTGTTGTTTTGTTTTCTTGTGCAGGTACGATTTTAATTCCGCAAAAAACACTGTAAGACACCTATTCCCCCCCCCCCCATAGGTGAAGGTAGTTGACACTAAGTGGACTTTCAGAAACAAGGACAATTTCACATCCTTCAAAGCCAAGCTTGGACCCAAAGTAATATTTGGTGATTCAAACTTTGGACTAACAAAAGGTTACGGTGCAGTCCAGATTGGCACAGTCACATTCAAGAAGGTAGCCTATGTGGAAGGACTGAAGCACAACTTGATCAGTATCAGTCAACTGTGTGATGAAGGCTATCAAGTGACTTTCAGCAAATCCTCATGCAAGATCAAATTAGAGGACAACACCACCGTGTTGGCAGGTAAAAGGAAAGGTAGCATCTATCTTGTAGATTTTCTTTCAACCAAGGTAGATATTTGCTTGTTTAACTCTATTTGTAGACCTAATGAACTATGGCATAAGAGATTAAGACATATAAACTTTAGAACCATTGCTAGGCTATCCATGTACAACCTTGTTAGAGGACTACCTTCTGGCCCCTATAAGAAGGAAGGACTTTGCAGGGCGTGTCAATTAGGCAAGCAAACAAAAAATAGTTTCAAGTCACTTAATAAGAGTGATTCACCTAGGATTTTGTATCTGTTACACATGGATCTCTTTGGACCCATTACAGTACAAAGCTTAGGAGGGAAATCTTATACTTTAGTAGTTGTAGATGACTTCTCTAGATTCACATGGGTGTTCTTTCTGAGGAAGAAGTCTGATAACTTTAAGTGTTTGACAGAGTTTCTCAAATGCATACAGATTGAGTTCAACACTCACATTGCCCTGAAAAGAAGTGATCATGGGATAGAGTTTGATTCTCTTCTTATGCAAGAGTTCTATCAAAGTGAAGGGATTAGGTACACTTTCTCAGCTCCTAGAACTCCTCAACAAAATGGGGTAGCTGAAAGGAAAAATAGAACCCTTATTGAATCTGCTATTATATTGTTGTCAGATGCTCACCTTCCTCTATCCTTTTGGGCAGAGGCAGTGAACACCTCCAACTATGTGTTGAATAGAAGTTTGATACATAAGCTGAAGGGCAAGACTCCCTATGAATTACTCAAAGGGAAGAAACCTAAAGTAGATTACTTCAAAATCTTTGATTGTATTTGTTACATTCACAATAATGACAAGAAATACATATCAAAATTTCAAGGTAAAGCTGATGAAGGAGTGTTTCTGGGATACTGCATGATCAGTAAAGCTTATAGGGTGTATAATAAATCAACTCTTAAAATTGAAAAATCTGTTCATGTATCTTTTGATGAGACTAACATGTCATACAAGGAGAAAGAAATTTCTACCATGAGCTCTTTGCAGGTTCCACCACTGTGTGAGTCTATGGATGGACTGAACCTTACCCAAGAGGTATCAAACCATCCCACTCCACAGGATGCTGAAGATAGTGATGAGAAAAGTCAAGAGGAAGTGGCTGAACTTCCCCCAACAGTTAGTATCATTCCCCAAGAGGAAGTAAATACTGAAGGCTCAACCAACTCCACCAACTTATCTCGTCACACTTAGAGATCACCCCAGATCTCAGGTGATTGGATACATCTCAGTAGGTGTACATACAAGGAATCAACTCAACCAAGACTTGATGCATGCCTATTTTATCTCTCAAATTGAACCTCTCACCATACATGAGGCAGAGCAAGATCCCCACTGGATCATTGCAATGCAAGAGGAACTCAATCAGTTTGAGAGATGTAGAGTTTGGGATTTGGTTCCAAGACCCCATAACTACCCAGTTATTGGAACCAAATGGGTCTACAGGAACAAGTTGGATGCTCAAGGCAACATAGTGAGAAACAAGGCTAAGCTTGTTGCTCAAGGATACAGACAAGAGGAAGGAATAAACTATGACCAAACCTTTGCCCCTGTTGCAAGGTTAGAGGCCATTAGGATATTCCTTGCTTATGCAGCTTACAAGAGATTCAAGGTCTACCAGATGGATGTCAAAAGTGCATTTCTGAATGGAATACTTCAAGAAGAGGTTTATGTAGAATAACCTCCAGGTTTTATCTCTCCAACTCAACCCTCTTTTGTCTTTAAATTGTATAAAGCTCTCTATGGTTTAAAGCAAGCTCCAAGAGCTTGGTATGAGACCCTAGCAAGCTTTCTTTTAGAGCATGAATTTACAAGAGGAAACATAGATAAAACACTTTTCACTATACATCATAAGGACCAAATATTGTTAGTACAAATTTATGTGGATGACATTATTTTTGGGTCTACTGATCCCAAATTGTGCAAGAGGTTTGCTGACCTCATGCATTCAAAATTTGAGATGAGTAGCATGGGTGAGCTTTCCTACTTCCTTGGTCTCCAAGTGAAGCAGCTCCCAGATGGTATCTTCCTCTCCTAAGCTAAGTATGCTAAAGAGCTTATCAAAAAGTTTGGGATGGGTGATGCTTCAGGGATGAAAACCCCTATGGCTACAAATACTGTTGTGGATTCTAATATAGCAGGGAAACCTGTAGATCAGAAAAATTATTGGGCAATTGTTGGATCCCTATTATACCTAACAACTAGCAGACCTGATATAATGTTTGCCACATGCTTTTGTGCTAGGTTCCAAGTGAACCCTAAATAATCTCACGTTATTTTCTTAAAAAAAATTTTGAGATATATAAAGAGTTGCCCTAGTCTAGGACTCCGGTATCCTGTAGAGTCAGAGTTTGAGTTAACTGGATACTCAGATGCTGACTATGCTGGATGTAGAGTGGACAGGAAAAGTACCTCTGGAATATGCCAGCTCCTTGGTATGAGAATTGTCTCCTGGTTTTGTAAAAAGCAGACATCTGTGTCTACATCAACTACAGAAGTCGAATACATGGTTGCTAGTAGTTGCTGTTCACAAATGCTATGGATACAAAACCAACTCTTAGATTATGGTGTCAACTTAAATAATTCAACATTATTTTGTGATAATTATAGTGCTATTGCTATAGCACAAAATCCAGTTCACCATTCTAGGACTAAACATATTGAAATAAGACATCATTTCATTAGAGATAATGTGGACAAAAAGAAAATTAACTTGATCCACATTCCTACTGATCTACAGAGAGCAGATATTTTCACCAAGCCATTGGATGAGAAAACCCATCTGTTCTTTATAAATCAACTTGGAATGATTGATGGAGAAGAGTTAACCTAGTTTCTGTCTGCATTCGACGAGTTTTCCAGAGTTCGTCGAACGGAGTTCGACAAATTAGGGAAAGTTTGAGAGATTCTCGTCGAACGGAGATCGACGAATTCTCCGTGTGAGGAAACAATTTTCGTCGACCAGAGATCGACGAACTTTGCTTCAAGAAGACATTTCGTCGAACGGAGTTCGACGAATTGTTTTCGATTCTTCTGGATGAGATCGACGAATTATCTGTCTATAATTTATTTCGTCGAGCTCAGTTCGAAGAATTTTTCTTTTTCGTGGAACAGAGTTTGTCGATTCATATTCTGAAAATTCTATATCTAGGTTTTCTTCGACCTCCGTCCCGCACTTTCAATTCCTTTGCTCTTGATCGTCGTTTCTCTCTGTGTTTTTCTTGCAGGACATCAATGGCGATTCCCTCAGGTGCTTTGGTTGCAATGAAGTTTGACACTGGATTCGACATGGACTTTGAGTCATTTTAACATTCTGACCCCATCTTTCTATACATCTTAGAACTACTAGAAGAACTAAGTTTAAAGGATTTCATGACCAGGCGCATTAAACTTCATGGAACGGAAATACGAGAATGGGTATATACATCTACAGTTTCTGAAGAAGATGTTTTAACCGGCAATATAGGGAACACTGCTGTTTCCCTCTCTCCCGCAGTTCTCACTGAAATATTTGGATTAGTGAATGGAGAAGACAATCTGGAAATGGATTCTGAGGAATTCAATGATATGCTGAAACTAATGAGTTTCTCTGGGAACAACCCTAATAAGTTGTTGAAAAAGCAATTATTCGCCGCCTACCAATTTCTGGCAGATATTACGGGAAAGATTCTGATGGCCAAGCACTCTGTTCATGACTATATCACCTGTCACCAATTTCTGATAATGTGTGCAGTAGTGAATAAGCGACAGGTTGATTGGAGTAAGGTGTTCTTTGAATTGATTAAAAAGAAGAACAACAAGAAGGAAGTCTGCTTTGGCAGAATTTTGGGCATATTTCTTCAAGAGAAGGCTGCTGAATGTATGGTCTCCCCGACCATCTTCATAAACGCCAGCAAGCGCCTCACTTGCGCTCTGTTTGGCAGGTGGGAGAGGACCATCTCCAAGCCCTCAAAGGCTTCTTCCTCCTCCCTCCAAACTTCTGAGAGTACAAGGGCTGTAAAGGCCGCTCCCCACCCTGTTGAAGAGATTCCTCCATCTCAACCATCTCTTCCAGCACCTCTTCCTACAAAGAAGCCTCCTCATGTACCTACCCCTCCTTCATCTACACCACTTGACCTGACAAACATTCCATCTCCACCTCCATCTTCCCCTTGCAAGTTGATCATCAACCCACTCCTTCAGATTCCCCTCAGGACATTCCAATTCCTATACCTCCTCAGTCTCCTCTTCCCCCTCACTTATCCACCATTCCATCTTATCATATACCATCAGACTCAATCATGCTAGATGCCCCCACTCCATCTGTTATTCCTACTCCCATTCCATCCCATTCCCCTTCCCCCTTTGATCCATCTACCCTCATTCCTTTGCTCACACCTCTCATCAAATCCTTGATCCAAGAGGCCATTACACCTCTTGTGACCTCCATTTGCTTCTTATCTGCACAGATCTCTCTTCTATCTGCTATCCCCTCTTCATCTAGGGGCCTGGCTCCAGGTATTCCTGAACCCAGGCAGGGAGAGATGCTTTGTGATGAAGTTGCAGCAGATGCAGATACAGCAGCAGCAGCAGCAGTCACAGAAGTTCCCTCTCCAGCAGATTCGGATTCAGATAAGGATACACAAATTTTGACAGACTTTGATGATGAGATGTCTGAGTTAATTCAATTTATGAATACTGACATTGATTTGGATGAGTCAGTTGCTCAAATAACTCCTGTTGGTGATTTCTCTTTAAATCCCACAGTGAATTTATCAGCTTTGTTGAGAAGTTTTGACACTGTACATATGAAATTCCCTCCAGCATATTTCTCTAAGCCTTATTTGGCTATGGTACCATATACCTCTCCAGCTAGTCCAGCAGTTGCTAAGCAACTCTGTGACAACTTTGCTCTCTCAGCTTCAGCCTCCATCTCAGCTTCCATCCTAAAGGTCATTCCATAAGATACTCCAGTGCCAGTTTCAGCACCAGATTTTATTATGGATGACTCTCCAATGCCTACTCTAGATGAGCTTATTCAGGCAGATATTGAAGAAGAGAATAAGGCAGTAGCTGATAGCTCTGTCTTTTTGTTTCTGAATCTTGTATAGATAATTCTTCGCTTGTTGCTGAAACTCTTATTCCTGAACCTTCTGCCCCTCCTCCAGCAAAGGCTGTTGTTTTTGATAAAACTTTAAAATCTTTGGATGCATTGTATGATACCCCTCAGGATTCAGAATCTGATGATGATGATATTGATTCTGATGAGGATGCAGCTAGTAGGAAAAAGAGATTGTTGTCAAAGAAGAGAAATGCTGCTCCTCCTCCTAAGTCAAATCCCACTGCAGACACTCCCTACTATATTCTGCACAATGTGACTCCATATAAGGGAATGCCAGCATGGATGTGGCTCTCCAAAAACCAGCAGAAAGATAGAAAGAGAAGCAGGAGATACTCCCCTCCTCCAGTACACAGATACATGAAGGATCCTCCTCCTCCTCCTCCTCCAGCATCTGGTGTCAGTGGCTCTATCTCCTAGAGATCTGCCCCAATGCAAACTTATCAGAGACAGTCAGGGAGATCTTCTGGAAGCAGCCAACAGAGGCCATCCTCCTCAGGTAGTCAACAGCAGCAGCAACAATAAAGTCCTGAAGTACAAAAGGCTGAAAGCCCAAAGAAGCTAGACTCCCCTCCAATTCCTTTTGAAGATCCAGAGACTGCAAATACAGCAAGAATGGCTAGATACTAAGAGCTGATTTGTCTATCTTTGATAAATAAAGCCAAAACAAAAGGAAAAGATATCTCTGGTCTTTCAACCATGTCACAGTATAGAAAGGAAGATCTGAAAAGATTTGACAAAGGCAACAAATTATTTAATGTTGATGATTATATGAAACTTCATCCAGAAGTAGTTGTCCCCAGGGCTACATCATTGAAAATTATTGGGGCAGCTGATATGACCATGAAAGTGGCTCAAGCTCAAGATCCTAACAGAGAAATCATTTTCAAGAACCCAGGAGAAAAGAAAGCAGAAGACAAACCTCAGCAGAAGAAGCCAAAGAAGTAATTTTTCTTGTTGATTCATTTCTATCTGCTATTTGTCTTTAAACTGTGCTATCTATTAAACAAAGCTGTGTATACATATATCTGTTGCATGTGTTATAATTCTCTGCCAGAAATATCTCTTTTCTTGGTTTGTTTTTCTGTCTTGAGTCTCTGTTAGTGACCTCACCCAAATAGGGGGAGATTGTTGGATCCCTAGTTGATTTGGGCTAGGTTCACTGACTTAGGATGTGACCCATCTTGTATAGCCAGGGTTAATTTGTGTCCTAGAGTCTAGGTTAAGTCCTTAGGCTCAACTCCAGATGGACCAGCTTTCAACAAGACCCTCAGAGACTCCAGACTCACAAGTTTTTCAAGACTAAGTAAAGAAAGTTTGACGTTCGTCAAACTCAGCTCGACGAAAGGAGTTTTGTGCTCGACGATCGTGAGACAATTCTTAGTGCTGAGCTCGACGATCTATGTTCTCTGTTCGACGAAAACTCAGTTTATACATCAAGCCAAAGTCAGGAGGACTTCAAATTTTTCTAAGTCCAGCTTCATGCTTCGGTCAACGAATTATATTCTGATCTCGATGAACTTGGTCCTTAAGTTCACAGCTTCTCAGGTCGACGAAGTCAGCTTCTCAGGTCGACGAATGCTATACTCTACTCGACGATTTCTGGACTCAGAGAATCTGTGTCGACACTTAGGGTTTATGTCGACACCAGTCAACTTGTGTCGACACCAGGATTTCAGTCGACAACAACTTGTGTCGACACTAGGATTTCAGTCGACACCAACTTATGTCGACACCAGAGGATTTGTGTCGACACCAAGATCAATTTGTCGACACCAACTTATGTCGACACAATATTTCAGCAGATGTAGGATATTATGTCTAAGTACAGAACTTTTCTCAGCTCGACGAATTTGATTCTCAGCTCGACGAATGAAGAATGTCTGTTAGATGAATGAAGATTATCTGGTCGACGAACTCTCTCAAGCTCAGCTCGACGAACTCAAGCTCAGCTCGACGAACACAAGTGTAGTTCGACGAATTGTGTTCTGCATTCGACGAATCCAGATTAGGTTTTCTTCAAGGTTCCCGTCCCGTTTCTTGGCGCTGATTCCTGAACATTTAATGCCAGATCTTCTCGGAATGTTACCGTTAGAACGTGCATTGAATATGGACGATCACATGCTGTTTTTCCATGGGACAGTTAGGAAAGTCATTGATTGCTGATTCTTTCCAAGGCCGACTGTAATTGCTCGACATTCAAAAGTTTGAATATTCCTCAGTCACTAAAAAAATACAACAGATACACAAAAATAGAGACACAGTAAGAGAGAACAGAATCAAGCAGAGTTCAAGATTCACAGTACAGAAAATAATCTGACAGACACTCTGAAGCTGCAGAAGAACAAAACATTCTCAAATCTAAAGTTCTTGACTGCAATTAGCCTTGACCGGAGAACTTTTGAAGAAGAAGAAGAAGAACCAAATTCAATCAAGAGTCTTCTTCTTTCTATTCTCAGGACAACTTCAAAGGACAACAGAACTTTATCAATCTATCAAAGAAGTTCCTGAAGTAGTTCTGGTTCAGGCATTATAGTTCATTGAAGGCCTATCACCCTGAAGCAGTGCTCCAGCAATCCTGACCAATTCAAGATCTCAGGCGGAGCAAGATCTGCTACATCAATCCACAAGTCTTCGCTCTGACTGTTGACAGAGAAGACATTATCACCCTCTCTCTAATTCTTGTATAGGGTTTTAAATCCCTTCAAAATTATTCTGGTTGCAAGTCTCCTTCCAAAAGACTTGAGGGTTTGGTTTTTGGGGACCTGATCAAAACCCATTGGTGCCCAGGACACCTGATCAACTCATCCTGCAGTGGATTCCTACCTAGGGTGGTAGAAGAGTGGATGTACCCAGATTTGTTGGGGAACCACTATAGCTCCTTGTGTCTTCTGGTTGCTTATTCTCTTTTGTTTTCTGGCCGTCGTCTGTGATTGCTCTGTGTTTAGTTAGTTGTTGTGTTTACTTTATGTTATTTGCTTCCCTGTTCACTTAGGTATACAACAACAGTTGTAAAAAGTTTTTAGTAAGCACCATACTCTATTCACCCCCCTAGAGTATATCAGATCTAACCTGCACTTTCATAGTTCTCACTTACTCGAGTAGTCTAAGTCATGTACTCGAGTAGTTCATCTACTACTCGAGTAGTCCAGAATTAATACTCGAGTAACCCATAATTATACTCCATAAAATTTCTCTAAGTGAATTACTCGAGTAGTCATTTCCATATACTCGAGTAGTTCTATTCGTCTCGAGTAGTTCAACTTCTATAATCGAGTAGTCCAGTATTCCAGTTCCAGAAATTTTCTAAGTCCTTGTCTCGAGTAGTTTCTCAACCACTCGAGTAGTTCGTTCCCATATACTCGAGTAGTTTTCCTTATACTCGAGTAATCCACTCCACCTCTCGTGTAACTACTCAAGTACTTGAGTATGTCATTTTTGATACTCGAGTAGCTGAATTCTTTTTACTTGAGTAGTTTACTCCATGCACTCGGGTAACTATCTCATTCTCTCTCGAGTAGTTTTCTTATATACTCGAGTATTCATCTTCTACCCACTTGAGTAGTGCTGCAATGTACTCGAGTAGTTCTTTCTTTCTCGAGTATTTTACTTCGATTTTTCCGAAAATTTTGTTAAATCCAGAATAACAGAATTCTTTATGAACCTTGACGTGATTGGTCCACGTGTATCTCAAAATGACTTAATTATGTCTAATCTTTTCTGATCCTATAAATGGTCTTGTCTAAACTAACAAACCCTAATCCTAAGAAGTTTATTCTAAGAGAATATTTAGAAGTTTTGCAGCCCCGTATTTTTCTGTTTTCCTCTTTCTCTCTCCAAGAAACGAAAACCGCCGCCTCCGCCATCGCTAATTCCGGACCAGCTACGGTTTCGCCTTTAGAAGATTCAGATCAAGAAGGCTCTCCAGATCGAGATTTGCTCAACTCCTCATCTTTTGATTCGATAGATCGTGTGAATCCAAGAAGTTTCAGATCCAATCTTGCCGAGATTTATCTTCATCATTCTGATAAAGCCGCAAAGCCTAGAAAAAGAAATTTCTTGCCGAGTGTTGCAGATCTTAAAAAGGAATTACTGTTTGTATTTCTATACAAAATTTCTTTCATTCTTGTAGGAGAAATTTCTCCGAGTGTAGGAGCTTTTGTCTCCGAGATTGTAGAAAGTTTTACCTTCCGAGTGTAGATCCATTTTGTGGATCGAGATTGTAGGAACATTATTCCGAGGGTAGGATTGATTTTCAATACGAGATAGTGGAGTAGCCGAGTCTAGTGTATTACTAGATTGGTGAGGTAAAGTGGATGCACCCAAGGTTGGGGAACAAGTATGAGTTAAGATACATTTTTAACCGCTTTCCATACTGAGTACCTTGTGCATTACTTGTGTATGATTGATTTGTATTAGGCTTGGTCCTGATATCGGAGTGTCCGACGAGAGCACTGTTCGATACAGGAGCTTCTCATTTCTTTTTGTCGGAATAATTTGTGGGGCGTATTGGAGTGCCTTCATTTATGCCGAAAGATTGAGTGAATGTGTTGCTACCTAACAGGTGCCTAATGCGCACAGATCGAGCTTATTGTGTTGAAGTGCGAATAGGAAGTCGGGACTTTGGATTGGAAGCATCTGTACTACCGATATCGGAGTTTGATGTAATCTATGGTATGGACTAGCTCTCGGAGTAGCATTCCTATATAGATTGCAACTCTAAGGAAGTCACACTGGGACAGAACACCGAACGAGAGACTAAATTCACTGGGATACGAGGATCAAGTAAGATATTGATGTCTGCTATCCATGTAGTCAAGGCAGTTCGGAAGGGTAGAGAGTTATTCTTCATGCTGTTGGAGGCTGTTGAGCCGAGGCCCAGTGTGAGTGATGTTCCTATTGTATCGGAGTATGCTGATGTGTTTCCTAAGTATCTCTCGGGGTTACCTCCCCAGTGAAAGATTGAATTCACTATTGAGTTGGTTCTAGATACGAAATCTGTGGCCCGCTCACCATATTGTGTTGCACCTAACGAGATGGGAAAACTAAAGGTTCAATTGCAAGAGTTGCTGGATCAAGGCTTTATACGCCCAAGTATGTCACCTTGGAGCGCACCGATCCTATTTATGAAAAGGAAGGACGGGAGCTTGCGGCTATGCATTGACTGTCAAGAGCTGAACAAGCTGACGGAAAAGAACAAGTATCTGATTTATCGGATTGATGAATTGTACGATCAGCTAGTGGAATCAACTATTTACTCGAAGCTGGATTTAAACTCTGGCAATTATCAGTTGAGGATTCAAGAATGTAATATTCCTAAGACAGCATTTGGTACACGCTATGGTCATTACGATTTCACTGTAATGTCGTTTGGGCTAACAAATGCGCCATCAGTATTCACGGACCTAATGCACCTAATGTTTCGAGAGTACTTGGACTTATTTGTCATCGTCTTTATTGACGACATTTTGGTATTCTCTTAGTCTGAAAAAGATCATGCGAACCATTTACGGATGGTGTTACACACCCTGAGAAGAAACAAGCTTTATGCCAAGTTCTCAAAGTGTGAGTTCTGGTTGTCGTCGGTGGCCTTTCTTGGCCATGTGGTAAGTGGAGGAGGCTTTGCGGTGGATCCGACAAAGATAATTGCGTTATGGGAGTGGCCGGTTTTGTCTTCTATGGATGAAGTCTGGAGCTTTCTTGGACCTGCGGGCTACTACAGGTGCTTCGTTGAGAACTTCTTGTGGATAGCCTTGCCTCTCACCACACTGACAAGGAAAGGTCAGAAGTTCGTTTGGACGTCGGAGTGCGCACGAGTTTTTGAGGAGCTGAAAAGTCGTCTGACTACGACCACAATCTTGACGATGCCATGTGGCTCGGATGGCTATGGAATTTATAATGATGAATCAGGAAGCATCTTTGGCTGCATTGTTCATCAGTATGGAAAAGTAATAGCTTATGGCTTATGCAAGTTGAAAGTGCATGAGCGGAACAATCCGTCCATGACTTGGAGTTGGCGGTAGTGATATTTGCACTTAAGCTGTAGCGTCACTATTTATTTGGCATGGAAGTGGATATCATCACGGACCATGAGAGCCTTAAATATCTTCTGGATTAGAAGGATCTAAACATGCAACAACATAGGTGGATGGAGTTCCTCAGGGACTATACTTTCCAGATTCATTATACTACCAGGAAGGGAAATGTGGTCACAGATGCCTTGAGTCGTAGGACTCCGGTATGGGCATGTTGGTTGCAGATGCATGATGAGCATCTAATCTAGGAGTTGTAGGCCTTAGACATCTCTTGTATGGACAAGCATGCTACTACAAATGCATGCCTGAACTGGACGGAGGTACAGTATGACCTTGCGGACAGGGGTCGACAAGAAATGGAACTCGATGAGGGTGTACATCGCTATGCAGTGGATGGGTCAAATGCCCAATTCTCCTGGGATGATGGCCTTTTGCAGAAAGATGGTCGTTTGTGCGTCCTGAATGTGGGTAAATTATGTGAAGAATTATTGTATGAGGCACACTTTACGAAGTATTCAATTCACCCAGGGAGCACAAAAATGTATAAGGACATAAAGAAGGTTTTCTGGTGGCCAGGTTTGAAGAAAGATATAGCCCATTACGTGGAAAAATGTCATACTTGCGCCTTAGTAAAAGCTGAATGCCAGAAACCTAGCAGTTTCCTGAAGTCGTTACCAATCCCGGTGTGGAAGTTCGACGACATTTCTATTGATTTCGTGCATGGACTGCCGATATCTCAGAGCGGAAACGATGCCGTATGGGTGATCGTTGACCGATTAACAAAAGTGTTGTACTTCATACCAAATCGGAAGGACAATTTAGTGGAAAAATTGGCCAAACTGTACATGGATAACATTGTATGATTGCACGGCGTGCCCCACAACATCGTCAGCGACCGAGATGGGCATTTTACTTCAGGTGATTGGAAGCTCATCCACCAACTATTTATTATCAAGTTAAAATTTAGTATGGCCTTCCACCTGCAAATGGATGGTCAGATCGAGAGGACCAACAAAACTATGGAGGATATGCTCTGAATGTGCGCCCTGGATTTTTGGAAGAGATGGGAGGACCATCTCTATATGGTTGAGTTCGCCTAAAACAATAGCTATCAAGGTAGTATACAAATGGTGCCCTTTGAAGCTTTATACGATAGGAAGTGCTACACACCATTAGCTTGGGTAGAAACAGGCGAGACAAAACTTTATAAGCATAAAGAAGCCAAAGAGGCTAATTCGACCATACGCTCTATTCGAGAAAGGCTATTGATAACCCAAGATAAGCAGGCAAAATTCTGCAATGCCAAACACAAAAATGTGGAGTTTGCGGTGTGATGGAATCCTATTACTGATTTGGGCTAGGATCATTTTTATTTGTTTAGGATGATTAGTTTGGCCCAATATATATAGTCTAGGGTCATAGGTTTACTTCCAGGGTTGCTCCTTTAGAAGGATTCCAGAAAAGTTTAGATCGACGAACACAGAATCCAAATTGCTGAAGGACGAGCTCACTTCGACGAACGCCAAGCTCAGTTCGACGAACTCTGATCCCTAACTCTAAGTTTTGCTTGAAGAACTCTGGGATCCATTCGATGAACGTTGATCACAACTCAGATGCTCAGCTCGACGAACTCCAGGCTCAATTCAATGAACTCCAGGCTCTGTTCGACAATCTCCAGGCTCAGTTCGACTAATACTTTGTAGTGTTCAGGCAGTATTATTTACTAAAGGCGGAGTGATTTTAAATAGAATAATTACATCTGTTATAACTTTGATATTTAATACTAAATATTCTAATTGAATATAGCCGTTTTAAGGCAGCATTAAATATGGATTTATCACAGAGTTTAATTCTAATTAATTCCCAAGGGTAGTTGCAATTCTCAGAGATGCTTCAAGCGTTACAGAATGGATTTAATTCAAATATTTGAATTCTCCTCAGGCATTCTCTATATACTTTCAGAAGATTGCTTCTAAAGGGTTAATGCACAGATCAATATAGATCAACACATATTCATCAGATTTTCTGCATCAGTGTTTGCAAGTACAAAGTCTTCATCAATCAAATACAAGAAGGCCTACACCCTGAAGAAAATCCTCCACTCCTCATCTCAAGCCTTCATTCTAATCAAGGGTGCCTTTGCTTCATCATCCACGAAAGTCTTCTCAGAGACTCTTAAAAGAGAAGAAAACATCAACCTCTTATAGTTTATTTCTTAAACTATGTACAGGGTTATAACTCCCTTCAAAAGTTAACCTCTTAGGTTCCTAAGTCACCTGATCAAAAGACTTAAGCTTTGTTTTTGGGCACCTGATCAAAAGCTCAAAGGATTGTTAGATCTACCTTAGAAAATAGATCTTCTGGTGGCAGGGCACCTGATCAAAAACCTGTATTGGATTCCTATTAGGGTGGTAGAAGAGTAGATGTACCCAGATTTATTGGGGAACTACTATAAGATTCCTTGTGTCATCTGTGATTGTTTTACTTTCTTTATTTATGTGCTGTGATTTTTCTTTATATATATACAAATATCACTTACTTTTAATCCGCTATAAAAATAAATCAAAGTTTTTAATATACACTATTCAATTAGTATTAGAGGCAGGTTGATTGTTTTACAGGCTAACACCTGAACCAACAAAGATCCTGATAGATCTTATTTTACTTAGAGTTTTACTTTATCACAGCACAAAATAAAGAGTGTGCATGCACTAGACCTCTTATATGCAATCTTAATAAGTTTGCATTATGGAAAGCAAGGATTAGACTTTATAGAATTGTAGATGAATACATGTATAATTCTATTTTGACAGGTCCACATATACCACTTGCAACAACAAGTACCAGTGCTATACCACCTCCCGAATGGACAAAAGCCCAGAAGAAAATCTGAGAAGGAGATAAAACATCTAGGACTCCCTCACTGCCATGGTTGCTGTTGGGTACATTGGTCAAATGTACCTGATTTGAAGAAGCCTCACCTAACTCAATGATATACATCAGATTGTATTTGATGTTTGTTTGAGTTACTTGTGCAGGTTAGATATACACTGGACTGAAGCTGAAAATTTCTAAGTCCATGTGTCGACACCCAGAGGCAAAGTGTCGACACTTGAGAAAGCTTGTGTCGACACCCAGACATGCAGTGTCGACACTTGGAGTCATTGTGTCGACACCTGGGAAGAAGTGTCGACACCAGTCAGAAAGTGTCGACACTTGGAGCTGTGTCGACACTCAGTGTAGAAGGATGCAGAAAAGCTGTGTCGACACTTGGCGGAAGTGTCGACACCTAGAAGAGCTGAGTCTACATCAGAAAGTGTCGACACTTGGAGTTGTGTCGACACTCAGCAAAATTCTGCAGAGACTAAGTACAAGTGTCGACACTCAACACAATGTGTCGACACTCAATCAGCAGAGTCAAAATATGAAGAATGTGTCGACACTCAACACAATGTGTCGACACACACTCAAAGGAGTCAACACTTGAAGATTGTGTCGACACTCAGCACAATGTGTCGACACATAACCAGAAGACTCAACACTTAAAGAAAGTGTCGACACAAGGAGCTGTGTCGACACTTAGCAAAGAACAGAAAAGTTGTAAAATATTCTAAGTACAAGTGTCGACACTAAAGGAATGTGTCGACACTCAGCTGAAGAAACAAGATTGAAGACTTGTGTCGACACCAAGAAGCAGTGTCGACACTTGACAGTTTCAACACATGAAGATGTGTCGACACAAAGGAGATGTGTCGACACTTAGAAGAATACAGATAAAGAATGAAGTGCAAGTACTTGTGTCGACACTCAATTTCAGTGTCGACACATGCAGAAGAAACTGTGTCGAGACATACAAGGAATTGTGTCGACACCTTGTAGACTTGTGTCGACACTTACACAACATGTGTCGACACTTGGTCTATAAGTGTCGACACTTAAGAACAGAAAGTCTCGACACTAACTGACAGTTAGTGAGATTTCAAGAAGTGACTGGTTGACATGACAGCTGCCAATCCAGCCGGTCTACAGCAACTGTCAAAGAAGTCAAAAGTCTGTTATAAATCGGATCAGCCGGTTACCATAAAGGAAGCCTATAAATAGGCACCCACAGTTTACAGCATGGAGTAGTTAAGTGGTTAAGTTGTTCACAATCATTACTTGTTGTGAGAATAATTGAAGTGGTTGATCAGATTAAATCAAGAAGTGATACATAGAGGATCAACACAAGAAGATCAGGCAGTCCAACTGCAGATCTAAGTAGTTGGAGAGAGAGAGCTCCAACCAAGGATTCAGTCTTTGGAACTAAGGCTGAGAAGAACAATTCAGAGTCATCTGGATTTCAAGAAGCAGAGATCAAGGATCAACTGCAGTAGATTCAGACTAATTCAGTTCTACTCAAGAAGCTTTGAAGAAAGCTAAGTCAGTTTGGATCAAGCTGAGTTCTTCCAAGAACTCTTCAAGAAACTCTCAACTCCTCTCATCCTTTCTGAGTTATAGAGTTAGCATTTGTAATTTCTATTTTAAACTTGTAAGATCCATTGGATCTGAGTGATTGTAAGCCTATTTTATAAAGGCTGAGGGTAGGGCTTGGTGCCTGAGTGTAGGAGTTGAAGAACTCTGAGTGTAGGCCTTTAATTGGCTGAGTGTAAGCCTTGATTGGCTGAGTGTAGGCTTTTGGCTGAGTGTAAGGCTTTGGGCCTGAGGTAGGAACCTTGTTGGGTTCTGAGCTAGTGGAGAAGTTTGGCCGAATCTAGTACACTGCTAGATAGGCGAAGGGGGAAAGTGGATGTACCCAAAGATTGGGGAACCACTATAAAATTAGTGTGTCTTCTGTGCTGTGCTGTGCTGTGAAGTGAATGCTTAATTTCTGTATTTGCTGTTAGCTGTAGTAATCAGTGAAAAACTGTTGTGCTGCCAAACAAAAGTCAAAAAAGGTTTAGGTCACCTATTCACCCCCCCCCCTCTAGGTGTTTAGGTACCATATCTTTCAAGTGGTATCAGAGGGAGGTTACTCAAAATCAGGACTAACTGTCTGAGGAGATCCAGTTTGGCAGATTCAGTATAAGTCAGGAAACAGGAAACAGTTTCAAGAAAATCAAGAACATGGGTTCTTCAGAGAATCATAAGGAGTTGGGTTCAATGAAACTACCTATATGCAGAAAAGAGATCTTTGGGATCTGGAAAGAGAGGGTTAGGCTTTTTATGGAAGCCTCTGACCCTAGGATATACATCACAGTCAAAGAAGGGCCATATGTGCCCATGAAGATTTCAGTATTGGATGCAAATCAGAGGACTCCAAAGGATTTCTCTGAAATGACCAAGGATGAGATTGTCCTAGCAACCATGGACAAAAGAGCACAGAATATAATAGTTAGTGCAATTGATGATGCCACCTTCCAGAACCTTATTCACTGCAAAACTGCAAAAGAAATGTGGGACACCCTCATTGTCTATATGGAAGGTTCTGAAGAAGTAAGGCAAGATAGGAAGTCCCTGCTTAATCAAGAATATGAGAGCTTTAGGCAAGGAAGAGGAGATAGCATCACTGAATGCTACAAGAAATTTTATAGAATTGTAAATGAACTCATGTCATATGGAAGAGAGTTCACAAACTATGAGTTGAATGATAAATTCTTAAGGTCCCTCACCAAAGACTGGGACACCAAGATCTGTGCCATCAGAGAAATGGCAAAGTTGGGAGAAATTCCTCCTCCCACACTTTTTGGCAAGTTGTTATCTTATGAGATGCAATTGTCAGTGAGAAAAGAAGAAGAAAAGTCAATAAGGACTGAATACAGAGAAAAGACTGTTGCCTTTAAGTCAGATGTACCCAGAAAGAGCAGGACCAAGTCATCAACTCCTCCTCCTGAGGTAGTTGAATCAGAATCTGAAGAGTCAGAAAGTACAAAATCTACAAGCAGTGAAAGTGATGAAGACTTTGCTGCATTCACCAGACATTTTCAGAAGTTCCTTAAGAAGAAACAGTGGAGGTCTAGACCTTCATCTTCCAAAGGGAAAGAGGTTCAGTATCAGGAAAAGAAGCCTTCAAAGAAGGACAACAAAAGGACCAAGACTAGTAAGGCAACTGGATCCAAGATAATTTGTTACTGCTGCAATAGACAGGGCCATGTTATTGCAGACTGTCCTGAAAGAAGGAAAGAATCCAGTGACAAAAAGAAAACACACTTCAAAGGAAAGAAGGAGAAGTCCTTTGTTGCAAAGAATGAGAAGACTCTTTCAGATATGTCTTCTTCAGACACTGAGACAGATGCTGAAGCCTATATTGGGCTATTTGCTGAAGAAGAAGAAGAGTTTATGCAGATCATGGAATCTATCTATGAGCAAGAAGACTGTCAAAGCCAAGGACTGATGGCTTTGACTGAAAGTACCAAAAACCTGGAGCAGCCAGGACCCAGTCAGGTACAAGGTTTAACTCAAAGTTCTGATTTCAGTTCTAGTTCAGAGTCAGATTATTTTTCATCAAGTGATGAGAATATATCTGAGTCTGAGGTAGATATTCATCAACTCCTAGATGAATATCAAGTACTATTGCAAGCCTATAAGAAAAGCAAGACCCTAGCAAAAAATTTGGCCAAGGAAATTGCTGATCTCAAGGCAGCTGCAATAGATTATGAGAAGAATTATGATCAAAAACTGAATGAAGTGGCTAGGCTGAAACACATTACTGTGATTCAGATGGGTACTATTACATTTAAGAATGATCAAATTAAGAAACTGGAGATTAATCTTCAGAAGGAGAAAGAGCTAGTAGCTAGGTTTTCAAAACCTAAATCAGTGCTACCCTTGATTGATGATTTTGTTCATCATAAAGGAAAGACTGGACTGGGATTTGTTAATCCAGCTAGGACTGTTCAGAATCAGTCCAAGTCCAAGGGCAAAGCCTCAACATTCAACAAGACTGCTGTAGTTAAGACAGCTAAGTCAGAACCTAAGCAAAGGTACAACAAATTTGAATGTTGGTGTTGTGGCAAGGTTGGCCACTTTGCTTTGGATTGTTGGCACAATGTTAGTGCCAAAGGTAGTAACAAGATACCTGATGGAAAGCCTGTAGGTAGCCTTGTTAAGTTGCAAGCTAACAGTTACCAAGGACCCAAGAAACCATTGGGTTCTAAGGTTCATTAATTTGTTTTGCAGGAAAATCCAAGTGGCCATACCCCTACATGGTACTTGGATAGTGGATGTTCCAGACACATGACTGGAACTAGGGGACTACTGAAGGACTACATCCCAATCAAAAATGGTCCAAAGGTGACCTTTGGTGGTTCTGAAAAAGGAATCATCAAAGGGTTTGGTAACATTTCTTCTAACCTTGTTACCATTACTCAAGTGGCTTATGTTAAAGGGTTGAAACACAACCTTATAAGTATAAGTCAATTAAGTGATGTAGGGTATGACATCTCATTTGTTAAAAATGGTTGTCATATCAAGAGGTCAAGTGATCAAAAGATCATTTTGACAGGTTATAGGAAGAGAAATGTCTATTGTTTAGACATTATGGTTGAGAACAATAGTTCTCCAGTTTGTCTTGTAGCTGATGAGACAGTCTCTCAATGTGTCAAGTGGCACAAGAGGCTTGCTCATCTTAATTACAAGACTATTGGCAAACTCTTTAGTAAAGAGTTAGTGAGGAATGGTCCTCAAGTTAAGTGTGTCAAAGATGGCATTTGCTCAGCTTGTCAAAAGGGCAAGCAGACTAAATCCACCTTTAGAAGCATTGACAACAAGGATGCTGTGAGGTGTTTATACCTCTTGCATATGGATCTATTTGGTCCAATGCCAGTTCACAGCTTAGGTAGAAAGGTCTACACCTTTGTAGTTGTTGATGACTACTCAAGGTTTTCCTGGGTGTTCTTCTTAAAGCAGAAATCTGAAACACCTAGTGTCTTCCACAGTTTTGTTAAGCAAATTCAGAATGAATTGAACTGTACAGTGGTCAAAATTAGAAGTGACCATGGTACAGAGTTTCAATCTGAAAGCATGACAAAACTATGTGAAGACTATGGGATATTTCAAGAATTCTCTTCACCTAGAACACCTCAGCAAAATGGCATTGCTGAAAGGAAAAATAGAACCTTGATAGAGGCTGGTAGAACCCTATTAAGTGATTCATCACTGCCAGAATATTTCTGGGCTGAAGCAGTAAACACTGCATGCCATGTGATAAATAGGGCTACCATCACTAAAAGGTTAAACAAGACCCCCTATGAAGTAGTGAAAGGCAGGAAACCAAATCTATCCTATTTCAGGATTTTTGGTTGTAAATGCTTCATACTTAACAATGGGAAGTCTTACTTAACTAAGTTTGCTGCCAAATCCCAAGAGGGAGTGTTTGTTGGGTACAGCAGTAATAGTAAGGCTTATAGAGTCTACAACTTGACTACACAAGTTGTAGAGGAGTCTGTGCATGTAGTTTTTGATGAGACACTTCTTATTAACAATGAGTTGTCTAGTAGTGTGTGCAGCCCCACAGGTCTTTCTAAGAAGATGGACAAGCTAACCATGGAAGATGTACCTGCTGCAAGACAGCAAGTAGAAGAAGATGGCTTATGTCCAGGGGGAGAACTACATGTACCAGGAGCTGAAGAAGTTCAAGGAACTCAGCATGATGAAGATGCTGAAGAAGTACAACCAGAAGTAAGGATGCCTCCAGCCAACAGGCATCTAAGAGATCATCCAGTGGAGCTGATCATTGGAGATCCAAGACAAGGTGTTCAGACAAGGAGCAGAAATCAGAATGCTGCAGTATATTCAAGTTTTCTGTCTCAAATAGAACCAAAGAAATTTGAAGAAGCAATACAAGATCCACAGTGGACTGAAGCTATGCAGGAAGAGCTAAACCAGTTCAAGAGGTGCAAGGTTTGGGACTTAGTTCCTAAGCCTAAAGATCACAATGTGATAGGAACAAAGTGGATCTACAGAAACAAGTTAGATGAACAAGGAGTCATCATTAAGAATAAGGCAAGACTGGTTGCAAAAGGATATAGGCAAGAAGAAGGTATTGATTTTGATCAAACCTTTGCTCCAGTAGCCAGACTGGAAGCCATAAGGATGTTCTTGGCCTATGCAACCTACCAAGGATTCAAAGTATACCAAATGGATGTGAAGTCAGCATTCCTTAATGGTAATTTAAAAGAAGAAGTATATGTGGAGCAGCCTTCAGGTTTTGTTGATTCTACTCTTCCACATTATGTCTATAGACTTAGGAAAGCATTGTATGGGTTAAAGCAAGCTCCTAGAGCTTGGTATGAAACCCTATCTAGTTTCCTCATTGAGAACAAGTTCACAAGGGGGAAAATAGATAAGACTCTATTCCTTAGGGAATCTAGAGGCAAAGTAATACTTGTCCAAATATATGTAGATGACATTATATTTGGGTCTACTGAAAGTAGCCTTTGCAAAAAGTTTGCAAAGCTTATGCAAAGTCAATTTGAAATGAGTAGTATGGGAGAACTGAAGTTTTTCTTGGGTCTCCAAGTTAAACAGACTGAAAGTGGCTTGTCCATATGTCAGTCAAAGTTCACCCTAGAACTCATAAGGAAATATGGTATGGATTCCTCCAGTACCATGAAGACTCCTATGGGGTCAAGTATGTCTCTAAGCAAGGATGATGCAGGGAAACCTGTGGATGAAACCTTGTATAGAGGGATAGTTGGCTCCCTACTATACTTGACTGCAAGTAGGCCTGACATTATGTATGCTACATGTGTTTGTGCCAGGTATCAAGCCTGCCCCAAAGAATCTCACTTGACTGCAGTCAAGAGAATCTTGAGATATCTAAAGGGCACACCTTATCTAGGCCTCTGGTACCCTAGGAATGGAGATTTTGATCTAACAGGCTATTCAGATGCAGACTTTGCAGGATGCAAAGAAGATAGAAAGAGCACAACTGGATCCTGTCAATTCCTAGGTGGAAGACTCATTTCATGGAGTAGTAAGAAGCAAACCAGTGTGGCCATCTCCACAGCTGAGTCAGAATATGTAGCTGCAGGAAGTTGCTGTGCTCAACTTCTGTGGATTCAACATCAGCTAGAAGACTATGGATGTCAGGTAAGTAGAACTCCACTTTATTGTGATTCTACAAGTGCTATTTCCATAGCTAATAACCCTGTATCTCATAGTAGAACTAAACATATTGAGATAAAATATCACTTTCTTAGGGAGCATGTAGAAAGAAATGATATTGCACTTGAATATGTTAAAACAGATAATCAGATAGCTGATATGTTTACTAAGCCCTTAGAAGAAGCTAAGTTTAATAAGTTCAAAATTGAACTAGGTATGATAAATTTAGACTAAGTATACAGAACAAAAATTGGCTAAGTAAAAAGGTGTCGACACATAGACAAGTCTATGTCGACACAGAATAGTAAGTGTCGACACTTCAGGAAAATGGTGTCGACACATCTAGGAAGTTAGTGTCGACACTTCAGAATGTTAGTGTCGACACATGTCGAGTAGGTGTCGACACATCCAATAAAGTGTCGACACTTAAGTTTTACTCAGAATTTTTCTAAGTAAAGTCTCGACACATGTCGAGTATAGTGGTGTCGACACTTAACCAAGTGTCGACACATAAAATCTGTTGACTAAATTTGTGTCGACACATGAGTGTCGAGACATTATAAGTCAGTGTCGACACTTATTGACAGTGTCGACACATCATTAGAAATTCATCCCGCCTGTTCGTCTTCAAACAAGAAAGGTATAAATAGGGTTCTGTCTTTGATTGTCGACACGCTTTCAAAGTTTCGAGACCTAAACTCTTGTGTCGACATTTCTCTCATCTCAAGACTAATTCTCAAAACCCTAATGGCTCCCAAGCTGGAAGAGAACGTAAACGAAGGCTATGAGCTTGTGCGAGGCGCATTTGACGACAGCGACCAAGAAATCAAATCAGTAATAACCCTAATTGCCAATTCAGGGTTGGAGTTCTTGGTTTCAGAACCAACGAAAATATGGAAGAAGGAAGTCATTGAATTCCTTTCTGGCGCGTCTGTAGATGACTCAGGCTACAGGATTAAGTCAAGGGTGCATGGCACCAAGGTCAAGATTTCACCCAAGTCTTTAAGAAAGGTACTTCAGCTACCTAAAGTTCAAGATGAAGAGGAAGTAACTGCTTCTAAGACCAGGGAAGCTCTTACTTGGTGTGGACTGGATCCAAAGATGAAGGTGGGATCAGTCTTTAACAGAAAAGGTATGAATAATCAAGGCAAGTTCTTGTCAGAAATAGTGGGCAAGGTAATACTAAGCAAGCCAGGAGGACATGACAGGGTGTCTGCCTCCATGTTTGAAGTCATGATCAGAATCATCTTCACTCTGAAAACAGATTGGTCAATGGTGGTTTATGAGAAAGTAAAAGAAAGCCTGAAGAAGCCCAATCTGGGCAGGATACTAAGTCTCTACCTGGCTGGATCAATTCCAGAGGTAATGAGCACTGCTGCAGGAACTAAGATCAATCATATGAGGAGAATGGACTCAAGGATATTCTCTAGATGGGAAAGGGTGCTGGTGTCAAAGGAATTGACCACCCCTGAAAAGCAAGCTTCTAAGAAAGACTCTCCTCCCAGGAAGAAGAGGAAGACTGCTGCTGTGCCTCAAGAGTCCTCCAGCAGCTCAGGCAGTGAAGAACATGTGGTCTTCACTCCTGAAAGTCCAGTTGATGTGGCTGCAGAGAAGACACCTGCTCCTCAGGAAGCAGCTGACATCCAGGGGGAGCTTCCAGGTGTAGCAGAACCATCTACACTGGAGAGTGAACAAGCCACCCTCCTCATTCAAGAGGTACTTGTTGATCTTAATACTTTGAATTTTTCTATAACAAATTCTGATTTGTCTGATGACCATCAGCCAACTCAGCAAGCACACCAGGAACCAGATGTTGTTCTTCCAGACACATCTGTTGTGATACCTGATAAAGTGGTTGAAGAACCAAGTACATCTCCTGCACAATCTCCACCAGAATATACCATGGAAGATCTATTTCTGAATTTAGAACAGGATGATTTTGACATGGAAAAGAATGATGCTGATACAGTAAAGAATGCTGCTGCTGAGGGGGAGAACATGGAAGTTGTGGAAGAGCCTATAAGGCTAGATACTGAGAAGGCACAAGATGTGCATACTGACAAACAATCCAGCCCTAAGGATAGGGTGGATATAGCCAGTACATCAGACTCTGAAGATGATGAAGCTGAGCAAGCTAAGAAAAAGAAGTTCTTTGTTTTCAAAAGAAGGAGCCAGAGCTATAAGAAGGCTCTACAAACAGTTGCTCAACATTCCTTAGTTCAACAAACTCCATCCACTGATTACAGTGCTCTATTGCTTGCCTTGCAAATCAAGATGGATGAACAAAGGAAAGCTTTAGAAACTTATGTTGATGAAGGGCACAAAGCTCTACAATCTGATCTGGGACAGGAAATCAAGTCAATAAGGTTTGAAATGAACCTTAATAAAAAGGAGATGACTGATTGTTTTACTAAGGGTGCTCATGCAGTGGTCTATCTAGCTAAACATCAAGAAACAATTAAAGAGAAAGTAGAAGATATAGCAGTAAAACAAGGCTATGTGCTGGAGAATCAGTTGAGGATGAATGATAATTTGACTGCATCTCACAATGCAATAGTCACTGAACTCAAGAATAAGTCAGATGAACCTTCAACTTCCTCTGCTGCTGCCAAAGCTGATTTTGATAAACTCTTTCAAGCAGAGATTGCTGCTGTAAAGACTGCCATTAAAGACTCACAGAAGGTCATTTCAGAACAGCTTACAAAGCTTAGACCTTTCTTTAAAGAGGGCATAAGGTATTTGGATAGCCAAATCAGATTCCAGAAAGATGATGTGAGAGATCATGTGGCCCAAGAAGTCATAAAGGGGGAGAGAGTGTTAGTCAAGGCCAGTTCTGAACATGCAAAATGGATATCAAATTCCATCAGGGCTACACTGGGCTATCCTCCCCTTTGTGATGATGACAATGTAGCTGAATCTGGCATTCAAGGAACATATCTTGGAGGTGAGCAACAAGCAGTGGCTGATGTAATCTATCCACCTCCAGACTTTGACATGATTCATGCAGATATAAGCACAATGTATAGTCCACCTGCTGGCAAGCCTAATATTATTCTGGAAAAGGTTGTTCAACCTATCACAGCTGCAATGCAAGAGGCTTTGGACAAGGAAGAAGAAACTAGGCTGTCAAAGAAGAAGTTTAGGGAAATTGCTGAGCAAAAGCCAGATTTTGAACAGTGGAGCCCTACTTCTAGGAACATAATTCTTACAGCCTGGAAAGCAGCCAAGGACAATGCCCATGAGAGGAACAAGTGGTTCTCAGAGGCTGAATGGAGAAAGCATGAGAGTAGGCAGGAAGCAATTGTCCAATATAGAAGGAAGGCTAAGTTAGGAAAGCTACCTCCAACAGCTGTGGAGCCTAGCAAGTACTTTCCTAAGCCCTATCATTATTTTGAAAGACAAAAGATCAAGGCTGAAGAACAGAAGAAGAAGGACTCTAAAGGGAAGAAGACTGCTGAAGCTGAGCCTGCTGCTGCTGCTGCTGTGAAAGCTCAAGTTAAAGCTGGAAAAGGCATTGTTATTAAAGAACCTGATCAGCACTAGATTAGGAATTAACTTGATGCTTGTTGTAATCTGTTGAGTGAAAAACATTGTAATACTTCATTGAAAATGTATAAGGAACATTATTGGAACAGTATATGATAAATATAGTATGAATGTTCTGAAATATGTGTGTTTTTTAATTGTTCTGCAATGTTTAATAAGTATACATGTGTGCTTTATTACATGTTCAAGTTTACCCTGTTGTCATTTATATGTTTTACATCATTTTGTAATTTTTAATTATGAGTGGTGTATATCATTGACTAAGGGTTATGACTTCTCCAAATAGGGGGAGATTGTTGGGTACATTGGTCAAATGTACCTGATTTGAAGAAGCCTCACCTAACTCAATGATATACATCAGATTGTATTTGATGTTTGTTTGAGTTACTTGTGCAGGTTAGATATACACTGGACTGAAGCTGAAAATTTCTAAGTCCATGTGTCGACACCCAGAGGCAAAGTGTCGACACTTGAGAAAGCTTGTGTCGACACCCAGACATGCAGTGTCGACACTTGGAGTCATTGTGTCGACACCTGGGAAGAAGTGTCGACACCAGTCAGAAAGTGTCGACACTTGGAGCTGTGTCGACACTCAGTGTAGAAGGATGCAGAAAAGCTGTGTCGACACTTGGCAGAAGTGTCGACACCTAGAAGAGCTGAGTCTACATCAGAAAGTGTCGACACTTGGAGTTGTGTCGACACTCAGCAAAATTCTGCAGAGACTAAGTACAAGTGTCGACACTCAACACAATGTGTCGACACTCAATCAGCAGAGTCAAAATATGAAGAATGTGTCGACACTCAACACAATGTGTCGACACACACTCAAAGGAGTCAACACTTGAAGATTGTGTCGACACTCAGCACAATGTGTCGACACATAACCAGAAGACTCAACACTTGAAGAAAGTGTCGACACAAGGAGCTGTGTCGACACTTAGCAAAGAACAGAAAAGTTGTAAAATATTCTAAGTACAAGTGTCGACACTAAAGGAATGTGTCGACACTCAGCTGAAGAAACAAGATTGAAGACTTGTGTCGACACCAAGAAGCAGTGTCGACACTTGACAGTTTCAACACATGAAGATGTGTCGACACAAAGGAGATGTGTCGACACTTAGAAGAATACAGATAAAGAATGAAGTGCAAGTACTTGTGTCGACACTCAATTTCAGTGTCGACACATGCAGAAGAAACTGTGTCGAGACATACAAGGAATTGTGTCGACACCTTGTAGACTTGTGTCGACACTTACACAACATGTGTCGACACTTGGTCTATAAGTGTCGACACTTAAGAACAGAAAGTCTCGACACTAACTGACAGTTAGTGAGATTTCAAGAAGTGACTGGTTGACATGACAGCTGCCAATCCAGCCGGTCTACAGCAACTGTCAAAGAAGTCAAAAGTCTGTTATAAACCGGATCAGCCGGTTACCATAAAGGAAGCCTATAAATAGGCACCCACAGTTTACAGAATGGAGTAGTTAAGTGGTTAAGTTGTTCACAATCATTACTTGTTGTGAGAATAATTGAAGTGGTTGATCAGATTAAATCAAGAAGTGATACATAGAGGATCAACACAAGAAGATCAGGCAGTCCAACTGCAGATCTAAGTAGTTGGAGAGAGAGAGCTCCAACCAAGGATTCAGTCTTTGGAACTAAGGCTGAGAAGAACAATTCAGAGTCATCTGGATTTCAAGAAGCAGAGATCAAGGATCAACTGCAGTAGATTCAGACTAATTCAGTTCTACTCAAGAAGCTTTGAAGAAAGCTAAGTCAGTTTGGATCAAGCTGAGTTCTTCCAAGAACTCTTCAAGAAACTCTCAACTCCTCTCATCCTTTCTGAGTTGTAGAGTTAGCATTTGTAATTTCTATTTTAAACTTGTAAGATCCATTGGATCTGAGTGATTGTAAGCCTATTTTATAAAGGCTGAGGGTAGGGCTTGGTGCCTGAGTGTAGGAGTTGAAGAACTCTGAGTGTAGGCCTTTAATTGGCTGAGTGTAAGCCTTGATTGGCTGAGTGTAGGCCTTTTGGCTGAGTGTAAGGCTTTGGGCCTGAGGTAGGAACCTTGTTGGGTTCTGAGCTAGTGGAGAAGTTTGGCCGAATCTAGTACACTGCTAGATAGGCGAAGGGGGAAAGTGGATGTACCCAAAGATTGGGGAACCACTATAAAATTAGTGTGTCTTCTGTGCTGTGCTGTGCTGTGAAGTGAATGCTTAATTTCTGTATTTGCTGTTAGCTGTAGTAATCAGTGAAAAACTGTTGTGCTGCCAAACAAAAGTCAAAAAAGATTTAGGTCACCTATTCACCCCCCCCCCCCTCTAGGTGTTTAGGTACCATATCTTTCAGTTGCTGGATCAGCAGATGAGAGAAAAGACAGAAGATCCCACTTAATTTCTAAATATGAGAATTTTAAGAAGGGTGAAAGTGAATCAGTTGCAGATATATACACAAGACTCAGTCTTATAATCAATGAGCTGAAGACTTTGGGAAAGGACATTACATTGATAGAGGTCAATGATAAAATTCTCATGTATTTCTCTAACACATGAGATTCAAGAATCTGGCCAATCAGAGAAGCCAGAAGTGTTAATGAAATCTCCACAGAGACTTTGTTGGGAAAGCTCAAATCTTATGTACAGCTCATCAGAACTAAGGAAGATGAACTAGTGACCCTATCTTCAGTGAAGAAAGAAAGGAGCATTGCTTTTCAAACAACTAAAGAGGAAGACCAAATTCCAGAAAATGAAGAACTTATGAGTCTACCGGCTAAGAGATTCTACAAGATGGCTAGGAAGGACTTCAAAAAAAGATTTTCCAGGAACCAAGACAAACTAAGGTATGACAAAACTCCAACTAAAGAAATTGTTTGTTATGGTTGCAGGAAACCAGGACAAATTCTTCCAAAATCTCCTAAAAATCAAAAGAAGGATAAGAAAAAGGAGAAAGATTACAAGAAACACTCTAAAGAATCCTCTTCCAGTAAACACAAAAAGAAGGAGAGAGGCTTTATAACTGAAACTTGGAGTGATACAGACTCTGAATCTTCATCAAGTACAAGTGAATATGAAGAAGTGGAAAAGTCTAAAGATGTGTGCTTGATGGCAATAAATGCATCATGCAACAATTCTGATAATGAATCCGAGTCTAAAGAAGATTACGCAATCTCTAAATTTGATTTTACTTCAGAATAGTTTAAAATAAATTTTAAATTGCTATGTAAGGATTTGACAAAATCTGAGAAGGAGATAAAACTTCTCAGAGAGAAATTAACTGAACTAAATAATCTATCTTTAGAAAACCTAAAACTTAAAAAAGAGTTAAAAAATTCTTAAGGAACAAGTAGTTTCCTTAGAAAATAAATTATCTGAGGCAAAGCAGTTTGAAGAATCCCTTAATGGGAGAAGCATCAAACTAATAAATATCACAAGCACAGTCAGTGCCAGGCTAAATGGCAAACTAGGCTTGGGAGCTTCATCATGCTAACCTCATATTTTACATAAAAATATTTTACTTGGTTATAAGGATCAAACTGAATGTTCAAATATTTCAAACAATTATTGAAGAAAAATAGGACCCAATGTATCTTGGGTCAAAAACACCTAATTTGTTTTTATGCATGAAAAGAACTATCCTACCACAGAGGAACAATGGCATTTGGATAGTGGATGCTCAAAATATATGACAGGTAGAAAAGAGAATTTAAGTGACTTTAAAGCAAAGCTTGGACCTAAAGTCATCTTTGGAGACTCCAACTGTGGACAAACAGAAGGCTATGATATTGTCAAGGTTGGAGCAGTTACCTTCAGGAAGGTAGCTTATGTGAAAGGTCTCAAGCATAACCTTATTTCCATAAGTCAGTTATGTGATGAAGGTTATCAGGTATCTTTTAATAAGACTTTACATTCTATTATATCTCATGCTAACAAAATTGTTTTAACTGGGATTAGACCGGGTAATATCTACTTAGCTAATTTCAACTCTACAAAATATGAAATTTGCCTGTTTAATCAGATTAGAAAAACTAATGAACTATGGCATAAAAGGTTAGGACATATAAAATTAGATATATAGCTAAATTATCTAAGGACAACCTTGTCAGAGGACTACCTTCTGGTTCTTACAAGAAGAAAGGACTTTATAGGACTTGTCAGTTAGCTAAATAAACTAAAAACAGTTTTAAATCCATTTCTAAAAGTGATTCACCCAGAATTTTATATTTGCTACATATGGACCATTTTGGACCTATTGTAGTACAAATTTTGGAAGGAAAGTCATATACTTTAGTTATTATTGATGATTTCTCTAGATTCACTTGGGTGTTCTTTCTTAGAAACAAGTCAGATAACTTTAAAGTTCTTACGGAATTTCTTAGGAACATCAAGATTGAGTACTCTACTTAGATTGCATTGATAAAAAGTGATCATGACACTGAGTTTCAATCTCTTATAATGAAAGAATTTTGTGAGAAAGAAGGTATCAGATATTATTTTTCTGCTCCTAGAACTCCTCAACAAAATCGGGCAGCTGAAAGGAAAAATTAGAACCATAATTGAATCTGCTGGAACATTACTTGTAGATGTTCATTTACCCCTATCTTTTGGGCGGAGGCAGTAAGCACAGTAAAGTATGTTCTTAATAGGAGTCTAATTCATAAACTAAAAGGTAAGGCTCCCTATGAATTACTTAAAAATAAGAAACCTAAAGTTAGTTACTTTAAAGTTTTTGGGTATAAATGTTATATTGACAACAGTGATAAAACAAATTTAAGGAAATTTGAAGCCTAAGTTGCAGAAGGAATATTTCTTGGATATGCTCAAGTCAGCATGACTTATAGGTTTTTTAATAAATCAACCCTTAAGATAGAAGAATCTGTACATGTCTCTTTTGATGAAACTAATATGTTTTATAAGGAAAAGAACACTTCTACCATAGATTCTTTTCAAGTACCAAATTTGTGTGAGAAACTGGATGAATTAATCCTAACACAAGAGGATACATTACATCCTTCTCAACAGATTGCTGATGATGTCTGTGATGAAGAAGATTCAGAAATCTATGCTGAAAATATTGTGGCTAATGAAATTCCACAAGAGGAATTAGCACCACAAATAGTTGAAGAACCAACTCCACCTGTTGACTTTGTCACACTTAGAGATCATCCTAAATCTCAAGTGATTGGAGACATATCAGCTGGTGTGCAAATGAGGTATCAATGGAATCAAGATCAGATGCATGCTTGTTTTATTTCTCAGATTGAACCTCAATCCGTAAAAGATGCAAAATAAGATCCCCACTAGATCATTGCTATGCAAGAGGAACTCAATCAGCTTGAGAGATGTAGAGTTTGGACTTTGTTCTAATACCCAAAGACTATCCAGTCATTATAACTAAGTGGGTCTTCAGAAATAAGTTGGATGCTCAAGGAGTTACTGTAAGAAATAAAGCTAGATTGGTAGCTCAAGGATACTCATAGGAGGAAGGCATAGATTATGATTAGACTTTTGCTCATGTTACAAGATTAGAGGCTATCAGGATATTTCTTTCATTTACAGCATTCAAGAAATTCAAGGTATAGCAGATGGATGTGAAGAGTGCATTTTTGAATGGAGATCTCAAAGAGGAAGTCTATGTAGAACAATCACCAGGTTTTATCTCTCCAACTCACTCTTCTTATGTTTTTAAACATAACAAAGCCCTTTATGGTCTTAAACAAGCTCCACGAGCATGGTATGAGACCCTTGCTAGTTTTCTTTTTGAAAATAAATTTAGTAGAGGAATGTTTGATAAAACTTTATTTTTTATAAATCATAAATCTAAAATTTTGCTAGTACAAATATATGTTGATGATACAATTTTTGGTTCTACTGATTCCAAACTATGCAAAAGATTCTGTGATCTAATGCATTCTAAGGTTGAAATGAGTAGCATGGGTGAACTATCCTACTTCTTTGGTTTACGACTGAAGTCACCACCTGAAGGTATTTTCATATCCCAATCTAAATATGCTAAAGAGTTGCTTAAAAGATTTGGGATGTTAGATGCCTCCTCCATGAAAACACCTATGCCTACAATGATGTAGTTGATAATGATGAATATGGAAAACCTATTGATCAGAAAATATATAGGACTATTATTGGGTCTTTATTATATTTAACAGCAAGTAGACCTAACATTATGTTTGCAACATGTATTTGTTCTAGGTTCCAAGTAAACCCTAAAGAATCACATCTTATATTAGTAAAAAGAATTTTAAGATATGTAAAGGGTTGCCCTAATCTAGAACTCTGGTATCCTATTGAGTCAGGATTTGTGTTAACTGGATTCTCAGATGCTGACTATACTGGATGTAGGGATAACAAAAAAAAATACATCAGGAACTTGTTAGTTCCTTGGTGATATGTTTGTTTTCATTCTTGTAAGAAGCAGACCTCTGTGTCTACTTCAACTGCTGAGGCTGAATACATTGCAGCTGGTAGTTGTTGTTCACAGATTTTGTGGATTCAAAATCAACTACTAGATTATGGTTATAACTTGAATAATTCAACTATTTTCTGTGACAATACTAGTGCAATATCAATTGCATAGAATCCATTCCTTCATAGTAGGACTAAGCATTTAGAAATAAGACATAATTTTATAAGAGATAATGTAGACAAGAATAAAATTAAACTAGAATTTATTTCTACTGATTTTCAAAAGACTGATATTTTCACTAAACCTTTAGATGAAAAGAAACACATTTTTTTCTTAAATGAGTTAGGAATGCATGATGGTGAGTCTATAATTTGACTTTTGTTCTGAGATCAATGAATTGTACACCTTTCGTCGAATGGAGCTCGACGAACTGTGAGCTTTTCATGAAACGTTCGTCTAACGGAGATCGACAAACTTTCTTTATTAAACTTTTCGTCGAACGGAGATCGACGTTTTTGTTTCGAGTACCTTTCGTCGACCGGAGCTCGACAAAATGTCATTCTTTCGCAAAACTTTCATCGACCGGAGATCGATGAAATGCTTTTCTTGTGTGAAATTTTTCATCGAACAGAGTTCAATGCTTTGTTTTGCATCAGACGGAGTTCGCCTTTTTGGCTTCTGAAAACTTATAACTAGGTTTTCATCAAACTCTATCCCGCGCTTTCTCCATTTCCATTTCCTTTGTACTTGATCTCTCTGTTTTGCAGGAAAATGGCTATTTCTCAGGCGACTCTTTCAACAATTAAATTTGATGTTGGATTTGACATTGACATAGAATCATTCAGTCATTCTGATCAAGTTTTCCAGGATATTCTAAAATTATCTGAGGATCAGAATTTGCGCAACTTTATGACCACAAGGATCAAACTCCCCGTCATAGAGATCAAAGAATAGGTTCATACAACAAGGATTCTTGACCAGACAACTATTACTGGATCTATCTCTGGGAATCAGGTTTCACTTACCCCAGTAATTTTATCTGAAATTTTTGGATTCATTAATGGAGAAGACGACATAAAATTGTCTAGTTCAGAAATAGATGTTATTCTTGGTAGAATGGGACACATTCAAGGAAACCCTAACCACTTACTGAAGAAATATTTTTCTATAGAATATAAATTCTATGTTGATGTAGTTGGAAAGGTTATTCTGGGAAAACACTCTACCCATGATTATGTGACTAGACACCAATTTCTCTTGATGTGTGCTCTGGTGGATCAGAAAACCATAAACTGGGGGACAATTTTATTTGATTCAATTAAAAAGAAAATTAATAAGAAGGTTGTAAGTTATGGCAGGATATTAGTAATTTTCCTGCAGGCAAAGTGTCCAGAACTTTTGGTCTCTCAGACCATTCATATTAATGCTTCCAAGAGGCTGACCTCTTCCTTATTTGGAAGATGGGAGAGGGTAATCCCTAAGCCTCCAATGGCTGAATCCTCTAGGGTTGCTTCTGAAATCACCAAGGCTATTCTAGCCACTCTACAAACCCAAGAAGAGGTTTCTGCTCCTCATGTTTCTTCTCCTCAACCATCTCCACATCACTCACCTATACCTTCTACACTATCTACTCTACAAACAACTTTGCCTGAACAAGTTCCATCATCAACTCCACATGTTGATTTCCCCATTCCTCAGTCACCACTACCACCTAATCTCTTTGAAGAAATTCCATCCACTTCATTTCATACAGATTCACTCATTCATCAGTCACCACCTCCATCTCCGCTACTTTCATCTCCTCCACACTTCTCTCTACTACATTCATCTCCACCACATTCAGCTCTACATCATATATCTCCACCACACTCACCAATACAAGAAATCTTTCTAGATGCAATTCCCTCTATCATCCCTCCATCATCTATTCTTCAAGCCTTCACTATATGTTCTAACTGTGCTAACAGTTTCATCCCTTCTTCTTCTTCCATTCCATCCTCTGCATCTACTCAGGCTTCATCTGAGTTTATGTATGTGGATTTTTCATCCATTGCTTCTAATATTCTTGACTTCATCACTCCCACACTTAATAAGTTATTGGATGAATCCTTAGCTCCTATTGTGGCCTCTATCTCTGAACTTTCCTCTAGAACTGACTCTCTCCAAACTGTCCCTTCTTCTGGGGACCTAGATTCAGATCTCCCTAGATCTAGGAAGGGGGAGATGTTTAATGTAGAAGTTCCAGTTGAAGTTCCACAGGTCACAGCTGCAGCAATCTTTGATGTTATTCAGGATACAAAAATGATCAGTTCAGTTGAAGAAGCAGAAGTAGTAGCACCAGAAATAATTACTGTTGGTGATGTTTTTATTAATCCCACAGTTAACTTGCACTCTTTATTATCAGTGTTTCATTTACAGCTTGGTTATGTTCCCAGTTTACCCAACTTACCAGTTTTTGAAGATTATTCTAAAACATTAGTATGTTTTACTGCTCCTGTTGATTCCATAGTTTTAGAACAATTGAGATCCAGTCTCATAATAAAGTCTCCTAGTTCTAATCGAGTCCCTCAGACTAAAATAAGTGATAATCTAATAGATATTATGGAACAGGCTTGTTCTCCTCCCACTTTTACATGGGATGAATCCCGTATGACAAGTCTTGATGATCTTCTTGATGAAGATATGAAAGTGGCAGCTGTTGTAGATAATATACATACACAGCCAGAGGTTCAGGTTGCTGATAGTACTAATTTGTATAGATAGATAGATGATTTATATGATTAACCTGAAGAGCAGTCTGATGATCACTAAGAGTCTGATGATTCAGAAGACTCCGGGTCTAAGAAAAGGAAATTAAAGAAGAAGGCTCTTGCTAAGGTTGCTCCTCAATCTTCATCTACTGCAGATATTCCATACTACATTCTGCATGGAATTCCTCACTCCATACCTTCCACACTGGATGAGATATTCCAAGAATGAGCTGAAAAAATGGAAGAAGATGAAGAGATACCATTCATCTCAAAAGTCAAGGAGAGGACCTCCTCCTCCTCCTCCTCCAACAGCAGGATCAGCAGGAGTTGTTTCTTTCTCTCAGAGGTCATCTTCTCACCATTCAAGATCTTCTCAGGGAAGGTAGGATAATCCTACCATGTCTGATTCTCACAGTAGCCAACAACAACATACAAATCAAAGCAGCAGTCAATGGCAATCAAGCCAAGAGAGGCCACCCTCTACTGTATATGATCCAGAGTTGGATCCAATTTTTAGAATGGCAAGATTTAATAAGCAAGTTGCAATTGCTCAGATTAAGAAAGCCAGGGCAGAAGGAAATGACACCTCACAATTTACTACTATGTCCTCTTACAGACAGAAGGAACTTGAAAGATATTCAAAGAAAATTTTATTTAATGTTGATAAATATATGAGTATGCATCCATAGGCAGTTATTCCAAGAACCACCTCTCTGAAAATCATAGGTTCTCAAGACCTAATAATGAGTAAAAGGGAATTTGAAGATCTAAACAGAAAGTTGATTTTTACCAAATCATCTTCAGATTCTGCATCGGCTGCTCCTCAGAAAGACTCATAATTTTGATTATAAGTTTTAAACTTTGTTGATGATTATATACTCACAAAGCACTTTCTTTATATCTACTGAAAATTTTATAACTCTATCAGATTATTTTTGCTTTATGTTTTTCTATTTTTGATAGTATCCTAACCCAAATAGGGGAGATTGCTGGAACCCTATTACTGATTTGGGATATGATCATTATTATTTGTTTAGGATGATTAGCTTGACCCAATATGTATAGTATAGGGTCATAGGTTTATTTCCAGGGTTGATCCTTCAGAAGGATTCCAGAGAAGTTTAGATTGACGAATGCAGAATCTAGATCAACGAACGGCGAGCTCACTTCGATGAATGTCGAGATCAGTTCGACGAACTCAGATTCCTAACTCCGTGTTATGCTCTATGAACTCTAGGATCCATTCGATGAACGTTGATAACAACTCAGATGCTCAGCTAAACGAACTCCAGGCTCAGTTCGAAGAACTCCAGGCTTTTTTTGACAATCTCCAGGCTCAGTT
This sequence comes from Platanthera guangdongensis, assembly GCA_039583875.1. Classification (NCBI taxonomy): domain Eukaryota; kingdom Viridiplantae; phylum Streptophyta; class Magnoliopsida; order Asparagales; family Orchidaceae; genus Platanthera; species Platanthera guangdongensis. Next base: position 122,280,353 of record CM077147.1, on the reverse strand, counting down.
CGACTAATACTTTGCAATATTCAGGTAGTGTTATTTACTGAAGGCAGAATGATTTTAAATACCATAATTACATCAGTTACAACTTTGCTATTTAATGTTAAATATTCGAATTGAATACATCCATTTTAAGGCAGCATTAAATATGGATTTATCACAGAGTTTAATTCTAATTATTTCCAAAGGGCAGTTATAATTCTCAGAGATGTTTCAGGCATTTTAGAATGGATTTAATTCAAATATTTGAATTCTCCTCAGTCATTCTATATATACCTTCGGAAGATTGCTGCTAAAGGGTTAATGCACAGATCAATATAGATCAAAACATATTCATTAGATTTTCTGCTTCAGCCTCTACAAGTACAAAGTCTTCTTCAGTCAAATACAAGAAGTCCTACACCCTGAAGAAAAGCCTCCCCTCCTGATCTCAAGACTTTATTCTAATCAGGGGGAGATTTTTTACTTCATCATCCACTAAAGTCTTCTCAGAGACTCTTGAAAGAGAAGATAACATCAACCTCTTATAGTTTATTTCTTAAACTATATACAGAGTTATAACTCCCTTCAATAGTTAACTTCTTGGTTCCTAAGTCACCTGTTCAAAAGACTTAAGCTTGGTTTTTGGGCACTTGATCAAAAGCTCAAAGGGTTGCTAGATCTCTCTTAGAAAATAGATCATCTAGTGGCAGGTCACCTGATCAAAAACCTATAGTGGATCCTTACCAGGGTGGTAGAAGAGTAGATGTACCCAGATTTATTGGGGAACTACAATAATATTCCTTGTGTCGTCTGTGATTGTTTTACTTTCTTTATTTATGGGATGTGATTTTTCTTTATATATATATATATATATATATATATATATATATATATATATATATATATATATATATATATATATATATATATATATATATATATCACTTAATTTAAATCCGCTATAAAAATAAATCGAAGTTTTTAATATACACTATTCACCTGCCTCTAGTGTAAATCAGATGTATCCCTCACTTTCACGGTGGGCGATTGGGTATACCTGAAGATCAAGCCATTCAAAGACATGTCCAGGGTTCAATGATTGAAAAAGTTAAGTCTGAGGTATCTTGGTTCGCTTGAAGTGGTAGAGCGAATTGGAGAAGAGTCCTATCGGTTAGCTCTGTCTGCGGAGCTAAGTGGTTTGCACGATGTGTTTCATATATCGGTGCTGCGAAAAGCTATGAAAGAGCCAGCTCAAGTGATTGTTGCGGATCAAGCACTGGTCGATAGCAGGCTAACAACGAAAGTTAAGCCCATTCAGATCGAGGATACGAGTATCAAACAACTACGGAACAAGACAATCGGGATGGTCAAAATCCGGTGGGACAACTATGGTCATGAAGAGCTGACATGGGAGCGCGTTCAGACCATGCGTGATGAATATCCCGAGTTGTTTGTGCAAAGATGTTGTAACTTAAAAGATTGAATGTTATAACTAATAAATTGCTTTTTTTCCCTCATAGCTGTATAAAAATTTATGAATGAAATTTCTGTAAAGAGGGGAGGGTTGTAACACCCTAACTTGGACAGTAGAACTTTTGGTCCCTATCGCCAGGCGACAGTGGGTATCGTCGGAGGCGATAGCGATGGCACTCGACACCATAAAGTGTTGAATGAGCCTGCCACACTTGATGCCAAGGTGCGTTGAGTGAGATATCGTTAGGAGATAGTGGATGTTGTCGGGGCAATAACAAGGTCTCAACGCCTGAAAGCATTGGGTGAGCTCGATGCACTCAATGCCTCGAAGCGTTGAGTGAGCTACTTACTTCATTAATGCCGGGCAACAATGGATATCGCCTGGGCGATAACGGGAAAGCATTGAGTGAGCGCTATAAAGCATTGACTGAACTCGACACACTCAACGCCTGAAAGCGTTGAGTGGCTTGATATCGCAGTCGACAGTGGGTATCACCAGGCGATAGCACCACGTGAAATGAACATGTGTCAAATGGCCATACGACGACCGGTGAGCGGTGGTTGACTGGGGTCAAAGCGGTGAAAAAGCTAATGTCGCCAGGCGACAGTCAATGTCGCGTGGTGATATAGCTAAATTGACCAGTCAACTCAAATTCTGGCTTTTGTTCCCTTTTTGGTAATATAAGCCTATGGCTGAGATTGAGCATGAAGCTAATTATACAGAGGTGGGTTAGAATGAGAAGTCAATCTCTTCTCATCTCTCTCTCTCTCTCTCTTCATTTCCTTTTGAGATCTTGGAAGAAGGAGCTAAGGAAGGGTTGGGCTGCTCTTTGGGAGTGCTGAAGGCAATTCAATAATCGGAGGCCAGATCCGAGGTTAGATCCGCGAAGAGGAGAGCGATGTGTTCCTTTCCATCCACATAGAAAAGCTTTTCCATGACTACAAAGCGAATTACAAGGGTAACGTTTTTCTACTTGGACAAGTAAATTCATCAATAAGCATACTTGCATGGAACCCCTCGCAAAAAGGTGAATAAAAGGTGGTTTCCAATGGATAGATCGGTGTGATCCCCGTTTAATGTTGTATATAGATCCGAGAATATAGAGTACAATATAGACATGTTGTGTGAAACCCATTAGACGTGTTGGTCTAGATTGGTGATGTTTATTTTGCATGCCAAAGAAGACTTCGAGTATAAACGAGTAATGTATGAAATCTGAGGGTTGTACCTGTGAAAGGAGAGTAACTGGAAGTACTGGAGTTCAGCTTCATGAAAATACCCAGAAAAGATCACAGTTTGGAGAACTGTTGATGTCACTGTATGACAGTGAGGGTCGCCGGCGATAGCTCCCAGTGTGTTAAAATGTTGTGAGGCCTGTCTCTAAGAGACCTGGGGGCCATTGCATGTGAAGCTGTGAGCTTAAGTTGCCCAACAATGGTAGGTGCCATCCTGAAATGGTAAAAAGCCACATGAATTATAATGAGTTGAGCCATGGAGGCTAACTACTGTGCCATCAAGTTAAGTACCTCTGAATGACTGGGTCGTCAAGTTAAGTAACTCTGAATGGGTAGTCGGTCATTAAGTTAAGTACCTCTGAATGACATGGTCGTTAAGTTAAGTACCTCTGAACGACCAAGTTACTGTTAAGTTAAGTACCTCTTGTACAACCTCGTATCCGGTGAGCGGGGTGAACCAGGAACTAGGCCGGCCAGCTCAGATCACCCAGGCCCCATGCAAGCTCGGCAGAGATGTAAGACCCCCCTCCCCCTTACCAAGGAGGGCTACCGGATCTTATGCCCAGAACCGCCGTCTTACGGTGGCACTAACTCACGGGTTAGTCGACACCGCAATACGCCGATTCTGCCGGCTAGTACGATCATTAACCTGTAGGCCAATATGAGAATAAAGAAGTAAAACTGTGTATAAAATGCCATCAGTCCACAAGTCACAGTACAATCATATAAAAGAAATGATTAGTATAATAGTCCACAGAATAGTACAGAAGAAAGAGTAAAAAGGGCTTATGCCCAGTACATCAAATCTCTCTCTCACAAAATGGTAAATGCGGAAGCTAAACTAGAACATCAAGACTCGTCCCACCTGAGGACGCGCAGTAGTGGTAGTAGCCTGCTGAAGTGGTATCTGCTCCTCATGCCCTGCCTCCTCGACGTGCTGGTGCTCCATCTCCACGGGCTCCTAAAAATAGTTGGTCACCGACCATTAGTCAAAAAGACTAAGTCGTTTCCTCCGCACCTCGCCCCGCAGCTCCTAGGCACCGAGCGGGAGGACGAAGCGGAGGACAACAAGGGGTAACAAGGTGGAAGCAGGTGACAATATCTAACTAATGATGTAATAAATACTGTAGATCTACTCTAGCAATTCTATGTACGGTACAAGTAACAAGTAACAAGTAGTGCAGTAATGAAAGGTAAAGAAGCAGCAGTATGAACAAGTAAATAAGCTAAGCTACCACTATGCTATCATCACAAGCGTACCCTAACTTATATAAATGCCCATACAAATATATAAGTTAGGATTTCCAGGAAATTTAACTTATCATATAAAAGAGCCCATACTAATTTATATGATAAGGATCTATGAAGCGTATGACCTAATTATGAATGAATGATATGATGCAATTTTTTATGCGCAGGCAAGTGCAACTCACACACAACGACTCTGTGATCACAGACCTTTAGTTCCCACTTTTTGAGAGCTAGCATCACTCTCGGGTACCACCGCTGTGGCTACGGCAGCAGCGGAGCGGGCGTCTCCGCTTCTAGACCGGTATGCACACTACCAAGCCTTAGACCCCTCTCATACGCCTCTGTACACGTCCAAGGTGCACTCTAGAGTCTCGCGTACGTACTTGCTGACAAACCCGTCAGTCTTGTTGGGTCGGATGTGTGTTATCGGGGGTCGTCCTCCAGACCGCAGTGTAAAACAACCCACTGGCCCCTCTAACTCCCACAACCGCCTGGTGCACCGTACTGCCATCGGTGTGACGAACGGCCAGTACCGCATGCCCCGCCACGATATTTATGCACATGCAAGTAATTCATACCGAGCCTTCCGCTCGCAGGACCAAAACCCGTCCTGAATCCCTCAAACCCAGACACGGGTGAGAATGCACATCAGTGCCTTTATACCAACTCCCTCAAACCCCAAAACGGGTGAGCATATGTCATGAATCTCTCCAGCCCACACACGGGCGAGAAGGTACAACAATGTCCTAACCTATTAAACTACTCTTGCCTACGGTTTATTATACTTAGAGATTTAAGGTTAATCCCAGGACTGCCCCCGGTATTCCCTGTGAAGGGCTCTCAAGGGGCACTAGGAACTGTGTTGGGATTACGCCCAGCGTTCCCTTTCGCAAGGATATTTATTTTAGTTGATGGCTACCCATGTATCTTCCCAGCTCTCCTTATTGCTTTAGTATAACCCTAGTGACTTAAGTTATTAACGGGAAAACCGACGGTCTTCCGCCGATCCCCACTCCAGTTGTTAGTTAAGACTTGCACTTTTGATCTCTCACTAAGAAAAACTCTACCCACCAGGGTTACATATGTTGAACTCTCTCTTATTTCTGCCGATAATCAGTCCCCTGGTAATTCCCTAAGGCAAGACCTATTTGTGTTATATGCAGACCATGACCTATGTTTACCCTAGAAATGTGATCTTCCAAAACTTAAGGCATATTGCCTTAAAATATTTATCCTAAGGTATTATGGACTAAGGGAACTACCCTAAGGATTCTCATAATTTTTCCTGGCCAAATGGTCATTTAATTAATTCTCTTAATTTAAATGCTCGGCCACTTTACACATGAAGTGATTTAATTAAGCATCCTCTGACTTAGGAAATTTTTCCTGAGATGTATATTAACCAAATATTGCTGCCTTCAGAATTTCATAATTTTCCTTAAATTATTTATTGTCATTTTCTATTTAATAACAATCCCACATAAATTCCATTTTACACATGAAGTATAAGCATTATATACTCAAAAATTCCAGAAAAATTACAGAGCCTTCAAGACACTAAATTATGGCTATTGGCAGAGAATCATCAACATTGAATGTAAGATGGCCTATGGGGTTCCATTATAAGTTATTTACCAAAATGCCATTGCACTAATTTAACACAAGTAGTGCTTCCAATAAATTCTGAGAAATTCATGATAAACTAATAACAACATTTTATAACAGTAGAATAAATTCCAAATTTTTCAGAGGTATAAATATATCATTTCAAGAATTATCATGATAAGGGTAAAATGGGAAATTTAGGGTATCTACTCCAAAGTTCTTCAAAACAGAGAAATCATAATTTTCCTAAGTCAAATGTGATGTAATCTATGCCTTGGCAAAGTTGTTTGGATTTGTACTTGAGTAAATCCTATTTTCCAATTTTTAATTCCAAAATAGCTATAATGAAAATAAATCCCAATAAATGGAATTTTGATCCCAAAAATTCCCTCATTAATTTGGGGGGTGAACTTTATCCTAATGAACCACTGTAATTAATTTCATAATTCTTGCATGCAACCATTGGGCTAAATTCACCAATTTGCATTTTTGCTATTTGCACACCAAGCCTTAACATAGGCTAGTACATGCAAGTGGATTCCCCAACATGCAGTGAACCCAAGGTGCTGAAAATTTTATCATGCACCAAGGGTGACCCCACTGACCCACCACCAAAATTTGGGGCCATGGGGAGGAGTAGAACACCATATATGCCATTAATTTAAATTTTGATATTTTACCAAAAACTATAGGAAAATGTTTTCTAAAAATTCCTAATTTTTGGCAGGAGATAAGTAAGCCCTAATAATGCATGTGCCCAAAATTTGGGGCCATGGTGACTAATATTGAGACCAGGGCATCCAATATATTTTCTGCCCTAGTCTAGGACCAGTCCTAGGAAAAATGTCCTACATGGCTGTACTCTACACCAAAATGTATGTTTAGGGTGGCATATTAAAGGTAAGACCCTAGGCTACAATTTTCATCAAGGGCCTAAGTTCTGGAAATGCCTCTAAGAGGCCTAAATTTAACTTGCAAGAGGGCTGAATATATGTGACAGAAATGTTACTATTCATTTATTAAACTGATTTATATTAAAATCGGCGCACGAATCTTAAAGTAAGAATTGACGGAATCGGGTTATCGTCTACCTCCAGCCAACGGCTGAGATCGAGCCGACCTGGAGCGATTTTGCCGGCGGTTTCCGGCCAGCTGAGGCGTCGCCACCTCCGGCCAATGGTGCCATCACCTTCACGGTGGTGGTGGCTATCATTTCCCGGCGATGGGGCGGCGGGAGACGGCGGCGACGGCGATCCCGAGCGGTTTCAGAAACTTAGAATTTTCTAGATTTTCTCACATGGCATCGGGCTCAATTGAGCCCGATCTCTCGCCTATTTGATCTAAGAAGCTAGTGCGGGTAGAGGTGAAGTGAAACGCACCATAATCGGGGCTTGGCTGCGGGTCAGGCGGCGGTTTGCCGTGGTGGTGGTGCGCCGGCGAGCTCCTCCCCGAAAGTTGAATTCTCCACCGTTCTCCATGAGTAAGTAGTCGAATTCCACTCCTCTCGGCCTTCTGAAGCTGATGGTGAGCTCTGTTTGGACTGAGGTGGGCTATAAGTGGAGATATCTCCAATGCTAGCTCGGTTTTGGGCTTTGGAGATTTCACCCAGCTGCCATGTGGCTCTCAGCTCTGGAATTCTGCTGGAAATGAAGAGGGGAGGTCAGCCACTTGGTTTTGGGCAGCCTAAGTCAGTTGATGGGGTGGCCATGTGGCCACCATTTCCTTCTTCCCTCTTTCTCTCTCCTCTCCTCCTAAAATTTCCAATTTTACCCCCTTGCATGCCTTCTCTCTCCTGATTTAGAGGGGTAGGGTTGGTCTTGTTCACTTGGGCTGACTATGGGCCAATTTTGGTGGGCTTGGTCCAAGGGGGAGTGACTTGGCCTTCATTTCATTCCTTAGGTCAAATTGTTGACCAATTTGACTTTTGGGGTTGACTGGTCAACTATGGTGGGTGGACTGACCCCACCTGGTGGAAATGGGTCTAGTGGCACCACCCAACTTGGTTTGGGTCAAGGGGGTGCCCCACTTAGGTTAATTAGGCCTATGGGTGTGGGTTTGACCAAATTAAGCCCAAGGTTGACCTTGGTCAACTGGGGTCAAAATGTTGACCCAGTGACATACCCTAGGGTCCACTTAGATTGTCTTTAGGGTTAGGGCAATGTGGTGGGGTCATGGTGTGGCTAGGGTCCCCACTTAGGTTAGTTTGACCTAGTTTGACTATGGTCTTATAGTGGGCCCCACATGGCTACCACCCACTACCTGGGGTCAACCTAGTTGGTCTCCTCAAATCTCACCCCATGCCTAACCCAATCTAAGTTGAGGGGTCTAGAAGTAACATGGGATGTTACAAGAGATACCCGAGCCCGAGCTCGGCGTTCGTTGACCGCGAGCTCGACATTTGCCGAGCTAAGCTAAGATTCGTCGAGCTGAGGTCGACTAATAGAGGCCGACCGATAGGCGAGCTCGCCATCCCAACTTACGCTCGCGCAAAGGAGCTCGGCAATAGTAGGCAAGCAGGATCATCCGAGGTGGCCAGGCTCCCCGGCTCACCCAGATCTACGAGGTACTTTTACTGTTTTGCCCCTGCTGGTCCGCTCATAGCCCTTCAAAACAGCGGAGTTTGTCTGTTGGCAGACCGAGCTAAGGGTATTTTGATAATTTCAGGTCAGTTTAGTTTGGTTATTGGTAGTTTAAATTCTGAAACCTATAAATAGGACCCAAGGGGTACCCCAGTAGGCACGCTTCCTGTGCTCTCTTGCTCCAGCTTTCAAGTGCTTTCTGAGGGAACCTTAGCCCGGCCTTTGGCTAAGGAGGGGAAGCGCTCTCAGATCTTTCGGGTGTGTAGTGGGTTCTCCACGCCGAGCCCTTGGGTCAGTTCTTTCCTATTTTCCTTTGTTATTTTGCTTACACGAGCGAAGTAGGTGCGCGATCACCCCTTCCCCAAGGGTAAACTACACAAGAGACCGTTTTTTGGTTTCAACATTTTGGTGCGGTGAGCATGGAGCATGGTCAGTACAGAAAAGCTTCAGCAAGCTCGATGACAGGAGGACAGGGACCTGACAGGTCGAGCTCGATGCCCCCCACATATGGCCACGGTGGGGATGTTTGAAGATTTCAAGAACGAGGTCCTGGGCCTTGTCAAGTTAGCAATCGGCATGCGGGCCGAGTGCTCGACTCCAACAGTCCAGATCGCAGCCGCCCCCTCTCTGGGCGAGGACGCCCCCGACAGGAGAGCTTGGAAGGAAGTTGCCGAGGAGGGCCGGGGGTGCGAGCTCCCCGGGCGCGAGCTCCCCAGGCACGATCTCTTCCCTAGCTCGGCAGGCAGAGGTTGGATCGGTGAGCTGAGCCTACGAGACAAGCCAGCTCGCCCAGTAGGGGGAGGTAGCCCCTTCAGCGAGTTGGTCTCTTCAGCTCCAGTTTTAGAGGGGTTTAGGGAACCCGAGATGTCCTGCTACACTGGGAAGGGTGACTCGGTCCAACACATCCACTGGTTTGAGGATGTGGTCTTGATCCGGCAGATGTAGGACAACTTCAAATGCCAACTCTTCGCCATCACCCTCAAGGAGAAGGCAAGGGAGTGGTTCCACCAGCTACCGGCTAGCTCCATCCACTACTTCGAGGACCTACGCCGGGGGTTCATGCAGAGGTTCACTACCTCGAAGAGGCGGAAGAAGGAGTTGGAGTCCCTATTCTACATCAAGTAGGGAGTGAATGAGACGTTGGGGAGCTACGTGGACCGGTTCCAGGAGGAAGTCACCCAAGTCCAGGAGATACCAGACCACAGTCTAATGATGGCCTTCACCCTGGGCCTGTGGTAGGGTTTCTTCAGGATGGAGTTAAAGAGAATACCCACCCCTGTCTCCTACAAGGAGCTGATGGAGAGGGCAGCGAGAGAAGTTGACGGGGAGGCGTCAAATTTGGAGTTCGCCCGGAAGCTGGCCAGGTGGACGACGGAGGAAGAGGAGTCGAGAGGAGGAAGAGGACTAGAAGAGAGGAGAGGAGAGCCCAGGCAGAGGGAGCAGAGGCTGCTCCAAGGGCAGCAGCAGCTCAGGTGGGGACGTCAAAAGACTGATCGTAGACTGGGCTGGAGGCTCGAGTGGCAAGGGCAGGGCGCGCAGAGAGGGTACCAAGGGAGGGACCGCCACCAAGGGGGTAAGATAAATTCCATCCCCCGGGTTGGAGGCGGGAGCAGAGGCCTCGACTCTCCGATCAAGAAGAGGCTATGGCCATAGCCATAGGGGAGAGGAGGAGAGTAGCAAGGAGGAGGAGGAGAGAAGTTAGGGTAGAGTTGCCCTACTATGATTTCCATCAGGAAGAAGGGCACGCCACAGCCACGTGCCCGGAGTTCCTCGAAATGAAGTGGAACAAGGAGCAGCAGTAGCAGGGGCGTCCGGAAGTGAGGATCGAGGAGGTCCTGCCTCGGGCGGAGGAGGATCATTGCAAAGACTGGGTAGATGTCGGGACCCGAGGAGGGATCAGAGTGATCCACAAGGGGGTGGGGGTTGAGGCTTCCCGGAAGGCGAGCCTCCACACTATGTATAGCCGGAGCATTGGATCGACATTCGAAACCCCACCCCAGAGGAGAGGGTCACCTTCTCGAGGAGTGATATGGTGGATCATGAGGATCCTTTTTGCGATGTGCTGGTCATCCAGACAGCCATCGAAAATTTTACCGTCTCCAGGATCCTCGTTGGTAATGGAAGCTCCATCAACGTCGTCTTTAAGAAGGCATTTGACATAATGAAGGTGGAGGCGAGAGGGTGTTGGCCTCGGATGGGCCCTTGTTCGGATTTTCGGGGGAGAGGAAGGAGGTTGAAGGAGGGGTGGGCCTCCATGTAACCCTAGGGGTTCAGTCTAGGAACTGCAGGTTCATCATCGTGGACACCCCCAGTAGCTACAACGCCATCATCGGGAGGCCCCTCATTAGTGCCTTCCATTGCGTCCCCTCATCGTTCCATCAGTGCTTGAAGTTCAGTGCCGAGGGGATTCAGGTCAGGGTCAAGGGGGACCCCAAGGTGGCGCGAGAATTCTACGTCACCGTCGGGAACTCCATCTCTTGGCAGGAGGGAGCCGAGGAGATGGAGCGAAGGATGGAGGAGGCAGAGCAGGAAGTTGGCAGGGTAGAGCTGGAAGAGAAGAGCTTCGCCGAGGTAGAGGCGGCAAGAGGAGATCGGGAGGAGTCGGCCGAGGAGATGGCCGTGGTAGAAGAGGTGGAGGCGGAGGTCCTCATCCCAGAGGAGAGGAATGTTAAAGAATGGGGAGAGCAGTCCAGGTTGGAGGTTTTGGAAGAGGTGGTGGAGCTGTAGGTCCTCACCGGAGAAGGCAGGGTGGAGAAGGTCCGCGCTAGCGGATGGATGACCGCGGAGGCTCAGGGCAGGATGCTGGAGTGCATCCAGAAGAACATGGACATCTTCGCATGGAGCTCCGCGGAGATGCCGGGGGTTGACGAGGATGTGGCTTGCCACCACCTCAACTTGGACCCGGGAACATGCCCCGTCCAATAAAAGAAGAGGTCCACCGCGGACAAGCTGGCAGAGTACTTCAGAGAGGAGGTGGCAAAGCTTCTCAAGGCCGGCTTCATGTCCGAGATCCAATACCCTGGCTAGGTCTCCAATGTAGTCATGGTTAAAAAGGGAGACGGCCAGTGACGTATGTGTATCGACTTCTCCTTGCTTAATAAATCTTATCCTAAGGACTGTTATCCCTTGCCTCGGATCAACGCGCTAGTTGACTCAGCCATTGGTTTCTCTGTAATGAGTTTTCTAGATGCATTTTCAGGTTATCATCAAATCAGGATGCACCCCCCGGATTCAAGGATGTCTCGTTCATTACGGGGGATGGATGTTACTATTATAATATGATGCCCTTCGGGCTAAAGAATGCAGGGGCGACATACCATAAGATGATGGATAGGGTCTTCAAAGAACAGAGGGGAGGAAACTGGAGGTGTACGTGGATGATCTCATGATCAAGAGTCAGGATGTGGACTCTCACCTCCAGGACCTGGAGGAGACCTTTGCTACCCTGCGCAAGTACAAGATGCTGTTGAACCCCCTGAAGTGCGTATTCAGGGTTGGCAAGGGAAAGTTCTTGGGAAACCTCCTCACCCCTGCGGGGGTCGAGCCAAATCCGGATAAGGTCAAGACTATCATGGAGCTGGGATCGCCACGGAATACTAAGGAGGTGCAACGACTGATGGGGAAGCTGGCAGGGCTAAGTAGGTTCCTCTCTTGGGCTTGGGAGAAGTACTCGCCCTTCTTCAAAACATTAAGGGGGGGGGGCAAAAATTTGAGTGGACCAAGGAGTGCGAGGAGGCATTCCAGGCCCTCAAGATGCAGTTGACTCGGGCCCCATTGCTCCAAGGACCGAAGGAAGGAGAAGACCTATTTTTGTACCTCGGGGTCGTGGCGGAGGCCTTAAGCTCTGTCCTAGTTCGTGAAGAGGGGAGGAAGCAGCTCCCTATATATTACGTGAGCAGGGTCCTGAGGAAGGTCGAGCTCCAGTATCCGATTTTGGAGAAGCTGGACTTCGCCCTAGTCATCTCAGCCCAAAGGCTGCGGCCCTATTTCCAGGCACACTCAATCCGAGTGGTGACTGACCATCCCCTCCGCAACATCTTTGAGGGGGTGGAGCATTCTGGCAGGCTAGCCAAGTGTTCGGTGGTGTTGAGTGAGTTCGACGTCTCCTTTGTCCCCCGCCTCTCGATCAAAGCTAAACCATGGCCGACTTCTTGGCCGATTATGTGATTGAGGTAGCAGAGGAAGAGCTCACCCGTCTGAATCCTTGGAAGGTGAAGGTAGATGGAGCCTCAGGGAGGCATTCCCTAGGGGTAGGGGTGATCTTAGAGAGTCCCCAGGGAACTAGAATTAAACAGATGGTGGTGGTGCACTTTCCCATCACCAATAATCAGGCCGAGTATGAGGCCGTGATAGCAGGGCTACGCCTGGCCAGGGAGCTGGGGGTGTTGGACGTGGAGGTCTTTACTGACTCCATGGTGGTAGCTTCCCAGATCAACGGGGAGTTTGAGGCAAGAGAGCCTACCCTACAGCTATACTTAGCCAAAATAAAGGGGATCATTGGCGCATTCTAAACTTTTTTCATCCAGCACGTGCCCTGGGAGGAGAATGAGCAGGTGGATCAGCTAGCGAAGCATGGTCCCCGGATGGGTGGTACCATCACTAACTTGTTTCGCCCTTCCATCGAAGAGGGGGAGCTCATGGAGATAGATCAGCAGCCTTCGTGGATGGACCCGATCATAACTTTCCTCTCCACGGGAGAGTATATCACATCCCGCATTTTCTCATTTATAATAATAAATCAGAGCATGAGAAAACTACGAGCTGTGATGTCACGTCAAGCAGGGGATAACTGCTGACGCTCAGGCAACACTTTAATCCTTCAAATCATAAGTTAAAAATGAATAGAAAACAGGTTTTTAAATTAATTGGCCGTATCCCTCGGCTCAGTGGATCAGATAGTGCACGGTTTGAAAACTATTTTTATACGTAGCGGAAAAATACTTCATTTATGCTTAACATCCTAAAAGAGCGCATAAGCGTCCTAAGAGGACAACTTATACTGTGCAAGACCCTAGATTTCAATTTATAATATTTATAAGGAAAACCATCTTTTTACGCATTGGAAAATAGAGTTTGAGCTTTTATAAAACATGCTGATCATGCAATACATATAGTAGTTCTATTATAGGGTTTAAAGTAACTAGCAACCTAGCATAAAACATTCCCAGAGAGCAAGTGAAACTACCACAAAACAGGTAAACTAGCAGCTAAGAAAATACTTAATATCACAAAGGAAAATCACCAACGAGCGTCAACAACCTGACATGAACTCGTTGGCGAGCATGTATGTCTGTACTACTACAAGGCTAAAGAACTACCTCGGCAAGCGAGGGAAACACTGTCAAAGCGCACTCCACAGAGAAACTCCTGAAACTAGCCGCACAGCCGGCTACAGACCTGAACCTGAGGCATTCAAAAGAAGAACATCTCAGCAAGAAATAATGAAACAAGTGGCAAAGAAGCATCAGATAATAATTGAAAAGAACAGTAAGGTAAAGGGTTACCAACCCTGCAAGAGACCATGCTGAAAATCTCAGCTAAAGAATCCAAGAGAGGACAAAAAAAAAATGCAAGAGTAATAATCAGTAAAGTGAGAGAAATGCAACAAGTACAGAAACGTACCAAACTCCGCTCAAGCCTGCAGAAACAGAAGGAAACCAATATGCATCAAATGAACAGTAAGAAGGAACTAACAGTCCTAAACTTGTAAATCATTAGCACTGGCACAAATCCCAAACCTGTGTCGGAGACTAAGAACAGTCACAACCGAACAACCAGGTCCAGGTGTCTCAAGAGTACTAAAGGGGCCGCCACAGGGTCCACACACATAGAGTTCCAACCTCTTACAGGAACCCAAAATGTCCAAAGGAGGGAATGGTGGTGGCCACGGCTCAAACTCCCCTGGTACCATACTCTTTCAGAAACCCAGCTACCACATGCTAAGGATCCACGATTCGGCACCAAAACTAGCCGACAACACCACTTAAAACTACCAAGTTCTACAACCAAAACCCGCCGAATTATTTCCCCCTACCCGCCGATTTATTTTCCCCTACCCGCCGAGTTATTTCCCCCTACCCGCCGAGTACAACTAAAATAAAACCGATAACTTCCTAGTTTGGGCCGACTACAAGCACAAAACTAGGAACATTCCAATATTACCTATTCTACGACAAGGAGGAAAGAATAATAAAACAAAAAAAAATGCAACTCATGGAGGCACGCAAGGGGGGAGAAATCCACTTGCCTCAAATCGATCTCGAAAACGTCACCCAAAAACTCCAACACGTAGATCCGTTCAAGAGGGGACACGCGGAGACGAGATCTACGAAAAAACGGACAACCGGGGTTAGGGCCGAAAAAAATCTAAGGCGAAACGGTCACCGAAACGGGAAAAACTTACCGCGATCTCGAAGCTCTCGCCGAGAGCTTTCCAACGCCGCGATCGGATCGAAATTCCGTCCACCGGATCGGCGGTGGCGGCCGCCGGAAGATTTGCGAACGGAAGGGTTCCGCACTCCGCAAAAATTTCGCACAGGAGGGGGGCTGCTGTTCGGGGAAGAAGAAAGGAGTTTTGCTTCTTAAACTAATATAATATATTATATAATAAGAATAATAATATAATATACAAATATTATATACTTAACATATAATATAACTAGCCTAACTGATCGGTGAGAATTCTCACCGAACAGTGGATTCGGTGAGAATTCTCACCGAACAGTGGATTCGGTGAGAATTCTCACCGAACAGTGGATTCGGTGAGAATGATTCTCACCGAATCCGATTCGGTGAGAATCATTCTCACCGAATTTTCTTATTTTATTTTTTTTTTATTTAAAATGTTTTATATAAATATAAAATATTAATACTTATAATTATTTAAAAAGGAATGATATAACATATATCGTTACGGAGGGTCAAACGCGCGCCGAATCGAACGAAATTCGCACCGTAGGCGAATGACGACGCTACGAATCCAACGGCGAAGTCGAAATCGAATTCCGACGCACCGTTTTAGAGATAAAAATTTCTAAAGCTAACGGCGTACGCGAAAACATACAAATTTCAATCGCGCGCCGAGGCTCCAAAAATGCTCGGAACGCGACGAAACTTGACGAGCAAGTCTAAAATTAGCCGATCTCATTTCCTAATATAAAATTTTCCACTCCCGACGCAAATCCCAAAATTTGGCCGGTCAAACCTAACGAACGCAAAACGCGCTAACAGCAAGGTCGGTAACAAAATCCAACGAACAAAACTCGGGCAAAAACTCCCGAAGCCAAAACACAAGCATTCCCCAAGAGGCTCCACCGAGTCACCAAACAGACTCCGGCTCGCTAGGGAATCTTGCTTCCAGGCATCACCAAGCCACACAGGGAACCTAAAGAGCTAAAAGCACGCTCTAACAACGTCACACGACCAACACGCGCTAACAAAACGCTCTGACGTCAAAATACGTCAAATAAGAAATTAAATAAATCACTGGAAAATCTGGGGCGTTACAGTCACTCCCCTAAAAGAAAGTTTCGTCCCGAAACTTTACGCATAAAACAATTCTACCAAATAAGGAAAAGGAAATAACCAAGGGTTATCGAATGCTTACCGAGCACATCTAGGAGAACAAATGAGGATGCGCCTCCCTCATAGCTGACTCCAACTCCCAAGTCGCGCTCTCCACGTCCTGGTTTTTCCACAGAATCTTCACCATCGGTATTGTCTTTCTCCGCAACACTCGATCTTGCACATCCAAAACACGGATAGGAACTTCCACGTAGGAAAGGTTAGGCTCCAACTAGGGCACTGCATCCAGCACATGTCTGTCACTTAGCACACACCTCCGCAGTTGGCTCACGTGAAAAACATCGTGCACGCCAGGAAAATTTGCGGGCAATTTCAACTTGTAGGCTGACACACCAATCCGCTCCACAATTTCAAATGGTCCCACATACCTCGGGTCCAACTTATGGTTCTTACCGAACCTCTTCACTCCAACCATCGGGGAAACCTTAAGGAATACCATGTCCCCCACAGAAAATTCCAAAATGGACCTACGCCGATTGGCGTTCTTCTCGTATCGCTCTTGAGCTATCCGAAGCTTCTCTCGAATAAGCTTTACAGAAACTTCCATTTCTTCTAAGGCATCTCGACCTAACATCGGCCTTTCACCAACCTCAGCCCAAAACAGAGGAGTTCTACATCGCCTTCCATATAGCGCTTCGAAAGGAGCCATTTGCAGACTCTCTTGATAACTGTTATTATATGCAAACTCCATCAATCTCAAGCGTTCATCCCATGCTCCTTTGTGGTCTAATATATAACAACGGATCATATCTTCCACAATCTGATTAACATGCTCCGTTTGACCATTGGTGTGTGGATGATATGCAGTAGAATATCTCAAGTCAGTTCCCAATCCTTCTTGAAGGCTCTTCCAGAAACGAGACGTAAACCTGGAGTCTCGATCTGATACTATACTTACGGGTACTCCATGTAACCTGATAACTTCATTCAAATATAGCTCCGCTATCTTCTTAATCGAGTAACCAATCTGAAAGGGTACGAAGTGCGCACACTTTGTTAATCTATCAACAATCACCCAAACAGAGTCATGCCCTCGGGGAGTTCTCGGCAAACCAGTAATGAAATCCATTGAGATACTCTCCCACTTCCAAGTTGGAATCTCTAAAGGTGCTAATTTTCCACCAGGCCTTCCATGATCAGCCTTAACTCTTTTGCACGTAAAGCATTCTGACACAAACCTTACAATGTCACCCTTCATCCCAATCCACCAGGCAATCTGTTTCAAGTCCTTATACATTTTTGTAGACCCTGGATGGTAGGCCACACTTGAACCGTGTGCCTCACTGCACAACTTATCTCGAATATCTCGAAAATTGGGGACGCAAAATCTACCGCGGTACTTTAGAGTACCCGCGTCATCGATCGAAAAGTCAGGCAGCTCCCCCTTCTCAGTTCTATTATGAAGGTGCAGTAGATCAAGATCGTCCTTTTGATGAAGCCTCGTAAGAGAAATCCATGAAGGCTCAGACACTTCCAAACTGCTTGGCGAGTCACATCTACCAACTGAAATATCCATTAAAAGAAACTCTTCTACTAACAACTCAGTGGAGAGATTGAAAATTTTCCCTGTCTTCCTGCTTAAGGCGTCGGCTACCACGTTAGCCTTACCCGGATGGTATAAGATCTCCACTTCATAATCAGCCACATACTCTAACCATCTGCGCTGGCGCATGTTCAACTCCTTTTGAGTGAAGACATACTTCAAACTCTTATGATCTGTATAAATTTTGCACTGCACGCCATACAACAAGTGTCTCCATAATTTCAATGCATAAATAACTGCTGCGAATTCCAAGTCATGCGTAGGGTAGTTCCTTTCATGAATCTTAAGCTGTCTTGACCCATACGCAATCACTTTTCCTTCTTGCATCAGCACACAACCAAGACCCACGTGGGATGCGTCCACGTAAACAGCATAGCCTAATCCTTCCGTAGGCAAAGTCAATATCGGAGCAGTGCACAGTCTATTCTTTAGCTCTTGGAATGCTTCTTCGCACTTATCGCTCCACACAAATGCTGCATTCTTCTGCGTCAATTTAGTCAATGGCGCAGATAACGTAGAGAAACCTTCTACGAATCTTCTATAGTAGCCAGCCAACCCTAGGAAGCTTCTTATTTCTTTGGGTGTGGCAGACCTCGTCCATTCCATAACTGCGGCTATCTTTTCTGGGTCGACAGAGATTCCGTTCTTATTAACCACATGACCCAGGAAAGAAACCTGAGGCAACCAGAACTTGCATTTACTTAGCTTAGCGAACAACTTATGGTCCCTCAAGGCAGATAAAACTAAACGCAAATGTTGGTCATGCTCCTCAACATTGCATGAATACACCAACACATCGTCTATAAATACGACCACAAACTTGTCCAGAAAGTCCTTGAAGACCCTGTTCATCATGTCCATGAAAGCAGAAGGTGCGTTGGTCAAACCAAACGACATCACCAAAAATTCAAAATGTCCATGTCGGGAACGGAAGGCAGTCTGCGGTATATCTGATTCACGGATCCTTAACTGGTGGTAGCCCGAACGAAGGTCAATCTTAGAGAACACGGCGCTGCCTCGCAGTTGATCAAACAAATCATCTATCCTTGGCAACAGATACCTATTCTTGATCGTTACCTTATTTAGCTCTCTATAATCGATGCACAACCTCATCGATCCATCTTTTTTCTTGACGAACAAAACGGGAGCACCCCAAGGCGAAGAACTCGGCCTTATAAATCCGTTCTCAAGCAACTCGTCTAACTGGATACGCAACTCCTCCAGTTCGCGTGGGGCCATCCGGTAAGGCGCCTTGGCAATAGGACGCGTACCTGGCTCCAAATCTATAACAAACTCCACGTCTCGATCAGGCGGGACACCAGGAAGATTAGCTGGAAAGACATCAGAAAAATCACGAACCACCGGGATCTCCTCCAAACATGGCAAACTAACCTTGGTTTCTAAAACCGAAACCAAACAAGCAAAACATCCGGAATCTACAAGCTTCCGAGCACATACCGCCGATATAGTCGGAGAATCCTGGCGCGGATAACCGTAAACACTCCCGGGCTGACCGTTGTCCATCCTGAAGTCCAAGCGTTTACCCTTGCATTGGATCACAGCATCATATCTGGACAACCAGTCCATGCCTAGGATCACATCGAAGTCTTCCAGATCTAACAGCTTCAAATCAGCAAACACGAGAAAATCGCCTAACAAAATCGGACAACTCTGAATACCCTGGTCCGAAACTACAGATTCGCCTGAAGGAAACTTGACACAGAACGCATCACCAACACGATCGAGATCCAACCGGTAACGCTCTACGAAGGCCCTAGCCACAAATGAGTGGGTAGCGCCGGAATCGAACAGAACACGCGCCCAGCGGTTCTTTACCTTAAATCGTCCTATAAAATTGCACACGCGACTAAGGAAGCGAACGCTCAAAACTATAACTATGAGCTAAACATTAAAACTAGGGGAGGATCTAACCTGATATCACTTGCGTGGACGTCTGAGCTTCCTCCATAGAGACCACGTTCAACTTCCCTTTTCCCTTGTCCACACGCTGCGGCGGCGGCAAGGCCTGAAGAGGAACTGGCTGCAGAGTAAGTTGAGTCTGCGGGCACTGATACTTGAGATGACCCACTTGACCGCACAAGAAACAACTTCTTGTCTTCTTCCAGCAATGGGCATCATCGTGCCCCGGCTTCCTGCATACCGAACAAAGCAAATCTTTCTTTTGGACACCTTGGATCGCATGAATCTGCTCTTTCTTTTGAGCTCCTAACCTTTGATAGCATCTTTCCAATGGATGGCCCGGTCGGCCACAGAAACTGCATACCTCCTTGTTTCTCTTCCTCGGAGCAGCGTCAGGGACCTGAGTACTCTTACCCTCATCAGACTTTCTTTTATCCTTTCTCAGTTGTTGACCTCGATTCTTGGCATTATCAATTGCCTCTACCTTTAAGGCAGCTTCCACCATACCAGCATAACTTGAGGTCGCATAGGCACTTGCTAATTGCTGGACGTCACTCCTTAGCCCGGCCAGAAATCGCTTGCTTCTATTTTCGTCGGAACTCACCAAGTCTGGGGCAAATCGGCTTAGCTTACTAAACTCGATTTCGTACTCACTAACCGTGAGTTGCCTCTGCTTCAAGTGCAGAAAATCATTCATCAGACGGTCCCTCTCGATCGATGGCAGAAACTTGCTCAGAAGTAGCTCCTTAAAGGACTCCCAGGAACACCCGTCCTTCAGACCTTCTTTCTCCCTCAGCCACCAGCTCTTTGCCAACCCTTTGAGCTGATATGTGGCTAACATCACTTTCTGATCATCAGTGATCCCGGAGTATGAGAACATCTCCTCGATTGATATCATCCAATCGTCTAAAACCATGTAATCTGCCTTGCCATCATACGTCGGAGGCCTAAGTCGCTGAAACTGAGAAATAAAGGTCATCTCTGGTGGCACCACGACCGGAGGCACCAGAGGAGCGGGGGGAACAGGGACAGCTTGACCCACAAACACTAATTTAGACACCTAGCCCACCCACTAGAACCAAACAATATAGTACAAACAAGACATACTTAAGTACTTGCTCATGCTGCTAACTTGCTCTGGGATTTTTAATAATGATGTTATGCTTAACCTACGATGATTCACTATCATCACACTAACTCTTGTGCCTAGATCGGGAATGCATGAATTTATATTCTTTTTGACTCAAAATTATGTGTGTACACATGTCATCCTGCAAATCTTTAGCTTGGCACGTTGTGCTTATGCAATGTTATGCTATGCATGATTGTGCTATGCATTCTAAAAAGGCCCTAATGCATGTTATGAGCGGCGTACACATGAAAATGTTATGCATCTCATACTACATAACATTTCCATGCAACGAAAAGGAAAACGTGCTAGCCGCATTCATGTGGTGAGGTTATGCATCACATACTACATAACCCTCACATGTTGCCTCCTATGGTGGATCCATATACAAACACATAGTATGCATCCCATACTACATAATATGCCTCGTATACTTCATGTCATGCTATGAGTGTAGTGTTCGTGCTTCAGCCAAGACGTGCTGATGACATATCGGTGTGTGTATGATATGACTCTAAACACCTAACACTTACAGGGACAGGTTACCCGACAATTTGTCAAGCAACCTCCCTCTGATACCAACTGTCACATCCCGCATTTTCTCATTTATAATAATAAATCAGAGCATGAGAAAACTACGAGCTGTGATGCCACGTCAAGCAGGGGATAACTGCTGACGCTCAGGCAACACTTTAATCCTTCAAATCATAAGTTAAAAATGAATAGAAAACGGGTTTTTAAATTAATTGGCCGTATCCCTCGGCTCAGTGGATCAGATAGTCCACGGTTTGAAAACTATTTTTATACGTAGCGGAAAAATACTTCATTTATGCTTAACATCCTAAAAGAGCGCATAAGCGTCCTAAGAGGACAACTTATACTGTGCAAGACCCTAGATTTCAATTTATAATATTTATAAGGAAAACCATCTTTTTACGCATTGGAAAATAGAGTTTGAGCTTTTATAAAACATGCTGATCATGCAATACATATAGTAGTTCTATTATAGGGTTTAAAGTAACTAGCAACCTAGCATAAAACATTCCCAGAGAGCAAGTGAAACTACCACAAAACAGGTAAACTAGCAGCTAAGCAAATACTTAATATCACAAAGGAAAATCACCAACGAGCGTCAACAACCTGACACGAACTCGTTGGCGAGCATGTATGTCTGTACTACTACAAGGCTAAAGAACTACCTCGGCAAGCGAGGGAAACACTGCCAAAGCGCAGTCCACAGAGAAACTCCTGAAACTAGCCGCACAGCCGGCTACAGACCTGAACCTGAGGCATTCAAAAGAAGAACACCTCAGCAAGAAATAATGAAACAAGTGGCAAAGAAGCATCAGATAATAATTGAAAAGAACAGTAAGGTAAAGGGTTACCAACCCTGCAAGAGACCATGCTGAAAGTCTCAGCTAAAGAATCCAAAAGAGGACAAAAAAAAATGCAAGAGTAATAATCAGTAAAGTGAGAGAAATGCAACAAGTACAGAAACGTACCAAACTCCGCTCAAGCCTGCAGAAACAGAAGGAAACCAATATGCATCAAATGAACAGTAAGAAGGAACTAGCAGTCCTAAACTTGTAAATCATTAGCACTGGCACAAATCCCAAACCTGTGTCGGAGACTAAGAACAGTCACAACCGAACAACCAGGTCCAGGTGTCTCAAGAGTACTAAAGGGGCCGCCACAGGGTCCACACACATAGAGTTCCAACCTCTTACAGGAACCCAAAATGTCCAAAGGAGGGAATGGTGGTGGCCACGGCTCAAACTCCCCTGGTACCATACTCCTTCAGAAACCCAGCTACCACATGCTAAGGATCCACGATTCGGCACCAAAACTAGCCGACAACACCACTTAAAACTACCAAGTTCTACAACCAAAACCCGCCGAATTATTTCCCCCTACCCGCCGATTTATTTTCCCCTACCCGCCGAGTTATTTCCCCCTACCCGCCGAGTACAACTAAAATAAAACCGATAACTTCCTAGTTTGGGCCGACTACAAGCACAAAACTAGGAACATTCCAATATTACCTATTCTACGACAAGGAGGAAAGAATAATAAAACAAAAAAAAATGCAACTCATGGAGGCACGCAAGGGGGGAGAAATCCACTTGCCTCAAATCGATCTCGAAAACGTCACCCAAAAAACTCCAACACGTAGATCCGTTCAAGAGGGGACACGCGGAGACGAGATCTACGAAAAAACGGACAACCGGGGTTAGAGCCGAAAAAAATCTAAGGCGAAACGGTCACCGAAACGGGAAAAACTTACCGCGATCTCGAAGCTCTCGCCGAGAGCTTTCCAACGCCGCGATCGGATCGAAATTCCGTCCACCGGATCGGCGGTGGCGGCCGCCGGAAGATTTGCGAACGGAAGGGTTCCGCACTCCGCAAAAATTTCGCACAGGAGGGGGGCTGCTGTTCGGGGAAGAAGAAAGGAGTTTTGCTTCTTAAACTAATATAATATATTATATAATAAGAATAATAATATAATATACAAATATTATATACTTAACATATAATATAACTAGCCTAACTGATCGGTGAGAATTCTCACCGAACAGTGGATTCGGTGAGAATGATTCTCACCGAATCCGATTCGGTGAGAATGATTCTCACCGAATCCGATTCGGTGAGAATCATTCTCACCGAATTTTCTTATTTTATTTTTTTTTTATTTAAAATATTTTATATAAATATAAAATATTAATACTTATAATTATTTAAAAAGGAATGATATAACATATATCGTTACGGAGGGTCAAACGCGCGCCGAATCGAACGAAATTCGCACCGTAGGCGAATGACGACGCTACGAATCCAACGGCGAAGTCGAAATCGAATTCCGACGCACCGTTTTAGAGATAAAAATTTCTAAAGCTAACGGCGTACGCGAAAACATACAAATTTCAATCGCGCGCCGAGGCTCCAAAAATGCTCGGAACGCGACGAAACTTGACGAGCAAGTCTAAAATTAGCCGATCTCATTTCCTAATATAAAATTTTCCACTCCCGACGCAAATCCCAAAATTTGGCCGGTCAAACCTAACGAACGCAAAACGCGCTAACAGCAAGGTCGGTAACAAAATCCAACGAACAAAACTCGGGCAAAAACTCCCGAAGCCAAAACACAAGCATTCCCCAAGAGGCTCCACCGAGTCACCAAACAGACTCCGGCTCGCTAGGGAATCTTGCTTCCAGGCATCACCAAGCCACACAGGGAACCTAAAGAGCTAAAAGCACGCTCTAACAACGTCACACGACCAACACGCGCTAACAAAACGCTCTGACGTCAAAATACGTCAAATAAGAAATTAAATAAATCACTGGAAAATCGGGGGCGTTACAGAGTATCCGGAGGGGGCGGACAAAAAGAAGCTCAGGTACAAGTCGACATACTACCTCTTCCGGGACGGGCAGTTGTACAGGAAGACTCTCTCGGGGATGATGGCTCAATGTGTGGCCGAGGGGGAAGTATAAAGAATCTTGGAAGAAGTCCACTCCGGGGAGTGTGGAAGCCACTCCGGGAGTCGGACCCTGGAAGGGAGGATTGTCAGGCAGGGTACTTCTGGCCCACCCTGGGCCGTGATGCGATGGAGTTCGCAAGAATGTGCCACAAATTCCAGTTATTTGCCCCCTCCAGCTACAACCGGCTCAGCGACTCAAAAGTATCACAGCCCCCTGGCCCTTAGCCATTTGGGGAATGGATTTGGTTGGACCGTTCCCCCAGGCCAGTGGGCAGAGAAGGTTCCTACTAGTTATGACCGATTATTTCTCCAAGTGGTTGGGGGTGAAGGCGCTGGCCAAGGTAACTTCCCAGGTCATCAGGAACTTAATTTGGGGGGAGATCATCTGCTGCCATGGACTGCCCCAGGCTATTATCACGGCAATGGGCCCCAGTTTGCTAGTGCGGAGTTTACTAGTTTTTGCGAGCAGCTTAGGATCAACCTCAGGTTTGCCTCAGTCCATCACCACAGAAGCAACGGGCAGGTGGAGGCTGCGAACAAGATCATTGTCAACCTCCTAAAGAAGAAGGTGGATAACCTGAAGGGGAGCTGGGTGGAGCAGCTTCCCGCGGTTCTCTGGGCCCTGAGGACCACCCCCAACACAGCTACAAGAGAGACCCCCTTCAAGCTCTCCCATGGGTGCGAGGAAGTGCTCCTCGTGGAATTTGAAGTTCAAACACCTTGAGTTGTTGCGGCCCAGGAAGGAAGGGAAGAATGGCATGCTGAGAATGAGGAAGAGCCGCGACTCTCCCTTGACATGGTGGAAGAACTACTGGACCTATTCGCCGTCCGACAAGAAGAGGTGAAGAGGAGGATGGAAAAGTACTTTGACAAGCACGTTAGAGTCAAGCAATTTGTGGAGGGGGACTTGGTGTTGAATAAGGTGGATGCAGTAGGGAGGTTGGCAACCGTGGGTAAGCTCAACCCCAGCTGGGAAGGTCCATTTATTGTAAAAGAAGCTTTAAGATCAAGGGTGGTATCGACTCCAAAATGTGGAGGGCGAGACTCTAAGTCTCACCTGGAGTGGTGACGACTTAAAACACTTTTTTTCTTGAAACATATAAGTGGTGCTTTGATTTTTAATGAAGTTCTTTAACACATCAATGTTGTCGCAATAAGTTTGCATGTAGAAATGAAGTGTATTAGGACCCCGAGCAGATCCTGTTGTCAGGCTCTCACCTAGCTGGCAGGGCTGGAAGTCACTCATTATCATCCTTAGACCACGAGCAGATCCCGTTGTCAGGCTCTTACCTAGCTGACAGGGTTGGAAGTCACTCGATGGTATCAGCCTTAGACCGCGAGTAGATCCCGATGTCAGGCTCTCACCTAGATGATAAGGCTGGAAGTCACTCAGTGTTATCCTTAGACCTCGAGCAGATCCGGCTATTAGGCTCTCACCTTACTGACAGGGCTGGAAGTCACTCGATGGTATCAGCCTTGGGCCCCGAGTAGATCCCGCTGTCAGGCTCTCACCTAGCTGGCAGGGCTAGAAGTCACTCGGTGTCATACTTAGACCTCAAGCAGATCCTGCTGTCAGGCTCCCACCTAGTTGGTAGGGCTGGAAGTCACTCGGTGTCATCCTTAGACCTCGAGCAGATCCCGCTGTCAGGCTATCACCTAGCTGACAGGGCAGGAAGTCACTTGATGGTATCAACCTTGGACCCCAAGCAGATTCCATTGTCAGGCTATCACCTAGCTGGCAGGGCTGGAAGTCACTCAGTGTCATACTTAGACGTCGAGCAGTTCCCTCTGTCAAGCTCTCACCTAGCTGGCAGGGCTGGAAGTCACTCGATGGTATCAGCCTTGGACCCCGAGCAGATCCCGCTGTCAGGCTCTCACCAACCTGGCAGGGCTGGAAGTCACTCGGTATCATCCTTAGACCTCGAGCAGATGCCGCTGTCAGGCTCTCACCTAGCTGACAGGGCTGGAAGTCACTCAATGGTATCAGCCTTGGACCCCGAGCAGATCCTGCTATCAGGCTCTCACCTAGCTGGCAGGGCTGGAAGTCACCCGTGTCATCCTTAGACCTCGAGTAGATCCCGTTATCAGGCTCTCACCTAGCTGGCAGGGCTGAAAATCACTCGATGGTATAAGCCTGGGGCCCCGAGTAGATCCCGCTGTCAGGCTCTCACCTAGCTGGCAGGGCTGGAAGTCACTTGGCGTCATCCTTAGACCTCGAGCAGATCCCGCAGTCAGGCTCTCACCTAGCTGGCAGGGCTATAAGTCAATCGATGGTATCATCCTTGGACCCCAAGCAGATCCCGTTGTCAGGCTCCCACCTAGCTGGCATGGCTGGAAGTCACTCGGTGTCATCCTTAGAGCTCGAGCAGATCCCGCTGTCAGGATCTCACCTAGCTGACATGGCAGGATGTCACTCGATGGTGTCAGCCTTGGACCCTGAGCAGATCCCACTGTCAGGCTCCCACATAGCTGGCAGGGCTGGAAGTCACTCGGTGTCATCCTCAGACCTCGATCAGATCCCGCTGTCAAGATCTCACCTAGCTGGCAGGGTTGTATGTCAGTCGATGGTGTCAGCCTTGGACCCCGACCAGATCCCGCTGTCAGGTTCTCATCTAGCTGACAGGGCTGAAGGACACTCAGGGAAGTCCTACACCCCCCAGGTAGTGCCTAAAGAACATGGACCTTCTAAGATTAAGAGAGGAGAGCTCAGCAGGGGGAAGTTCGAGCTCGCCAATTCAGCTTGGCCTCGACAGAAGGGTGGCGAGCCAGGCCCTTGGACCTCGCCGAAGGGAGGTGAATCTCGGCAGGACACCTCACCCCTCACTATGTTTTACTTGGGAAAATTTAGAGAATTTGGTCTTATATTGATAAGGTTATGGGCTGCTCGCGAGCGAGCTAGGGCGACTCCTGAAAATGGGCGAGCTCTCAAAATGTACTCTCAGGGGCGAGTCCTAATGACTGTCCTACTCACAACGCCCATCTACGTGAGGTCGTTGGGGAAAGTGCTCGCAGGCAAACATGGCACAACAGAGAAATCGAGCAAAGGATAAAATATATATATATATAGTGATATAATTACAGTGGACATAGAAGGTATCAAAAATGTTCTTTCATTAAGTAATGATATTTATAGGTCGAGCTCGCCTCGGCGAGATTACAAAAATAGGGGGAAGAAAGAAATTTGTAGGATTAGCCCTCGCCCCCTTCCTCGGATTGATGATCCTCCTCCCCTCCGCCGGATGGGTCCTGGAAGCTTTTCCCAAAGAGCGCATCCAGGCTGTCCTCCTTCTCACTGGGCGGCGTCGCCAGGAACAAGCTCGGCATCAGGTCCCTGGTTGAGATCTCCTCGCACCCCTCCACCAGCACTCTAGTGTCCTTCATCATCTGGAGGGTACACTCGGCAGTATGGATGGAGATGATCCATAACCTCTCGGCGAGGTCGGCCTCGCCAAAGATCCTCGGCCTCTTATAAGGGAGGGTAGGATCGGCGTCGCTGGCCGGGAAGAAGATCTCCGCCTGGCGGCGGGCCTCGCTGCTGAGGTTCTGATTCTCCTCCTTCAGCCTCATATTCGCCCCCGCCAGCTCGGCAAGCCGGGCGCACAACTGACCGATCTCCTCCTCCTGCTCGACATTGCGAGCTCGCAACTCCCCAGCAGTCTTGGCATCCTGATGAGAAAGGAAAATTCGTTAGCGACAACACAATATATTTTAAGTAAAAGAGGGAAGAGGAAGCCTGATACTCACCAACCCGCCGGCAGCCTATGCGAGAAGACCCTCAGCGATGCTGAGCTGCCTCGCCTGATCGGCGACCTTGTCTTTGGCGACGTCACGGGCTTGCTCGAATTTTTGAAGTTGGTTGCTGAGGCCGAAGCTGCGACAGACCAACATATGATGGAGCTCCATGGATCGTAGGTGGGCCTGCAGGCCCTCATGGCCGAGCTGCCGCAAGTTCATACCCTTGTAGGCCTCGACATCCTCTCGGCCATAGAGGCCGAAGTCGAGGGCATAAGCGTGACCAGTGGCGGGCTCGCGGTCATGCCAGGATGGGTGAAGGGTGGATATGGAAACCCGGTGGGCCAGCTCGTCCCACTGCACTATGGGCTCGCCCGCCGAGTCTTTCCACCACCCCCAAAGCTTAAGAGGGGATATTATTTCGGCGCGCCGAGCTCGCGAGCCGTCCTCTTCACCGAATGAGGTGGTGAGATCGCCGTAGGGGGAGCGGTGGTCTCGCCACCCTTCCGCCCCTTGCTGGTGATTTCCTTCAGTGGGTTCTCCAGCGATGCGTCGGGGACGACTTTAGGCGAGCTCATGCATTTGGGGATGGATTGATGTTGTTGATGTTGTTTCCCCCGCGGAGCCAACAAGACTTTCTTCATCTTTTTAGGTAGTTGTTGGCGATGGGGAGGGCTAGACCCCGCATCCTCAGGCTGCCTCTTGCTGGAGGAGGGTTTAGAGAAGGCCACCTCATCTCGGCAGGCTGCCGCCGCTGCCTTCTCGCGAGCAAGAGGGTCCGGGTACAATCCCAAGTCCGCAAATGGCGGGTTCAAGGGGATTAACTGCTCCCCTGCAAGAAAACTTGGAAAACTTAGAGCAATTTTGTTGGCAAATGTAGCGAGCTGAGCAGCAGAGTAGACAGTACCTTCGCCGGGCAGGACGGGGCGGAGCGCGTCGAGGCCCCTTCGCAGGAAGGTGACCTCAAAGTCCTTGTGGAGGTCGGCATCATTGTCGGACACGGCCGGCGGGCGGTAGAACTCCTTGCCCTTCTGCTGGGGTGAGTAAGGGATGTTGCCGAGATCTCCTTTGATGAAGATGATCTTGGTCATCCAATTGTGGTGTTTGTTCGCGATCTCGCGAACCTTGATCAGCGAGCACCCGAAGTAGGCGACCCCATTCGGCATTGCCTTGTAGGAAAATAACTTCCTGAACATAGTCAGGTTGAACTATATCCTTTCTTGCCGGAGGTAGCTCGGGAATGCCACCATCATGGCGATGGCGTTGGAATTCAGCTGCTCGGGCACCGCGCCATAGTACTTCAAAATCTTCCGGATCTCCGGCCAGAGGGGGAGGTGCAGCCCCACCTCAATGTGCGAGATGGGGAAGGCGAGCTCATCATCATAAAAAGTGTTGATGGCCTCCCCCTGCCTCGGCCAACGCGACTCGAAGCCCGGCGGCACATGGTCATGAACAAATTCAGCGAGCTCGGCCTCGCTTGCGTGTCCCTCAAAGAAGCAGTAGTCAGTAAAATACTGGGCGCACCTGGAGCGGTCGTCGGCGTCAGGGTTGGTCTTGCCCATGCTCGCAGAAGAAGTGGTGGGGCGCGAGCAAGAAGGAGAAAAGAAGAGAGAGAGCAAAGAGTTAAGGCAGTAGTACGAGGGTTGGTGGGGGGGGGGGTATTTATAGAAGAAGTATTCTGAGTGCCAAGCTGTCCAATCGACCCAGCTCGCCGTCCAAGCTCGCCAACCCCCAGCTCGCCGACTTCCAGCGCGCTCCGACCAATGCTAAGCCAAATAAGAAACAATATGATTATTTTTATTATTCAAGCACAAAGCACATCTAAGGATGTTTGAGGCTGCTTATTACAGCGATATAGCGCATAAAGAGAGAGAGAGAGAGAGAGAGAGAGGGAGAGAGAGAGAATAAAGAAGCAGGGCGCGCGGGCGGGGGGGGGGGGGGGGGGACCAGGGGGAGAGTACCGGTCTGCTCTGCTAGGGAGCCGCCTTCTATCTTCCCCGGCCTTGCTTCCCCCGTCCCGCAGACTCCCATGCGCGGATAAGCTCGCGAATCCTCCCCGAATTCCTCTGCGCCACCGAGAGGCCCTCGTTGATCTCATCTAGGAGCCGGGAAGGAGACATCAACTCGCCAACCTGGCCGCCTCGCACCTCATCAGCAAGCCGAACATAGTCTCGCTGCAGCACCTCGTTGATTTCCTGCACCTCGCACAGCCCGCACACCAGTTTCTTGAATAGCTTGACCCCCCTCCTGATCAGCTCGCCTTGCTCCACTTCAGGACCTAGGTAAGTGTCTAGCGAGCTCGGGGAGGGGAGGGGAGACTAATGGGCTACCCGCGAAGACTCCTCGGTAGCGGATTGGCTGGGGGGAGCTGCGAATACAGGAATATTATTGAAGGGAGGTGTGCTAGAAAATTGCATAAGAATCCAAGGCCAAGTTTACCTGACGAGCTCGGCATCCCCAAGGAGGTGCGGGGAGGGACGAACCTCAGGTCCTTTCCATGCCCTGGGCCGCACACTCCCGGTGAGAGAAGTTCAAATCCCAGGATGGGGATGGTCTCCGCGGCCGCCTCCGTGGTCACAACTGCTCGCTGAGGAGAGGGGGCACGCACCGGCGAGTTCGGCCTCTGCGAGCCCAGCACCAAAGTCCCGAAGGGAGGGGACGGATCCCGGGGGCGATTTTCCGGAGTTCTAAATCGCGAGTCGCCGACTATGTCTTCAACTCGCGGGGCTGGGTCTCGAGGCATGGCGCCTCTGCCGCCATCCAGCAGGCTATCTGGGCCATCGCAAAGGTCAACAATGTTTTTGACCTTGTCATGAGCAGGCAAGTTTGAGGAGCCGGCGCCATGATCCAGGATTGTGGTCAGGATAGCGAGAATGGGCTCGGCTGCCGAGGGAAACAGCTTCGCCCGCTTGGCGGAGTCGGACTCGGCCGAGCCATACTATAACACAGCAGCTGGGACAACTGTCAGGGCAGCCATGCGAGCAGCTGAGGTCTGGCGAGCGCGCGTGAGCCGCTCTTGAATCTCCTTTAGGATCGGCATCTTAGCAGGGTTAAAGCAAAGGGAAGGGCAAGAGTCAAGCAGGTATGCAGGTGTATATATATAGCCGCAGGTGGACCCCACCCGAAGTTTCCCTCCAGTCCACCCCGCGCTTGCCGAACACTTGGGGTTGGATGTTTCTTTTAAAGCTTTGTCAAGCTAAAAAAGAGCGGGGATTGTGTATAACCCCGTATCCGGCGAGCGGGGTGAACCAGGAACCAGGCCGGCCGGCTCAGATCACCCAGGCCCCAGGCGAGCTCGGTAGAGAAACCCGAGCCCGAGCTCGACGTTCGCTGACCGCTAGCTCGACATTCACCGAGCTAAGCCAAGATTCATCGAGCTGAGGTCGACTAATGGAGGCCAACCGATAGGCGAGCTGACCGTCCCAACTCGTGCTCATGCAAAGGAGCTCCGCAATAGCAGGCGAGCAGGATCTACCGAGATGGCCAGGCTCCCCAGCTCGCCCAGATCTATGAGGTACTTTTTACTGTTTTGCCCCCGCTGGTCTGCCCACAGCCCTTCAAAATAGCGGAGTTTGGCTGTTGGCAGACCCATCCAAGGATATTTTGTTAATTTCAGGTCAGTTTAGTTTGGTTATTGGCAGTTCAAGTTCTGAAACCTATAAATAGGACCCAAGGGTACCCCGAGAGGCATGCTTCTTGTGCTCTCTTGCTCCAGCTTTCATGTGCTTTATGAGTGTACCTTAGCCCGGCCTTTGGCTAAGGAGGGGAAGCGCTCTCAGATCTTCTGGGTGTGTGGTGGGTCCTCCACGCCGAGCCCTTGGATCAGTTCTTTCCTGTTTTCCTTTGTTATTTCGCTTGCAGGAGTGAAGTAGGTGCGCGATCACCCCTTCCCCAAGGGTGAACTCCACAAGAGACCATTTTTCGGTTTCAACACCTTTG
The DNA here is from genome assembly GCA_039583875.1 of Platanthera guangdongensis. NCBI lineage: Eukaryota > Viridiplantae > Streptophyta > Magnoliopsida > Asparagales > Orchidaceae > Platanthera > Platanthera guangdongensis. The sequence continues at coordinate 122,248,907 of CM077147.1, read as the reverse complement.
AATGACAGTCGTCAAGTTAAGTACCTCTGAACAGTGGTGATACATGGGAAATCCAGTACACCAGAAATATTTCCGGAGTGCACTACGCGTGTGGCCGTTGAGCTTACGTCTTTGGTGAACGGTGCTTAAATGCACTTTGTTTTTGCCACTATATATATATATGCTGCTGTTTGCAGGGAAGGAGAACTGCCGCCTCGAGTAAGGGGTGGGGTCGTTTTAAATTAGTCAGCAAAATGCTGACCATTTCTTTGTTTGCCACATTTATGTGGGATGTTTGTGCAGGTGCTGGAGAGTTAAGTGGAAAATAGCAGGCTAAAGCCCTTGTACTGCAATTGGTGGGCCCTTGAAGGACCAAAGACAAACTTTTTACTATTTCCATGCATGGCCGGCCTGTGTGTCGATATATGAAAACACTTTATGTAAATGAAATAGTTGTAAGGCTGAAAGGGCAAAACATGTGTTGTATTTTCTATGTATATTTCATTACTTTGTGTGTTGTTGAAGCCAAAATTTGACTCCGACAAATGTTCGCAAAATAGGGGCGTAGCCGACACCTACTTGGCCCAAGCTCCGACCTCCGACTGGTCGTGAAGGACTAGAAAACTGGCCCAAAGCCGTAGCAGGGAGGTCCCACCGCTTACCCGGAAGGTCACTGAGAGCTTCCCCTCCAAAGCCAAAAGCTGGGCTTGGAGTTCCTCAGAAGACAATGCCGATGATTCCCTGGGAGTCGAAAAAGTCCCCTTCTGAAGAACCCCTATGGGCTTATTTATAGATTTCGGAATCTGAACTGCCAATAACAAAACTGTACTGGTCTGAAATTACCGGGGTACCCCTGGCTGGGTGTGCCAACAGCCAAACTCCGCTGTTCTGAGGAGCTATGCGCAGGCCACCAAGGGTAAGAGGGTAAAAATACCCGGGGTAGAAGAGTAAAAACCCCTGTTGACATGGAAATATGAAAATGGTCTCTTCTCGCCCTGGCGAGTGGAGAAGCACCTGTCGGCGAGATGGACCCCACTGCCCATCTCGCCTGCGCCCTTTGCTACGAGGTCTTCTCGCCGCTGGAGGCCCTCTCGCCTCTGGCGGCCCTCTCGCCTCTGGAGGCCCTCTCGCCTCTAGGTGGGGTATCTTGCCCACTGGAGAGCCAATCATCTTGCCTCTTGTGAGTGGGCCCCCTGTTCCCATTCGCCTGCCTCGACCTATTTGCTCCTTGAGAGCTTCTTGCGAGCCCGAGGTTGTACACAATCTCCGCTCTTTTCGAGATTTTCTTAAGCTCGAAAAGAATGTCCAACCGAGGCTCGTTATTTAAGGCGCATTAAAAAACGTATTTATGAGGAATCTTTTGAGGCCCCCACCGGGGCCTATAAATATATGATTCCTGCTCCGCACACCGGGCGTCCTGCTTTGCATATTCTTCTACCCTAGCTTGAATCTTCCGTCATGACGCACAGCCAGAGCTTCCGTGAACGTCTCGCATTGGTGCGAGAGCAGCATAAGGCCAACGTGGCCTCTTTTACCTCTTCCTTAGTTCGCCCTCTCCCCCTGTCGTCTCGCCTAAAAAGGATGAAGGCTGGTGGTCTGTCGCCTGCCGCAGGAGATCTGTCTCGCGTCGCCTTGAAAACCGTCCCCACTCCTCATGCGTCTTCCAAGGAGAAAGAGGTGAGTACTTGCTTTTGCCACTGTCATCTCTGTAATCGTGTGCTCTCTTTTGTCGACTAGTGTTTTTTCATGGAGTCCTTGTGGTTTCGTGGCGCCCTGAGAGCCCGCGAGATGGTTCTGCTATCCACCGCGAGGAGTACGACTCGCAGCCCTCTTCTACTCCCCCCACTACTCCCAGCGAGAGGAGGGACGACCCCTCCCCGGCCGCCGAGACCTCTCGCCTTCCTGGTAAGAGTCCTTCCCTCGCACTTTTGCATCCCCTTCTCTATTCTCACACCCTTCTGCGAGTGCCTCTTCCACCCTGCCTCTGCACCCCTTGCGCAGATTCTCGGGCCAACTCGCTTGTTGAGGAGCAACCAAAGCGACTCTCCGTCTCGCCTCCTCCTGTAGATGGGATTGAAGACTATCTGGGTGACCCTCCGAATCCAGAGGAGATGAAGCGCAAGACAGCTGAGCTTTTTCGGAAGTACGCGCGCATCCTCCACTCCTTGGCGCAGGATAAGCAGCCTGCAGAGAGGCGCATTGAATCGCTGGAGAATGAATGTGCTCGCCTATCCTCAGAAGCTAATGCCGAGCTAGATGTTGATGGCACCAACCCTGAAGCCATCATTAGCGAGACTGATATGCAGTCCGTCTCACGCGTCGCGGTCTTGAATCTATTCGCGCATTGCACTCGCGGAGCAGACCTCCCTGTGCGGGAGCTCACGGGGGCCGCTGGGAATGGCGCCCGTATTGAAGGACGTCCGTCTCGCCGCTTCTTATCTTCAATTTTTGAATGTTGTAATAATAGCAGTTTTGTAACGTCGTCTCGCCTAATCATGAAAAAACTGGCTGCCCGCCGCACGGGGGATGATTTCTGAATAAACATTTTTTTTTCTGCTGGTTTTTTATTCCCTTTCTCATTTATATTCTTTTTGATTATATTATATATATTCTTCTTTGATTGTGATGGGTCGCGCCGATCGAGATTGAGGAGAGAGAAACGAACGCCGACTCTTCCCCTCCCCTTATAGTGTTTCCCGCCCATCAATCATTGCTCTGTATTGGTTATAAATATGCCTGGCCCGGGGTCCGATAGATACCACACTTTTCTCTCCCGCTGCTACCCAAGCTCTTGGCTCTCTGATTCTTTCGTCTCGCCGGCCTGTCTCGCCCTTCTCTCTTGGTTCTCTCGCCAACTTCTTATTTTCCTTTGTCTTGGTGAAGACCGTCTCGCCGAAGAAGATGGGTAAGAAGAAGGTTGAGGAAGGTGAGGGGCGCAGTCACTGCGGGAAGAGGTTCACAGACCACGACTTCTCGCTTGGCTGGCTCCCTCAAGAAGATTATCATAGGTTTGCCCACGAGTACCTGTGGGATGGTGTCGAGTCGCGTCCCCCCAAAGTCGGCGAGTGCATCAATACCTACTACCCGGGAGAACTCGCCTTCACCGTCTCGCATTTTGAGGTGGGGTTACGGCTGCCCCTTTGGCCAAAGGTAAAACAGGTCTTCAAATATTTTGGTGTAGTCCCGGCGCAGTTCAACCCTAACGCCATCTCGGTGTTTGATCGCTTTTGCCTGCTAATTGCGCCAGGAGCGCATCGAATTCAGCTTGACGGCCTTCCGCAAGTTCTTTATCTACCATGCCAATGCCGATGGCGTCTCGTACTTTACTGGGCAGGGGCTTAAAGTGTGCGAGACGCCCAATAAGAACCACCACTGGCTCACTCGATTTGTCTTCATCCGGGGAGACCGCGCTGATTTCGGCGGCATCCCTCTCGCGTCGGTGTCTCCGCCAGAGAGCTTCTACGCCACTCCACAAGTCAGTGGCCCAGAGAAGCTGCTGTGCGAGTACCTAGTTGGCAAGAACTTCGAGGTCAACTTCTTGCGGCGAGGTCTCGACTCGCTTCCCCCAGTGCTCCCTGGTGAAGGTATTCTCATTCTTTCGTTCTCGCGTCTCGCTATTTGCCGTCTCGCCGCTTAATAACCCTTGCTTGCTTTTAGGTGAGCGAATCGTTCCGGCCCTCCCTCCTTACAAGAGCAACATCCACCCCGCAAAGGGTCTTGATCTCGCCAACGCAGCGGCAGAGGCGGCGATAGAGTCCTTGGCGCCCATCCCGCTAAAGAGGCCACAGACGACACGGTCCCCTCTCGCTCCAGCCCTCCTAAGAAAAAGTTGAAAAAGGGTGTAGTCATCTCCAAGGAAGAGAAAGTTCCCCAAGGGAGCCCCATTTCTGTAGGGGAATCTCCACCGCCCCTCTCTCCTAACTACCAGGCCGTCTCGCCTACTCGCGGGACGGTACTCCCTGATCAACCGGTCGCCGCCTCCAACCTGCCTGCTACGGCGTCCAACCCGCAAGCTGCTGTTCCTGAGCAGGCGGTTGCCACTTCCTCTCGCGAAGGCGATTCCTCTAACCGTCCCGCCCCCTCCTCCCATATGAATTACAACCTGGGTCCCGTGGTTTATGATGCCATCGGCGACCCAGTTCTGTTATGGGGGCGGGACGCCAACCGCGTGTCCATCTCTACTCTCCTTCCTTCTTGGAAGGAGCAAGAGGTCCCCACCAGCCATGCCTTCGTCGTGGGGTACGGCCTCTACGGCGGCTTTGACGCCGTTTTGCTTGAAAGCGAGTCCACCAAGGATCTTGTGCTGAAAACTTCCCATCATCAAATGCGGGCCTTGGAGTTCTCGCACCGCTCCTCTCGCCGCCTCATTTATATCAATTCAAAGTGGAAAGCTAGCGAGGAGAATCTAGAGGCGGAGCGGGAGAAGTCCACCGGGCTATCGAGAAGGCTATCTGATGCCGAGTCCCTCCTCGCGAAGGCCCAAGGCGGCGTGGTAATCCATAAGACTTTTTCCTTTGGTCTTTTTCTTTTTCCATCATTCTTGGCTAAATGCTGGGTCGTCCCGTAGGATGCCGAGACGGCAGAACAATTGCGCTCGCGCATGGCGGCTTTGGAGGAAGAGGTCCGGGTATTGACATCTGAGAATGCACGTCTTCAGGCTGATGTCGCCTCGTCATCTCGCCGCGAGCCCTTCCAGAAGCCTCCGCCTCATTATTCTCATAAGGAAGTCGAGGAGCAGTGCCGAGATGCTGGTGTCCGTGCGGCAGAGCTTGTGCTGCAAATGATGAAGGATCTGGGGGTTGTAAAAGACGATTCAGAGACCGTGACTGCTCGTGACTTGGTCCCTGAACTCTACAGCGAGGAGAGCGATGATTCTTCATTTGGCGAGGAGGACTGATGTGCTGTTTCCAAGATTTAGAATCACTTTCTCCACCTTTTATTATTGTAAAACTTTTAATCATACATATTTTTTGGGATATGTCAAGTGACGAGCGAATGCTTTTTTTTGTCCTGTCTTCATTTTTGTTCATTATTTTGTGAAGTTAATCCTTGGCTTGCTCCGGCCTGCGGGATGGTGCGATACCTTGTCTCGCGAGTGTCCCCTCGCAAAAGGCGATACGATCCTCGAGATCGCCTACAGCGAGTGCCGCCACTCGCCTCACTCTTCCCCCTTTTACCTTAGTTCATTTTTTGTTTCCTAGGACCAAGCTGAGATGCTAAGGTGTAATGTCGCTTTCAAGGAGACTTTCCATTATTCTGCCAAAGTGAATTTACTGCCCTCTCAGCTTGATGCCGATGACGATACCTCAATCCAAACCTATCCCCCACAGGCGAGCCTTCGGACCTGCCAGCTAGATGAGAGCCTACGCAGCGGGTCTACCTGGGGTCGAGCCGAGCTCGGGGTGCCGATGAAGATGCCTCAATCCAAACCTATCCCCCACAGGCGATCCTTCGGACCTGCCAGCTAGATGAGAGCCTGTGCAGCGGGTCTACCTGGGGCCGAGCCGAGCCGGTGTGCTGATGAAGATACCTCAAACAAAACCTATCCCCCACAGGTGAGCCTTCGGACCTGTCAGGTAGATGAGAGCCTGTGCAGCGGGTCTACCTGGGGCCGAGCCGAGCTCGGGGTGCTGATGAAGATGCCTCAATCCAAATCTATCCCCCTCAGGCGATCCTTTAGACCTGCCAGCTAGATGAGAGCCTGCGCAGCGGGTCTACCTGGGGCCGAGCCGATCTCGGGGTGCCGATGAAGATACCTCAAACAAAACATATCCCCCACAGGCGAGCCTTCGGACCAGCCAGCTAGATGAGAGCCTGCGCAGCAGTCTACCTGGGGCCGAGCCGAGCTCGGGGTGCTGATGAAGATGCCTCAATCCAAACCTATCCCCCACAGGCGAGCCTTCGGACCTGCCAGCTAGATGAGAGCCTGCGCAGCGGGTCTACCTGGGGCCAAGCCGAGCTCAGGGTGCCGATGAAGATACCTCAAACAAAACCTATCTCCCAGAGGCGATCCTTCGGACCTGCCAGCTAGATGAGAGCCTACGCAGCAGGTCTACCTGGGGTCGAGCCGAGCTCGGGGTGCTGATGAAGATACCTCAAACAAAACCTATCCCCCACAGGCGAGCCTTTGTACCTGCCAGCTAGATGAGAGCCTGCGCAACGGGTCTACCTGGGGCCGAGCCGAGCTCGGGGTGCTGATGAAGATGCCTCAATCCAAACCTATCCCCCACAGGAGAGCCTTCGGATCTGCCAGCTAGATGAGAGCCTGCACAGCGGGTCTACCTGGGGCCGAGCCGAGCTCGGGGTGCCGATGAAGATACCTCAAACAAAACCTATCCCCCACAGGCGAGCCTTTGGACCTGCCAGCTAGATGAGAGCCTGCGCAGAGGGTCTACCTGGGGCCGAGCCGAGCTCGGGGTGCTGATGAAGATACCTCAAACAAAACCTATCCCCCACAGGCGAGCCTTCGGACCTGCCAGCTAGATGAGAGCCTGCACAGCAGGTCTACCTGGGGCCGAGCCGAGCTCGGGGTGCTGATGAAGATACCTCAAACAAAACCTATCCCCCACAGGCAAGCCTTCGGACTTGCCAGCTAGATGAGAGGCTGCGCAGCGGGTCTACCTGGGGCCGAGCCGAGCTTGGGGTGCTGATGAAGATACCTCAAACAAAACCTATCCCCCACAAGCGAGCCTTCGGACCTGCCAGCTAGATGAGAGCCTGTGCAGCGGGTCTACCTGGGGCCGAGCCGAGCTCGGGGTGCTGATGAAGATACCTCAAACAAAACATATCCCCCACAGGCAAGCCTTCGGACCTGCAAGCTAGATGAGAGCCTGCGCAGCGGGTCTACCTGGGGCCGAGCCGAGCTCGGGGTGCTAATGAAGATACCTCAAACAAAACCTATCCCCCACAGGCGAGCCTTCGGACCTGCCAGCTAGATGAGAGCCTACGCATCGGGTCTATCTGGGGCCGAGCTGAGCTCGGGGTGCCGATGAAGATACCTCTTCCTGTCATTAGGACTTCACAATAAACAATAGACATGAAATAATTTGAGAAGTATATTATATTGACCATGCTTTAAGTACATATCCACCGCTCTCCCTTTTCATGGGTAGAAGCGTTTTAAGTCATCCCCACTCCAGGAGTGGCTCAAGGTCCTACCCTCCACATCCTGGAGGTAGTAGCCTCCTGCTTTTAACACTCTCTCTACAATATAGGGTCCCTCCCAATTTCGATTGAGCTTTCCCACCGGGGCGGACCTCCCTGCCGCATCAACTTTTTTTAGCATCAGATCTCCCTCTGCGAATTGCTTTATCCTGATATGCCTGTTGAAGTGCTTTGCCATTCTTCGCTTGATCTCTTCTTGTCTGATGGTTGCCACGTCTCGCAGCTCCTCTGCCAAGTCTAGCGAGAGGCGTAGGCCTTCTTCATTTTCCATCCTCCATGCCTCGTCTCCATCACTTGCAGCCGCAACTCGTGGGGATCGAACCTCGAACTCCACGGGTACGACTGCCTCACATCCATGGGAAAGCTTGAAGGGAGTCTCGCCAGTGGCCGTGTTCGGGGTTGTTCTCAAGGCCCACAGGACCGAGGGGAGCTACTCTACCCAATTTCCTCTCAAATTCTCCACCTTGTTTTTTAGCAGGTTTACGATAATCTTGTTTGCCGCCTCCACCTGACCGTTGCTCCTGGGGTGGTGGACGGAGGGAAACCTGAGGTCGATGCCCAGCTGAGTGCAGAAGCTGATGAACTCTTCACTAGCAAACTGGGAACCGTTATCCGTGACGATGGCCTGAGGTAACCCGTGCCTGCAGATGATCTCCCCCCAGACAAAGTTCCTGATGACTTGGGAGGTCACCTTTGCTAACGCCTTAACCTCCAGCCACTTGGAGAAGTAATCTATCATAACCAGGAGGATTCTTCTTTGTCCACTAGCTGGAGGGAAAGGCCCAACTAAATCCATTCCCCAGATGGCAAAAGGCCATGGTGCTGTGATACTTCAGAGCTTTTGAGCCGGCAAGAGATGGAGGGGGGCGTAGAGCTGGCATTTTCTGCACTTCCTTGCAAACTCTGCCGCGTCCTTCCTCAGGGTGGGCCAGAAGTACCCTTGTCTGACCACCCTTGCTTCCAATGTCCTCCCTCCAGAGTGACTACCACATTCCCTAGAGTGTACCTCCTCCAAAACGTGTCTGGTCTCCTCCTCCGTCACGCATCGAGCTAGGAGACCCGAGAGCATCCTTTGGTGTAATCCTCCTTCATGCATGAGATAATGAGCTGCCTTATGCCGGAAGTTTCTTGCCTCCTTGATCCCCTTAGGGAGGGTTCCTGTCAATAAGAAGGTAATGAAGGGATCCACCCACGAGGGTCGCCGATCCACCTCCATTAGCTCCCACTCTTCGATCGCTGGATGGAATAAGTCAGTCAGGGTACCCCCTCCCCGAGGTCCGAACTTAGCTGCTTTTTCCCCTCTTCCCTGACTAGGACGGAGCTCACCGCCTCTGCTCCTACTCTCAGGTACAAGGTTAGATCCTCCCCCTCCTTCGGGCTTTGAAGCAGAGGAGCCAGGGAGAGTTGCTCCTTCAGCTTTTGAAAAGCTTCTTCACACTCCACGGTCCACTCAAACCTCTGGTTCCCACGTAGTACTTTAAAGAAAGGTGAGCACTTCTCCCATGATCTGGAGAGGAATCTGCTAAGGCCAGCTAGCTTTCCTGTCAAGCGCTGCACCTCTTTAGCGTTTCGTGGTGATTCTAGTTCTAGGATGGCTTTTACTTTATCTGGGTTAGGCTCTACCCCCTCCGGGGTCAGAAGGTGCCCAAGGAACTTCCCACAATGAAAGAAAACTGTTGTCGACCAAAATCACCTAGAGGGGGTGAATAGGTGGTTTGTGCGTCTTTTGCGGAATAAAAAATAATTAGAGCACAGCACAGAAATATCTACCAATATCACAGAAGACACAAGATGTATAGTGGCTCCCCAACCTTGGGTACATCCACTTTCCCTCACCGATCTAGTAATCAACTAGACTCGGCTACTCCACTATCTCGGATCAAAAATCGATCCTACCCTCGGAACAAAGTTCCTACAAACTCGATCCACACAAGGGGATCTACACGTCGGAAGATAACACTTCCTACAAACTCGGAGTAAAGAAAAACTCCTACACTCGGAGAAGATTTCTCCTACAAGTTTAATAAAGTGTTTACAAGAATACAAACAGTAAATCACTCAGATCTGAATGAAACGGCCAGGATCTTCTTCTTTTCAACTTTATAGTACTTTCAGAAATCGGTCAAGAAGTTCTCGGCTTCGATCTGGATTTACTCGCTTTTACAGAAATCGAGAGAGAAGATGATCAGCGAAGTCGATCTCGATCTGTAACTATCTTCAGAATAGTCCTCTGAAAGTAGAAGCTTTGGCCGGAGAAGAAGGCGGCGGCGACGGCTTCCGATTCGCGATAATCAGAGAGGAGTCGGCTGAAGAATATTTCTCGAAATAGAGTGACAAGAAAACTTGGAGAATACTTAGGGTTTGTCATTTTCTGATAAGACCTTATATAGGAGTGACTAACAGTCATAATCGGTCATAATGATGTACACGTGGACCAATCATGTCGCGTGATTTGAAAAATCCAGTCAGAAAAATGACTTAGCAAAATTTCGGAAAGATTCAGCCAACTACACGAGTAAGTCAATAACTACTCGAGTGGTTGAATAACTACTCGAGTATATTATGGAGAAGATACTCGGGTAAATATATAAAGACTACTCGAGTATATAGAGATCAACTACTCGAGTAAGCAGACAGAGCTACTCGAGTATGTGTAGAGACCTACTCGAGTATATAGAGGATCTACTCGAGTACTGGAAGAGCTACTCGAGTATATTACATAACCTACTCGAGTACAAGAAGTACTACTCGAGTGGAATACTTAGAAAAATTCTGAAGAGGTCTGCTGGCAACTACTCGAGTAGTTGAACTAACTACTCGAGAGGAAGTAATCTACTCGAGTAGGTGAAGGTTCTACTCGAGTAAAAGACTTAGAAAAAAATTCTGGAGTAGGGAAATAACAAGGTACACGGGTGACACATGAACTACTCGAGTAGGTAAAATGAACTACTCGAGTATGTTTCTATCTACTCGAGTATGTGAGTATACTTACTCGAGTATATGAGTATACTTACTCGAGTATATGACTTAGAGAAGCTTAGATGAGGAAACCCTTTAGTACTCGGGTATAAAGAGTAATCTACTCGAGTATATAAGCATGCTACTCGAGTATATGACTTGGTCTACTCGAGTAGGTGACTTAGCTACTCGAGTATATGACTATGCCTACTCGAGTACAAGGTTCCTTTACTCGAGTAAATTATACCCAGACTACTCGAGTAGGTGAAAGATCTACTCGAGTAAAACACTTAGAAATTTTCTGATGTAGGAATAACTGATTCTTCTAGAGTAGTCAACACCCAATTCCTTTCCCATAGTCCAATAGCTTGAATATGAAGTGTATCCTAATAGAGAGACCACACATGAGTCAACACCTTGGAATATGCAATGAGGGATTACATTGCACAGTTCCTGTGTTTGAAGACCCACTGTGGACTGACAATGGTCTACACTTCCAGTGAAATTCCTGCACACATATAACTCAAACCAAGCATCAGATACAACTTAATTCATCTTAGTTCCAGGGTGACTTCATCAAATCTGGGTTCATGTGGATGAAATAACCAACAATCTCCCCCTATTTATTGAAGTCAGAACCCTTTACACTAAGGTGAATTATGGACATAAAAGAAACTAAGTAGAAAAATATGAGCAGGTAAGCAAAGGATAATGAAAAAGATAATTAGACAGTAATGAAGAATTGTATATATATGAGTATCCAAAAACATCAAGTCTACAATTTGTCATTTCAATTTCTCATCATCTTTTAGGTTTGGGCTTGGGATTGCTGCTTATCCATCTTTTCTTGCTGTCTCCTTTGGTAGCTGAAAGGCTTAAGAAAGTACTTAGGAGGCCTTGGAGGAGCAGCAGAGTTATTTCTCCCAAATTCTCTATCATAGATCTTTCTTTTCAGCATTGACTTCTCATATAACTCCCATTCCTAGGAACTGTAGTGCATGTTTCTATTCTCATTGTGCTCCATGACCAGCCTGAGTGTGTCCAAAATGAGAGACTTTGAAGTTAGAGACCAGGCTTCAGCATGTTCAGGGGCCTTAGAAGGAGCAGTCCTGCTAGCAGAGGGACCTTCACCATATTTCCTTTTCTTCTTGTGGATTCTGATCTCTGGAGGGGCTTGAAGGAATATATCAGCAGGATCATCTTCTTCCCAACCTGGAACATAAGTGTCTGGAGGAGAAACTGAGTCTCCAGGCCTGGGGGAGAAGGTAGGTTGTTGAGGAAAAGCTGGGGCAGTGACATCTGTGGCTAGAGGATTGAGATGATGGGGAATGATGTTTGGCTCAACTACAAGATCTGACAAGATCTGATTGTGCATCCAGACAGCAGTGTCATATATGTGAAATTTGACACTCTGTATCTGGGCAAGCACATCATCATGAATGGTCTTCAGATGAGCTTCCCATATATCTGTCTTTTGAGCAGTAGAATTTTCTACCTGTTCTTTGAGTTCTTTTATCAAACCCTCCCCCTTTCTGATTTCAACAGATACTTTTTCTATCGTGTCATCTTTGAAAATGCCAACTTCTTCACAGATCTTCATCTTGTTGGCTTCAGTCCTCTTGTCTAGTTCCATCTGATTGTTTGCCAAGGTGATACCTTGTTCCATAACATTGCCCACACTAGTGATAGTATGGTCAAGGGCTTTGCCACCAAGTTGGAACAGGTACTTAAGCTTGTCAGTGTTATGCTGAATTTCAGCAAAACCTCTGCTCATATCAGTCTCAAGAGCAGTGACCTTGTCAGTGACCAACTTTAGAGAGGTGTCAAAATGATGTCTTTGTTCTTGAAGAAGAATGGATATGTATTGCAGCAAATCTGAGGAGGAGGAGACTGGAGCAGCAGCAGTAGAGGGAGCAGCAGTAGGGATAGGAGGAGTTACCCAAGGTGCTATTTCTTCAATTATGACTGAGCTGAGAGCTCTGGTGGTAGGAATGACAGCATCCAATTCTTCTGTATCATGGGGGATGGAGAAATCGAGGTTTCTGAGAGGGGCCTCAGCTGGCTCAGGAGAAGGCTCATCAGAAATAAAAATGGTGTCTGGCTTATCTGCTGGAGGAGGAGGAGAAGGTATGGGAGTCCTGGCTGGAGAGTGGGCAGGAGACTGTGCTGGAGACAAGTCCTTGTGATGTTCAGTGGTTGGAGCTGGAGGAGATAGAGGAGGAGGGGGAAGCACATCTTCAGTAAGCTCTACAATCATGGAATCTATAACAGCAGCTGTGGACAGAAGAGTGTCTTGAGGGACTTGATCTGAAGAAGTGGCTGGACTCTGGGGAGTATGAGGTAGGGATGGAATCTCTGGCTGAGGAGAGGGCTGCCTGACTGGGCTAGAGGGAGCAGGCTCCCCCTCACTTGGTGCACCAGAGGAGCTGGCCACATGATGAGGAGAGGGAGATGGAGTCCTGTCCTCTACAGCTGGAACTACTGGGATTGCTGAAACCTGTGCAGCTTGGGCAGAGTTCTTGAGCTTGAGATCCCATCTCTGAATTGAAGAGATGGAGACCTTTTTCATATGGTGAAGTGGAGTCCCTTTGGAGAGATTGAAGACTTCAGGATTTCTTTCATGGAGGAGCAGGGAGATAATTCTGGCGTAGTTGGGGGATTTCATGCTGTCCTTGATTTTGTCCAAAATCAGCATACCAAATTGGTACTTCTTACGGCATACAATGGCTTGCATTATATCGAAGAAATATGAGGGAATGTCTCGGATGGAGTGAGTCTTGCACAGTAAAATTTTTCCAATAACATCAACCAAGAACTTGCCTTCTGCATTCATATCTGACCTTTTGAAGTATTGGGCATCAGTGGAAAAACCACAGAAAAGGGCTGTCCTGTCGGAATCCTCAGCAACTAGGTGATCTTCTTCATCAACAATCGGTAAACGGAGAAGTTGAGAGACAGAGGTCTTGGTGAACTTTAGTTTCAAACCCTTTACTGTAGATTTTAGGACTTTGCCATTTCGTCGAACCTTGAGATTTGAGAAGAATTCTGCAACTTCGGGGAAGAGAACGCGACAGGGTTCTTGGAGGATGAAGGAGAGGCCGACGGAGTCGAGAAGAATGAGGAGGTTGTGGAAATCGTCGGAAAGCTCTGCAATACCCTCAGTGACTAGTTCGGAGCCGACGCTGATCTTGTGAGAAGTCGCCATGGATGCGAAGGACTGGAGGAGTTGAGAGAGACGACTCTGCAACAGCGGCGGAGGCGAGTCGGCAGGGTAGGCGAAGAGACAGAGGGTACTCGAGAGATAGAAATGATGTCGAGTAGGTTTGATGTTTCGGAATTTCATATATATATAACTCTTAAATTTCCGCAAATTAATTTAAAGAAAGAGGTGGCATATAACCTTGGGTGGCGAATAGAACAATTTTCAAAAATCTAGGAATCAGGACACGAGAGAGAGATAGGCTACTCGAGTAGATAAAGGAGCTACTCGAGTAGGTCGACTGGAGTTACTTGAGTATGTGGAGAAAACTACTCGAGTAGATATTGACTTACTCGAGTATATTACATAACCTACTCGAGTACAAGAAGTACTACTCGAGTGGAATACTTAGAAAAATTCTGAAGAGGTCTGCTGGCAACTACTCGAGTAGTTGAACTAACTACTTGAGAGGAAGTAATCTACTCGAGTAGGTGAACGTTCTACTCGAGTAAAAGATTTATAAAAAAAATCTGGAGTAGGGAAATAACAAGGTACACGAGTGACACATGAACTACTCGAGTAGGTAAAATGAACTACTCGAGTATGTTTCTATCTACTCGAGTATGTGAGTATACTTACTCAAGTATATGAGTATACTTACTCGAGTATATGTCTTAGAGAAGCTTAGATGAGGAAACCCTTTAGTACTCGGTATAAAGAGTAATCTACTCGAGTATATAAGCATGCTACTCGAGTATATGACTTGGTATACTCGAGTAGGTGACATAGCTACTCGAGTATATGACTATGCCTACTCGAGTACAAGGTTTTTTTACTCGAGTAAATTATACCCAGACTACTCGAGTAGGTGAAAGCTCTACTCGAGTAAAACACTTAGAAAATTTCTGATGTAGGAATAACTGATTCTTCTAGAGTAGTCAACACCCAATTCCTTTCCCATAGTCCAATAGCTTGAATATGAAGTGTATCCTAATAGAGAGACCACACATGAGTCAACACCTTGGAATATGCAATGAGGGATTACATTGCACAGTTCCTGTATTTGAAGACCCACTGTGGACTGACAATGGTCTACACTTCCAGTGAAATTCCTGCACACATATAACTCAAACCAAGCATCAGATACAACTTAATTCATCTTAGTTCCAGGGTGACTTCATCAAATCTGGGTTCATGTGGATGAAATACCCAACACACGACTTGCCCCGAAAACACATTTTAAGGGGTTCAACCTCATTTTGAACTTCCTCAAGGTGGCGAACGTCTCCTCCAGATCCTGGAGATGTGAGTTCACTCCCTTGCTCTTTACGATGAGATCATTAACGTAGACTTTTAGGTTCCGGCCCCTCCGGCCTTGGAAAACTCGATCCATCATCCGTTGGTAGGTAGCCCCTGCGTTTTTCAACCTAAAGGGCATCATGTTATAGCTAAAGGACCCTTCCCTTGTGATGAAGGAGACGTCCTTGACGTCAGGAGGGTGCATCCAAATCTAATGGTAACCTGAAAAAGCATCCAGAAAACTCATAATGGAAAAACCGACGGCTGAATAAACCAGCGCGTCGATTCGAGGCAGGGGGTAGAAATCCTTAGGGTATGATTTATTTAAAAAAGAAAAGTCGATACACATTCTCCATTTTCCACCTCCCTTTTCACCATTACCACATTAGAGATCCAGCCTGGATACTGGACCTCTGAGATGTAGCCCGCCTTCAGGAGCTTCTTGACCTCCTCGAGTATTGGCTCCTCCATCTTTTTTGCGATGGTTCTCATCTTCTGGCGTATGGGGCGCGTCCGGGGGTCCAGATTCAGGCGGTGGTAGGCCATGTCCGCATCGATGCCCGGCATGTCTGCCGCGCTCTAAGCGAAGACGTCGATGTTGCTTTGAATGCAGGCCCGCATCCGCTCCTGGTCTTCGGGGCTCAAGCCCCCGCTGATCCGCACCCTTTGTACCTGCCCCTGGCTGGTGTAGACCTCCATCTCCACCACTTCCTCGGCCACCTCTAGCCACGACTGCTCCCAGCCGTTCCTTGCTTCTTCCTCCAGCCCGGCTCTTCCTCCCCTCCTGCTCCCTCAACTTCCATCACCTCGTCCTACTGCAGCTCAATTTCCATGCCTCTTCGGGCTTCCTCCTCAGCCCCTTCTCCTTCCACTTCCTCCTGCCTTCCCTCCTATGGCTCCAACTCCCCGCTCCTCCGGACCTCCTGCACACCTCCTCCTCTCTGCTCCTCCTCAATCTCCATGGCCCCCTCCGGGCTTTCTTGCTGCTGCTCGACCTCTACACCCCATGCGCCTCCTGCACATCTCCTCCTTGCTGCTTCTTAGTCTCCTCTCTCCTGACTTCCTCTTCGATTCCTTCTCTTGTTTCCTCTAGGATCACCTCCTTTTCCCCGACAACTTCTTCACGTGCTGCCATTTCTTTCTCCAACTCCTCTGCTTCTACTATCCAAGATATGGTGTTAACTGCTGTAACGTAGCATTGCCTTGCCATCTTTGGGTACCCTTTGACCCTGACCTGCACCCCTCCGTTGTTGAACTTGAGACATTGATGAAAATAGGAGGGGACGCAGTGAAAGGCACTGATGAGGGGACGCCCAAAGATGGCGTTGTAGCTGCTCGGGGTGTCCACGATCACGAACTTGTAGTTCCATAACACGCCCCCAACCTTACGTGCAGCCCTACTCCCCCTTCCAATTCTTTCCTCTCTCCGGAGAACCCGAACAACGGTCCGTCCGAGGCCAAAATCCTTTTGGCTTCCACCTGCATCTCATCGAAGGCCCTCTTGAAGATCACGTTTACAGAGCTCCCATTATCTACCAGGATCTTGGAGACCGTAAAGTTCTCCACCGCCGTCTGGATTTCCAAGGCATCGCAAAATGGGTCCTCATACTCCGGCATGTCCTCTGACGAGAAGGTGATTTTTTCTTGCGGGGGCGGGGTTTGGGAGGTCGAGGCCACCCCCTTTGGAACATGGTCTGGAGGCTCCCCTTTCGGGTGGCCTCGATCCCAATCCCTCCATGGATTGCCCCGATTCCTCCCCGGGTTCCCACATCCACACGGTCCTCGCACCTATCCTCCGTCTCCCCTTGATGTACCTCCACGATCCTTACTGGCGGATCCCGCCTCCTCAATCCTCTGGCCTCTCTCATCTCCAAGAACTCTGGGCAGGTGGTCGTTGCGTGACCTTCCTCCTGATGGAAGTCACAGAAAGGCAACGCCACCCCACCCCTTCTTCATTCTCCTCTTCCTCTTCTTCCTCCTCCTCGAGCTCCTCTTCCTCGACCTACCCCCATTGCCTCCTGCTGATGCTGAAAACAATCCCTCACCCCCTGTCTCCATGCTGGTTGATCGAACCTCCTTGGCTCACGGAAGTTATCCCTTTCCAGGAAGCCTACTCCAAACTCTTGGGGGCGACCCTCCTGAGGCCTCCAACCTATCCGGTTGTTCGGCTCTCATGCCCCCCGATGATGCTGTCCTTGCTGCCCCTGGCCTCGGGGTTCCTCTCTCCTTCTCTCTTCTCTCTGCTCCCTCTGCTCCCTCTGCTCCTTTTGCTTTCCTGCTCCAGGTTCCTTCACATCGTCTTCCGCCAACTTGGCTGTAACGCCCCCGATTTTTCTTGATTTTGTTTGATCTTGGATTGGCGTTACGATGACGCATTTTTCCGGCCTTTCGCCGTTGTAGAGCATGGTCTTAGCTCTTTAGGTTCCTGGTGTATCCTGGTTGTAGCCTGTTGGCAAATTTCCCCAGCTAGCCGGAGTCTCTTTTGGTGACTCGGTTGGGCCTCTTAGGGAAATGCTTGTGTTTTGGCTTCGGGAGGTGTTAGCCCGAGTGTGCGATCGTCGGATGTTGTTTTCGACCTCACCGTTGTTTTCGTAGCCTGGGAGTTTAGCTACGGTGTGAGTTTTGGTCAAAATTCGGGATCGTTTGCTTTCGCGTCGTTTCGACGATTGTTTTTGTTAGCTGTAATGTTTGTAATGTTTGATGTGTTGTGCGTGCCTGATGTGGCCGAGCTAGTAGTCTGGTGCCTTGACTTTTGTTTGCTAGGAGTTAGCCAATTTCTTTTTTTGTGTAAGTTTGGGTGGCACGGCCTGGGTCACGCCCGTGACCCAGGGCGTGTCGTGCTCGGGTAGAGCTCCCGTTTCTCTGGTCGATGAATTTTTGGTCGACGGGGTTTTTGTAGGAACATGGCCTGTGACACGGGCGTGTCACAGGGCGTGTCCCCCTTCGTCGAGCTGCGCTCGATGGTCGTCATACGGAGTTTTAGTGAGAACACGGTCGTATCACAGGCGTGTCGTATTGGACACGGGCGTGACATGGGGCGTGTCTCTCTGTTCGACGATCGGCGCTCCATGATCGTCGAGTGGTGTTTGAGTTGGTACACGGCCTGTGACACGGGCGTGTCACAGGGCATATCACATGTTTCGTCGAGCTGAGATCGACGGTCGTCGAGTGGGTAGGTGTGTGAGTACACGCCCCGTGACACGGGTGTGTCGGGCCGTGTCACGGGCGTGTCTGGGCGTGTCCCGTGTTTCGTCGAGTGGAGATCGACGTTCGTCGAGTAAGTACACGCCCCGTGACACGGGCGTGTCGGGCCGTGTCACGGGCGTGTCTTGGGCGTGTTCCGTACTTTTTCTCCTGAGAGCATCTTTTGTTGCCGTGAACCGTTTTTCCTTCTCATTTTCATCGTTCCCGGGTCTGGATAGCTTCCAGCGGAAGGGTTTTGAGAGGAGGCGGTGGTTTCTTTTGGCCGACATTTGCGGGAGGAAGCTCGTTTTTCTCGTACAATAGCGAATTTGGCTTGCTCTCGTCTATATCTTCCCTTTCAGGTAAGTTTTTCGTGATTTAGGGTTGATTCTAGGAGTTGAGATTATCTGATTTCTTTTCTTTTCCTCAAGTTTCAGTTTTGGTCTTCTAGGTGGCCGATCTTGCCGCCGGTGCCAAGCTTGGGTGGTAGTTGTTGTTTTTCCTGGAGGTAGAGGCAAGTGGCTCCCTTGCCCTTGCCAAATTATTTCTAACCCATACTCTGATTTCATTTCTTGTGCAATAGCTCTGTTCTCTTTGTTTTCCTCCCTAGAGCAGCAGGTTGAGTTATTACATCAAGCTTTAAATCCAGTGGCTGATCCTTTATTTTTCTGGAATTTAAATCAATGTTCTCTCGTTTGTCTGAGGTCTTGGTGTACAGTGGGTAGCTAGAGTTAGGGTGAGGCTGCAGTTAGTTACAGTTTAGGTTTAGTTGCGGTAGCCCGAGTAGTTAGGATGGAACGGAGGGTTGGGATTAAATTTTGAAAGATATGGTACCTAAACACCTAGAGGGGGGGTGAATAGGTGACCTAATCCTTTTCTAACTTTGTTGGCAGTCAAACAGTTATATCACAGATTTCTGACTACTTTTGCACAGCAAACAACAATAACAAAACATACACAGCTAATCCACAGCACAATCACAGCACAGCACACAGTGTTTTATAGTGGTTCCCCAAGATATGGGTACATCCACTTTCCCCCTTCGCCTATCTAGCAGTGTACTAGATTCGGCCAAACTTCTCCACTGTCTCAGAACCCAAATTGGTTCCTACACCTCAGGCCCAAAGCCTTACAACTCAGCTTTATCCCAAAGCCTACACTCAGCCAATCAAGGCCTACACTCAGCCAACCAAGGCCTACACTCAGCCAACAAGGCCTACACTCAGAGATCTCTATCTCCTACACTCAGGCTAACAAGCCCTGTTAAAATTTTCTCAACGTGGTCAGCAAGATAGCCCAAACACCAAATTAATATCTTCGGAACTACCCAGTTCGCACGCTGAACCTGCGGAAAGCCCAAGGACTAGAGGTTGTACCCAACAAAACAATGGAAGCACAAGAATGGTCTTATTATGCATTCACTTCTTTACAATCCGAGGCATACATAGCGAGACATGATTTCGCTAGTATTACAGCTGAAAACAGAAAGAAACCAAAAACAAGCCGGGCGGACAGCACTCCAGTCCGCCGAGACTGCGAGGTCGCCGAGACCGCCGAGACCGCTGAGCTCGCCCAAGCTATGCTGCAATCCGCCGAATACCACGGAGTCCGCCGAGACCGTGAGGTCGCGCGGACACACCGTTATTCGCCTCCTGCTGAACCCGAACTGAGGAACTCCCCTACCCGCATGAATCCGGCGGACAGGTTATTGAAGCTGGCAAAGTTGAAACAGAACTGACAAGCCACAGAGCGACCTCCTGCTGAGTCCGCAGAGACCGCACACTTCCAAGCACTGACCGAAGTCACAGCCAAACTCCTGGCTCCTTGAAGTTATCCGCGCGACCTTCACACAGCAAACCGTCAGCCTGAAACAATCCGCGCGGACTGGTAAACATAGACCGCAGCACTTCGCACACCCCAACTTACTGTTCACTCAAGTTACTTAGGTTACTGTAGATGTGCCAGGGGGGTCCTATTTATAGGCCAGGTGAGGAGTGTGGTCACCGCCCAAGAGATAGCGACACCACCCTCAGTCCGCGCGAATACAACCACCGTCCGCCGAGTCCGCATGGACTTAGCCGGACACCAAGGGAAACCGCCAGGAGCAAGGCAACCATTGACGAACCCTCTCCAGTCCGCCCAAGCTAAGCGGACAAGGCACCAGCCCGCAAAGCTCCAACTGCTTCAGGACAGCAAACCCCCTTCAATGGCTGTCCGCACCAACCCGAGGCAGTCTGCAAGACTCACACCTCAATCCGCCACAAGTCCACGACCAAGAGGAAACAGCAACAGTCCGCCCGGTCACAGCGGACTTGGCGGATACGGCGGACACCATGAACTTGGCACAATGTGTGACCAAGTCCAAAACCATCAAGGGCCAGTGCGAGCATGGCGGACACAAAGTCCCGTCCGCCAAACACCCTAGCACAGACCGCAACCAGTCCGCGAGCTCCTTGCACTTGTCCAACACAGCAGCTTCCTCCCGGACTCCAAACACCAGTCCGCCAACCGGTCTCCACAGCAAGACCTGCTGTAACACCTGAGCTCGACAAGGCCTCAGCCAAGCTCAAGGCCGAGTCCGCAACAGCCCAAACCGCGGACACACCAGTCCGCAAGGCTTCCCGCGAACTCGAACCAATCCGCCAACAGTGCAAGCTTGCACCCGCGACCACTGAGCAAAGCACCAGTCCGCAAGCCTCTCTATCCGCAGATACCAGGCCGCACCAAACCGCGGACTCCATGCAACAACCTGCTCAGAACACAGCCGGCTTCCATCAGACTTCTCACCAGGCCGCAAACCTCAGTCCGCCCAGTCCGCCCAGTCCGCCAAGGCTGTCCGCCACAAGCCGCGCGTCCTGTCCCGTCACCCACTTCCACTTCACAAATTTCAACACTCCCCCCTTGAAGTGGGAAGTGGTGACCAAGCCCAGCAAGCTGTGCAAGCGTTCAAAGGGCCCCTTCGACAGTGGCTTCGTGAAGATGTCAGCAAGATTATATTCACTCCGAACATGCCCGACCAGCAGAGACCCCTCCAACACCTTCTCCCTGATGAAGTGGTGATCAATCTCTATATGCTTGGTCCTGGCGTGACACACTGGATTGTTTACCAGTTTGAGAGCACTCTCATTGTCACCCCGGAGTAAAGTAGGCCCTTGCACTTCTTCATGAACATCCTCTATAAGCCTCCTCAACCAAACGGCTTCCCGAGCAGCCAAGGCCGAAGCCTTATACTCCGCCTCCGTGGTTGAAACCGACACCGAGTCCTGCTTCTTGCTACACCACGAGATGCTAGCTGAACCGCAAGTGAACACATAACCTGAAGTAGACCTTCGATCATCTGAATCACCGCCATAGTCAGCATCCGTGTACCCGAGCAATGCAACCTCCGCGTCCCTTCTATAGAGGAGTCCCATGTCAGAAGAAGCCTTGACATACTTCAGAATTCCCTTCGCCGCCACTAGATGAGATTGCCTTGGTTCAGCCATATACCGACTTACTCGGTCAACAGCATAAGCTATATCCGGCCTTGTAATCGTCAGATAGATCAAGCTCCCAACAAGAGCCCTGAACACCAAGGGATCATGAAGAACCCTTCCCTCATCTCGTCGAAGCTTCAGCCCAGATTCCAGTGGAGTAGAGCACTTCTTCCCTTCGCCCATGTCAAACCACTTCACAATGCGATCAGCATACCCTTTCCGGCTAATGAGAACCCCGCACTCCTTCCTCTCCACTTCCAGACCGAGAAAGTGATGCAACTCTCCCAAGTCTTTCATCTCGAAGCGTATAGCAAGCTCTGCCCTGAGCCTTGCTACTTCCTCCTCCGAGTTCCCTGTGATGATCATATCATCCACATACAGCAGGACCAAGACTCTTAGCTCTCCCTTCTTCTTGACGAACAAGCTTGAATCCGAGTTGGAAGCCAGGTATCCACAGAATTGCAAGTACTCTGCAATCTTCCCATACCACGCTCGAGGAGCCTGCTTCAACCCATAGAGAGCCTTCCTGAGTTTGCAGACATAGTCTGGATGCTTCTCAGAGACAAAACCAAGCGGCTGATTCATGAAGATATCCTTGTCAATCTCTCCGTAAAGAAAGGCATTCTTCACATCGAGTTGCCACAACCTCCATCCCTTGCTAGCAGCCAAGGCGATCACCACTCTTACGGATGTCATCTTCGCAACTGGACTGAATGTCTTCTCATAGTCTTCTCCATACTGCTGTGAGAATCCTCTAGCGACCAGGCGAGCCTTGAAACGATCAATGCTCCCATCAGCCTTCTTCTTCAACTTATACACCCACTTGCAAGTAACCGGAGTAACGCCATCAACCTTGGGCACAAGGTCCCAGGTTTCATTCTTCTTCAGAGCATCAATCTCTTCCTTCATGGCATCATCCCACTCCTTCACTCCAGTGGCCTCATTGAAGTTTGCAGGCTCTCGCTCATCCAGAGGACCTGCAAAGAAGCAGGAGACAAAGCTCACTGCATTCCCATCACATTACCGAGCCGGTGGCTTAACCACCCTCTTCGATCTCCGAAGACACGGCTCCTTGCTCACGGCTTCCGTTGCTTCTTCGGGCTCCACTCCTAACTGGGGCAAGCATTGAGCAGTGCTCCCCCTGCTTCCTGAGCCAGAAGGCTCAGCCTCGGAGTTCGAAGCAACAGGAGCTGCTGGTGAAACAGCAAGCTCCTCTTCCAAGCCTTCAGCAGCCTCCACCGGTGCTTCATCAACCTTGCTACTTTCGGTTAGCTCCACCGAGCCACCTCCATATGACGTCAGCTCGTCAAAGACAACATCTCTTGACACCACGAACTTCTTCGTCACAGGGTCCATGCACTTCCATCCCTTCTTCCGCTCATCATAGCCAACAAAGACAAGTTTCCTTGCCTTCGCATCCAGCTTTGTCCGTGAGACATCCGGGACATGCATGTAGCAAGTTGAACCGAACACCCTAAGGTGTCCAACACTCGGCTTCTCCTTCAGCAACAGCTCAACAGGAGTCTTCATGTTGATAGGGCTGAGTGGCATCCGGTTGATAACATAAGCAGCACAAGACATTCCCTCCGCCCAAAAGGACCTTGGGATATCTTTCGCATGAAGCCAGCATTTGCAGGTCTCCGTCAGATGACGGATCTTCCGCTCCGCTACCCCATTTTGTTGTGGAGTGTGAGCACATGTAAGCTCCCGTTGGATCCCGTGCTTCCTGCAGAAGTTAGAAAACTCGGAGGAGACAAACTCCCCCCCCCCCCCCCCCGTTATCAGTTCTAAGCTTCTTAACCCGTAAGCCAAGCCGGCCTTCTACCAACTCCTTGAACTCCACGAACAAACGGAAGGCTTCTGACTTCTCCTTTAAGAAGTACACCCAAGTATACCTTGAGTAGTCATCAACCAAGACAAGCATGTATCTGCTTCCACCAAGGCTGGCAGTAACCGTCGGTCCCATCAGGTCGCCATGAATACACTCCAGTGGCTTCTTGCTCCTTGTTTGTGATTTATCAAACGGAAGGCGATGTGCCTTACCGTATTGACAGCCCGCACAAACATGCCCATCACCAAAGGAAGATAACTTCGGCAACCCCCTCACCAAACTTCTACTTGCCATCGCCTTTAGCTTGTCCATGCCAACATGCCCCAGCCTCTCATGCCAGATAGCTGCACTATCATTGGCTCTCATCCTATCAACATAGGCACTGGTGGAAAGAACAAACAAGTTCTTCACCCTCCTCCCAACATGAGCAACATCAGCCTTTACCGCTGATACGTTGCGAAGGAACCTCACGTCTGTTGGCCCAAACAGAACGTGATACCCAGCGTCCACTGCATTGGTCACCGAGAAGAGGTTCTTTTTCTTGCCCGGCACGTGATACACACTCCTTAACGTGAGTGGCCCCTGATCACTACCCAAAGAAACGACTCCCTCCTTCTCTACTGCATAAATAGTATTATCAGCAGTGATAATAGCTTCATTACCTGAGTAAGCCTGCATGGAGGTGAACTTCGATTTGTCTCCGGTGAGGTGATGACCACACCCGGAGTCGACGATCCACTCGCTGTTGAAGTCCTCAGCAGATAAGGCCCGGACACAAGTGCCCGTCATGAAAGCTCCTCCCCATTCTTCTTCTTCACTTCGCGAGCAAGCTTCCTCCTTTCCCGCAGCATGCCCAGGCTGCAGTTTGACCTTGCAGTCCCGCTTGAAGTGCCCACGCTGATGACACCGGTAGCACTTCAGATTCTTCTTCCAGTCCTTAGGAGCATTGCTCCTCTCCGGCGGATATGAAGTTGAAGCCTCCTTCTCAACAGCGGCCTGCACCTTCTTCTTCTTCTTCCCTTCCAATCCTTTCTTCTTGCCTGAGAAGAGAGCCTCGCTGCCATCCTGATTCAGATTCACTCCAGCCATCTGCCTTGCTAAGCTCTCCTGCGAGGCAAGCAGATTCTCCAGCTCCAGCAACGACGGCTGAGTAGCCCACCCTTGAACAGATGTAACAAAGGCCACATACTCCTTCCGCAAGCCGCGGACAATGTGCCTTTTCATCTTTGCCTCGGAGATAGGCTCATCAGGATCCAGTGCCGACAGCTCAGCACACAGGCTCTTCATCTTTAAGAAGTACTTGGAGATGGAAAGGTCTCCCTGAGTTGCCCTGGCCAACTCATTCTCCAAGAACTGAAGCCGCGCCACATTCTTCCTATTGAACAACTCATCAATGGTTGTCCAAATATCAGCAGCCGACTCACATCCTATGATGTGATCAAACAGTTCTGGAGAGACAGCTCTCTTCAGAACGAACTCCGCCTTAGCATTAGTTCTTCTCCCGAGCCTCACCTGCTCAGCAGTACCGAAAGCAGCAGTGACTTCCTGTCTGTCGTCTCCACCAACGACATCCCACAGCTCCTCGCTAAGAAGATAACTCTTCATGCACGACTTCCACTTCTTAAAGTTAGTCGGCGTTAAGAGTTCAATGCCCAGACCTCTTGCTAAGCTCCCTTCCATTGCAACACCTGTTGGCAACCTTTCAGCAGCTCCGAGCAACAACACAGGTTGATCACCACTCAATCACAGAGTAACAACACTGGCTGACTTCCGCTCACGCAACTGAACCTCCGCAACCTCAGAAACCTCGCTTTGATACCATGTTAAAATTTTCTCAACGTGGTCAGCAAGATAGCCCAAACACCAAATTAATATCTTCGGAACTACCCAGTTCGCACGCTGAACCTGCGGAAAGCCCAAGGACTAGAGGTTGCACCCAACAAAACAATGGAAGCACAAGAATGGTCTTATTATGCATTCACTTCTTTACAATCCGAGGCATACATAGCGAGACATGATTTCGCTAGTATTACAGCTGAAAACAGAAAGAAACCAAAAACAAGTCGGGCGGACAGCACTCCAGTCCGCCGAGACCGCGAGGTCGCCGAGACCGCCGAGACCGCTGAGCTCGCCCAAGCTATGCTGCAATCCGCCGAATACCACGGAGTCTGCCGAGACCGCGAGGCCGCGCGGACACACCGTTATTCGCCTCCTGCTGAACCCGAACTGAGGAACTCCCCTACCCGCCTGAATCCGGCGGACAGGTTATTG
The DNA here is from genome assembly GCA_039583875.1 of Platanthera guangdongensis. Classification (NCBI taxonomy): domain Eukaryota; kingdom Viridiplantae; phylum Streptophyta; class Magnoliopsida; order Asparagales; family Orchidaceae; genus Platanthera; species Platanthera guangdongensis. The sequence goes on along the minus strand of CM077147.1, from coordinate 122,223,547 downwards.
AAGCTGGCAAAGTTGAAACAGAACTGACAAGCCACAGAGCAACCTCCTGCTGAGTCCGCAGAGACCGCACACTTCCAAGCACTGACCGAAGTCACAGCCAAACTCCTGGCTCCTTGAAGTTATCCGCGCGACCTGCACACAGCAAACCGTCAGCCTGAAACAATCCGCGCGGACTGGTAAACACAGACCGCAGCACTTCGCACACCGCAACTTACTGTTCACTCAAGTTACTTAGGTTACTGTAGATGTGCCAGGGGGGTCCTATTTATAGGCCAGGTGAGGAGTGTGGTCACCGCCCAAGAGATAGCGACACCACCCTCAGTCCGCGCGAATACAACCACCGTCCGCCGACTCCGCATGGACTTAGCCGGACACCAAGGGAAACCGCCAGGAGCAAGGCAACCATTGACGAACCCTCTCCAGTCCGCCCAAGCTAAGCGGACAAGGCACCAGCCCGCAAAGCTCCAACTGCTTCAGGACAGCAAACCCCCTTCAATGGCTGTCCGCACCAACCCGAGGCAGTCCGCAAGACTCACACCTCAATCCGCCACAAGTCCACGACCAAGAGCAAACAGCAACAGTCCGCCCGGTCACAGCGGACTTGGCGGATACGGCGGACACCATGAACTTGGCACAATGTGTGACCAAGTCCAAAACCATCAAGGGCCAGTGCGAGCATGGCGGACACAAAGTCCCGTCCGCCAAACACTCTAGCACAGACCGCAACCAGTCCGCGAGCTCCTCGCACTTGTCCAACACAGCAGCTTCCTCCCGGACTCCAAACACCAGTCCGCCAACCGGTCTCCACAGCAAGACCTGCTGTAACACTTGAGCTTGATAAGGCCTCAGCCAAGCTCAAGGCCCAGTCCGCAACAGCCCAAACCGCGGACACACCAGTCCGCAAGGCTTCCCGCGAACTCGAACCAATCCGCCAACAGCGCAAGCTTGCACCCGCGACCACTGAGCAAAGCACCAGTCCGCAAGCCTCTCTATCCGCAGATACCAGGCCGCACCAAACCGCGGACTCCATGCAACAACCTGCTCAGAACACAGCCGGCTTCCACCAGACTTCTCACCAGGCCGCAAACCTCAGTCCGCCCAGTCCGCCCAGTCCGCCAAGGCTATCCGCCACAAGCCGCGCGGCCTGTCCCGTCACCCACTTCCACTTCACAAATTTCAACAAGCCCTACCCTCAGCCTTTATAAATATAGGCTTACAATCACTCAGATCCAATGGATCCTACAAGTTAAAAATGTAATACAAATAATAACTCTACAACTCAGAATTAAAGGAGGGGAGTTGAGAGATTCTTGATGAGTTCTTGGAAGAACTCAGCTGGATTCACCCTGACTTAGCTTTCTTCAAAGCTTCTTGAGTAGAACTGAATAAGACTAAATCCTCTGCAGTTGTTCCTTGACCTCTGCCACTTACGATCCAGACTGAATCTGAATCCTTTTTCTCAGCCTAGTTCCAAAGACTGATTTCTTGGATGGAGCCCTCTCTCTCCAACTTCTTAGATCTGCACTTGAACTGCTAGATCTTCTTGTGTTGATACTCTTTGTACCACTATAATAATTACTTCAACAATAATCTGATCAACAACTTCAACAACTCTGAACAACTTTCAACAACAGTTTATGTAAACTGTAGCTGCCTATTTATAGGCCTTCTTCATGGTAACCGGCTGGTCCGGTCCATAACTGACTTCTGATATCTCTGACAGGTGCTGTAGACCGGCTGGAACGGCATCTGTCAAATCATCCAGTCATTTCTTGAAAATCTCTAACTGTCTGTAAGTGTCGAGACTTTCTGTCTTTAAGTGTCGACACTTATAGTCCAAGTGTCGACACATGCTGTGTAAGTGTCGACACAAGTCTAGAAGGTGTCAACACATATCCTTGTATGTCTCGACACAGATTCTTCTTCATGTGTCGACACTGAAATTGAGTGTCGACACAAGTACTTGTTCTTCTAGCTTTTGCTGAATTCTTCTATGTGTCGACACATCTCCTTTGTGTCGACACATCTTCTTATGTTGAATCTGTCAAGTGTCGACACTGCTTCTTGGTGTCGACACATAGTCTTCTATGTTGAATCTTGCTGAGTGTCGACACAGCTCCTTATGTTGACACACCTTCTTGTTGTTGAGACTTCAGCTGAGTGTCGACACATTCCCATAGTGTCGACACTTGTACTTAGAATAATTTGTTGTTCTTTCTGTTCTTTGCTAAGTGTCGACACAGCTCCATGTGTCGACACTTTCTTCCAGTGTTGAGTCTTCAGCTGTGTGTCGACACATTGTTCTGGGTGTCGACACATACTTCAAATGCTGACTCTTCTGTTGAGTGTCGACACATTGTGCTGGGTGTCGACACTTACTTCAAGTGCTGACTCTTCTGTATAGTGTTGATGTAACACCCCAGTTTTTGCAAGAGGTTCAGTCTGCAGCTCTGAACATTTTTGGGTTTCTGGCAGGAGGTACACGGCCTGCGACACGGGCGTGTCGCAGGGCGTGTCGAGGCCGTGTCGACACTCGGCCCAAGTGTCGACACTTTCGCTCGACAAAGTGTCGAGAGTGGGGCACACGGCCTGTGACACGGGCGTGTCGCAGGGCGTGTCGAGGCCGTGTCGACACTCGGCCCAAGTGTCGACACTTTCGCTCGACAAAGTGTCGAGAGTGGGGCACACGGCCTGCGACACGGGCGTGTCGCAGGGCATGTCGAGGCCGTGTCGACACTCGGCCCAAGTGTCGACACATTCGCTCGACAAAGTGTCGAGACTGGGGCACACGGCCTGTGACACGGGCGTGTCACAGGGCGTGTCCCGCTTGGTCGACGATCTTCGCTCGACGTTTTTCCATGGTGTCGACACAAAGCCTGTCGACGGGTGTCGAGACTTGGCACACGGCTTGGGACATAGGCGTGTCCCAGGCCGTGTCATCTCTCGGGTTGGTTTCGGGGCCGTGTTGTTGGAGGCACACGGCCGGCCACACGACCGTGTCACTGGGGACACGGGCGTGTCGGGTTGGACACGGGCGTGTCGGATGCCCGTGTGCGGTTCCAGGCGCATCGATTTGAGACGGCGAATGAGGCACACGGCCCTGGACACGGGCGTGTGCCAGGCCGTGTTCGGCCCAGGTCTTTTATTTTCCAGGCGAATCGTGGCCATTCTTTCCCATATTTTGGGATCTGACGGCTCAGGGCTGTTCTTGGGGAGTTAAGTCCGATTTTTAGGGTGGGGAAACCCTCATTGTTTTCCAAGTCTTCTCTTTCTAAGTTCTTGAGAAAAGTTAGAGCAAAGAGGAAGAAGAAGAAGGTCTTGGGCTGTAGGAAGGGTTTCGGAGCTCCAAATCGCGAGCCGAGTCCGGATCCGTGAAGCTTGGAGCGTTGCGAAGTTTTCCATCCGGCTTTTTTTGCCATGGCAAGGAAGAGGAGTCGGAAGGTAACGACATCTCTCCTCTCGGTCCTTAGGATGCATGTATTAGCATCATTTAGTTTTCTTTCTCTCTAATTTTTGGGCACCAAACTCTCAAATGAGAGGGGTTTTGGTTTGCCAAGTTTCAAGAGGAACTTCCGGGTTGATTGAGTCCGTCCCCGGCATATTTTGCATTAGAGATCCGCTTCGCTAGTGGATTAGGCATGGTGGGTGAAGTCGTAGTCGCTACCGTTAGTCCGACTCGGTGATGTTGCATACGAACTTAGGGATTCGTAGGGACTTTCCGTTGCGGCAAGATGCCGTTTGTGATGTGATGGTGATTGTCCCGTTTATTTGCAAAGGTACGTGTAGTCGGACCCGGACAAGGTTAGCTCCTCGAGGTGGTAGATGGTTTCCTTGAGGGACAAGGTTAGCTCCGCGCGAGTTGGAGATGGTTTCCTTGGTGCGCGGGAACGCTGCAGTACAATGAGGGTTTATGTTGTATTTAGTCTTGGTTTGTGTTGTGCCAAGGCGTGGCTATGTCTCTGTGGTCGGCTGGCTATCCCGTGACATGTGCGTCATGTGTGGAGAGTGTCCCGGCAAGACTAGTCCCCTTCTGTGAGACTGACGAGAATGCCAAGCTTGGGGCAAGCCCGGGGCAAAGAGGCCATGAGCGGGTGGGGTCCAGCAAGGCTTCTTAGAATCGGTCGGTCTGTGTTTGTTGGAATCCTGACATGAGACGTCAGAGCTTGCAGGCAAGCCCGGGGCTAAGCCCACGAGCGGGTGGGGTCTTGGCAAGATTTCCTTGTGGCGACCTGTGCGCCGTTTGAGGGAGAGGTGTCTCCCTTAGTGTTTGCGGCTTTATGCCAATTGGGGAAATGTGAGTACCCAAATGTTGTGATGTTGTGCTAGTTGCATACGCAGTAGGGTGCCTTGGGCGAAGCCCGAGTGTTGCATATATGTTGCATAGTAGGCCCTTTTATTACATGCTCAACCAGTAGAGAACATGTTTGATGATTGAGACATCCAAGCCTGTTTTAATGCTTTTCTATTTATAGATGATTATATTGCATACGAAGTGCTGACTTGCATGTTGGAGGGTTCCCCGGGGTCCGTTAGGGGCGGCCGGTAGGAGATGTGTTGTTACACAGTTTGATGTCAGCCTTTGCTGACCCACGTTACTAATAATTTTTACAGGGCAAGGATCGCATGCAGAAGCTAGCACGCCGGCCAAAAAGGCCTAAGCCCCATGAAGTGTTTATCCCTTTTTGTAGCACTACAGTTATGATGATGTTTGTTTGAGACTATATTTGTCCGGCTTGCATGTCGAGGTAGACTAGGAGTGCTGAGCACATTCATGTTTGATGTACTATTTCTTTTTGGACACTTGATGTAAGGCCTTAAGGCCATTTGTTTTACTCTTTAGTGGTGGATAACTTCTAGTCCTGTTTTGTTTCCGCTGTGTTGTGCAAGTGTTTTGAGTTTGGGTAGCTATATCAACTTATAATACTAAAGCTGTGGCGTTCATATGTTGTGGGGCCCCGGCCGGACCCATATTATACGTTCACTACAGGGGAGGTGTTACAATTTGGTATCAGAGGGAGGTTAGATTCAAGGTCAGTGCGTAGAGAAGTTATCCACATAAGAGTAATGCGGGACCGTGAGTGTCCTTATGTTCTAGTCTTGAGATTGGAGACTAATCCCTTATTTCTTGTTTTCCTGAAGAGTGCAAGCAACGAGGCGGGCACTTTAAGAGCAAGGGATGATCTCTCGGCGAGCAGTGCAACAGCTCCAGGCCTTCTGGGCACGGGTGTAAACCCGGCTGACTTCTGTCGTATGCTTGCAGAAGCGATGGTGGCGGCGCAAGCGGCGGCTGCAGCCCAGGTAGCAACCCCTGTTACACCGGACACGGCGATGGCCGTGCCAGGCGGAGAAGCCAGGCGAGTGGAGCCTTTGGCAGAAAGGGTGGTGGTAGGGCATGGAGACCGACACATGAAGTATTTCCTGAGTTTCCATCCCCCGTCTTTCAAGGGTGTAGGAACGCCAACGGACGCGGAGGATTGGTGGGTTCGTATTCAAGAACTGTTAAGGGCGGCAGAGACGCCAGAGGAGAAGAAATCCGAGTATGCGGCGTTCATGTTGGAAGGAGACGCCAAATTGTGGTGGGTGAGCCATAGCGGCCGCCTGTTCCCGGGGCGCACCCCGTCAGTGGAAGAGTTTGGGGACGTTTTTCTTAAGAGGTATATTCCAGTTTCAACACGGTTGGCCCTGCAGAGGCAGTTTCTGCATCTAATGCAGCGAGACAAGACAGTGGATGAGTACATGCAAGAGTTCACCCGTTTGGGTCGTTATGCGGGAACGACAATGGCAAATGATGTAGAGAGGGATAACCTCTTCTACCAAGGTTTGAGGGAGAATCTGAGACAGCCTCTCATCTCCATGAAGAGGGCGGGATTTAATGAGCTAGTTGAAGCCGCCAGGAGTTTGGAGAGTGATCTGGAGCGAACCCAGCGTCGAAAGGGTTTTACTCCCAAGCATGGGGAAGGGAAGCCCTCCCAATCTCATGTAAAGTCTGATGGGAGCAGGTGGAGGAGGAAGCCTCACCCTTCCAGGTCGGGTGAGAGGAGCACTTGGACGCCTGGGGGTTCTCACTCTAGGGGACCGCTGACGTGTTACAACTGCGGGAAGGTTGGGCACATAGCCCGTGCTTGTTAGCAAGGGGGAGCGGGGCAAGAGGCAAAGCAGGAGCAGTCTGTGCGCTCGGGCCCCAGTGCTGCAGAGAAAGGAAAGATGGCGGAGTCGAGCGCTTCTCGGTTCCAACCGGTGCAACCAAGGCCTTACAACCTTGGACAGCAAGAAGCGATCCGCCAAACCGATGTGGTGACAGGTATGAAGAAAATTTAAGTTTGCATTTGTGCTTCACACTTTTAGACCCCCTTTCCGTGTGTTGTCTTGTTGTAGGCTTCGTGTTAGTTTCTGGATACCCCGCTAGGGTATTGTTCGATACTGGGGCTTCACACTCTTTTCTTGCGGAGAGTTTCATCTGAAGGGTAGGAGTCGAGACTTTCTCGGCGGACGCGGAACTGAAAGTGCGCATGCCCAATGGGTCATCTATGACCACCGGGGCTAAAGGGCGCATCTGTTGGGAGCTAGACGGAGTTGACTTCGTTTTGGAAGCGGCAGTGTTGCCGTTAGTAGAGTTCGATGTCATTTTGGGAATGGACTGGCTTGCAGAGCAGCGCGCCAGCATTGATTTTTATCCAAGGTAGTGACCCTGAAGAGTAAGGGGCAAGCGGAAGTCAAGTTCATGGGCCTTTGTGGAATAGCCCATTCCCTAATAACGGCCATGCAAATGATGCGGGCGGTTAACCAGGGAGGTGTGGCGCTGGTAGCGTTATTGGAGGTTTATCTCTCCAAACTTTCGATCGAGGAAGTGCCTGTTGTAGCAGAGTTCAAGGATGTGTTTCCGGATGAACTTCCTGGAGCGCCTCCTCGGCGGGAGATCGACTTCTCGATCGAGTTAATGCCGGAGGCTAGACCGGTGTCGCGTCCCCCATTCAGGATGGCACTAAAGGAGTTAGCGGAACTTAAGGTACAGTTACAGGAACTGTTGGAGCAAGTGTATATTAGACCCAGTTCTTCACCGTGGAGCGCGCCGGTGTTGTTTGTAAAGAAGAAAGACGGTAGCATGCGCCTGTGCATAGACTACCGAGAGCTCAATAAGTTGACCGTAAAGAATAAGTATCCGATCCCTCGGATAGACGATTTGTTCGACCAATTGGTGGGGTCAGTGGTATATTCGAAACTGGACTTGAAGTCAGGCTACTATCAACTGCGAATTCGAGATGAGGACATACCCAAGACTGCCTTTGGTACAAGGTATGGACACTTTGAGTTTACGGTGATGCCGTTCGGCTTGACGAACGCACCATCGGTGTTCATGGACCTTACGAATCGGGTATTTCGGGAATACTTGGATTCGTTTGTGGTTGTCTTCATTGACGACATTTTGGTGTATTCCAAATCGCAAGTGGAGCATGAGGCCCACTTGAGATTAGTTTTGCAAGTATTGAGGGAGAATGAGTTGTATGCAAAATTCTCCAAATGCGAGTTCTGGCTGGAGAAGGTGGCATTTTTGGGCCACGTGATTAGTGGTGATGGGGTGGCCGTGGATCCGGCGAAAGTGGAGGCCATCAGAGACTGGCCGGTGTTGAGGACCGTGGCGGAAGTCCGAAGTTTTCTTGGACTAGCCGGGTACTATAGGAGATTCGTGGAGAATTTCTCGAAGATAGTTCTACCCCTCACCTCACTCACTCGTAAAGACCATAAGTTTGTGTGGACCCAAGAGTGCAGCCAAGCATTCGAGGCACTGAAGGAGAGGCTTATGATGGCTCCGATCCTGAGATTACCGCAAGGGACCGATGGATTTCAGATTTTCAGTGACGCATCGGGATGCGGTTTGGGTTGCGTGTTTGTGCATTATGGCAAGGTAATAGCTTTTGGGTCTCGACAGCTGAAACCTCATGAGAGGAATTACCCCGTCCATGACTTGGAGCTGGCGGCGGTAATCTTCGCATTGAAAATATGGCGACACTATGTGTATGGCGCAAGGGTGGAGATCTTCACGGACCATAAAAGCCTGAAGTATCTCTTGGATCAGAAGGACTTGAACATGCGGCAACGCAGATGGGTTGAATTTCTTGGAGACTACGAAGTGGCGATTCAGTATACGCCGGGTAAGGCCAACGTGGTGGCGGATGCGTTGAGTAGAAAGTACTCGGGGCAAGGAAATTGGATCGAAGCTCATGATGAGCGGTTGGTTCGGGAATGGGAGTCCCTTGGGTTGGAATGTGTTGCGAGAGGCGAGTCTAGCGTGGCTCGATTGAACTGGATTGAAGTGCAAAGCGACTTGTCCGATCGTATTCGGGAAGCGACTCGATTGGATGTGGAGTTTCAACCTTTTGTGTTGGAGGCTCAAAAGGGCGAGAGCAGCGCCTAGGAGATGATTGGGGGAATCTTGAGATAGGATGGAAGGGTTTGTGTACCACAGTTTGGCAATCTCCGTGAGGAGTTGATGTTTGAGGCTCACTTCTCAAAGTACTTCATTCACCCAGGCAGTACAAAGATGTACTTGGATATGAAAAAATCCTTTTGGTGGCCGGGGTTGAAGCGAGATGTAGCTTTGTATGTGAGTCGTTGCCAAACATGTGCCTTGGTGAAGGCCGAATGTCAGAATCTGGGCGGGTTCCTGAAGCCCCCTTCCAATTCCTGAATGGAAATTTGAGGACATCTCCATGGACTTTGTGCATGGTTTGCCTAGATCGCAGCATGGTAATGATGCTATTTGGGTGATCGTGGATCGCCTAACCAAGGTGGCTCACTTCATCCCAAATCGAAAAGAGGACAGCGTGGAGAAGCTGGTGGAGTTGTATGTTCGCAACATTGTGCGACTGCACGGAGTTCCTAAGAGCATAGTCAGTGATCGAGATGGACGATTTACGTCCAAGGACTGGAGATTGGTTCAGAAGAGCTTGGGCACGAAGCTAAATTTTAGTACGGCGTTCCATCCTCAAACTGATGGGCAAACGGAGAGAACGAACCGTACTATGGAGGACATGTTGAGGATGTGTGTTCTTGATTTTGTCAAGAGGTGGGAGGATCACCTCTTCATGGTAGAATTTGCGTACAACAACAGTTTTCAAGCTAGTATAAAGATGGCGCCATACGAAGCTTTGTATGGGAGGCGGTGTCGAACGCCAATGTCTTGGGCAGAGGCAGGAGACACCAAACTTTTGGGAAAGGGTGCGGTAGTTGACGCTTGTGAGATGGTACGGACCATCCAAGAGCGTATGAAGGTGGCACAAGACAGGCAAGCAAAATATTTTAATGCTCGTCACCGGAAGTTGGAATTTACAGTTGGTGATTGGGTTTATCTGAAGGTCAAGCCGTTCAAAGGCGTCTCACGGATTCGCCGACTCAAGAAGTTGAGTCCAAGGTTTTTGGGGCCTTTTGAAATTGTTGAGCGGGTAGGAGAAGCAGCATATCAGTTGGCATTGTCCGCAGACTTGAGTGGATTACATGACGTCTTCCACGTCTCCGCTTTGAGGAAAGCCTTTGTGGAGGCTAGCGTGGTGATAGAGCCGGCATCGGTGCCGATTGAGGAAGACTTGAGGACGCGAGTCCTCCCAATTACTATAGAGGATTCAGAGACTCGGCAGTTGCGGAATAAAGAAGTCAAACTCGTGAAAGTTCGATGGGACAACTGCGGTCGTGAGGAGTTCTCTTGGGAACGAGAACAGGCCATACTAGAAGATTATCCAGAACTTTTCATGTCAGGTACAAGTTAAGCTTTGTACCCTTTTGTTTTGTAATTTCGGGACGAAATTCTGTTAAGTGGGGGAGAGCTGTAACACCCCAGTTTTTGCAAGAGGTTCAGTCTGCAGCTCTGAACACTTTTGGCTTTCTGGCAGGAGGTACACGGCCTGCGACACGGGCGTGTCGCAGGGCGTGTCGAGGCCGTGTCGACACTCGGCCCAAGTGTCGACACTTTCGCTCGACAAAGTGTCGAGAGTGGGGCACACGGCCTGCGACACGGGCGTGTCGCAGAGCGTGTCGAGGCCGTGTCGACACTCGGCCCAAGTGTCGACACTTTCGCTCGACAAAGTGTCAAGAGTGGGGCACACGGCCTGCGACACGGGCGTGTCGCAGGGCATGTCGAGGCCGTGTCGACACTCGGCCCAAGTGTCGACACATTCGCTCGACCAAGTGTCGAGACTGGGGCACACGGCCTGTGACACGGGCGTGTCACAGGGCGTGTCCCGCTTGGTCGACGATCTTCGCTCGACGTTTTTCCGTGGTGTCGACACAAAGCCTGTCGACGGGTGTCGAGACTTGGCACACGGCTTGGGACACGGGCGTGTCCCAGGCCGTGTCATCTCTCGGGTTGGTTTCGGGGCCGTGTTGTTGGAGGCACACGGCCGGCCACACGGCCGTGCACTGGGGACACGGGCGTGTCGGGTTGGACACGGGCGTGTCGGATGCCCGTGTATGGTTCCAGGCGCGTCGATTTGAGACGACGAATGAGGCACACGGCCCTGGACACGGGCGTGTGCCAGGCCGTGTTCGGCCCAGGTCTTTTATTTTCCAGGCGAATCGTGGCCATTCTTTCCCAGATTTTGGGATCTGACGACTCAGGGCTGTTCTTGGGGAGTTAAGTCCGATTTTTAGGGTGGGGAAACCCTCATTGTTTTCCAAGTCTTCTCTTTCTAAGTTCTTGAGAAAAGTTAGAGCAAAGAGGAAGAAGAAGAAGGTCTTGGGCTGTAGGAAGGGTTTCGGAGCTCCAAATCGCGAGCCGAGTCCGGATCCGTGAAGCTTGGAGCGTTGCGAAGTTTTCCATCCGGCTTTTTTTGCCATGGCAAGGAAGAGGAGTCGGAAGGTAACGACATCTCTCCTCTCGGTCCTTAGGATGCATGTATTAGCATCATTTAGTTTTCTTTCTCTCTAATTTTTGGGCACCAAACTCTCAAATGAGAGGGGTTTTGGTTTGCCAAGTTTCAAGAGGAACTTCCGGGTTGATTGAGTCCGTCACCGGCATATTTTGCATTAGAGATCCGCTTCGCTAGTGGATTAGGCATGGTGGGTGAAGCCATAGTCGCGACAGTTAGTCCGACTCGGTGATGTTGCATACGAACTTAGGGATTCGTAGGGACTTTCCGTTGCGGCAAGATGTCGTTTGTGATGTGATGGTGATTGTCCCGTTTATTTGCAAAGGTACGTGTAGTCGGACCCGGACAAGGTTAGCTCCTCGAGGCGGTAGATGGTTTCCTTGAGGGACAAGGTTAGCTCCGCGCGAGTTGGAGATGGTTTCCTTGGTGCGCGGGAACGCTGCAGTACAATGAGGGTTTATGTTGTATTTAGTCTTGGTTTGTGTTGTGCCAAGGCGTGCCTATGTCTCTGTGGTCGGCTGGCTATCCCGTGACATGTGCGTCATGTGTGGAGAGTGTCCCGGCGAGACTAGTCCCCTTCTGTGAGACTGACGAGAATGCCAAGCTTGGGGCAAGCCCGGGGCAAAGAGACCATGAGCGGGTGGGGTCCAGCAAGGCTTCTTAGAATCGGTCGGTCTGTGTTTGTTGGAATCCTGACATGAGATGTCAGAGCTTGCAGGCAAGCCCGGGGCTAAGCCCACGAGCGGGTGGGGTCTTGGCAAGATTTCCTTGTGGCGGCCTGTGCACCGTTTGAGGGAGAGGTGTCTCCCTTAGTGTTTGCGGCTTTATGCCAATTGGGGAAATGTGAGTACCCAAATGTTGTGATGTTGTGCTAGTTGCATACGCAGTAGGGTGCCTTGGGCGAAGCCCGAGTGTTGCATACATGTTGCATAGTAGGCCCTTTTATTACATGCTCAACCAGTAGAGAACGTGTTTGATGATTGAGACATCCAAGCCTGTTTTAATGCTTTTCTATTTATAGATGATTATATTGCATACGAAGTGCTGACTTGCAGGTTGGAGGGTTCCCCGGGGTCCGTTAGGGGCGGCCGGGAGGAGATGTGTTGTTACACAGTTTGAGGTCAGCCTTTGCTGACCCACGTTACTAATAATTTTTACAGGGCAAGGATCGCATGCAGAAGCTAGCACGCCGGCCAGAAAGGCCTAAGCCCCATGAAGTGTTTATCCCTTTTTGTAGCACTACTGTTATGATGATGTTTGTTTGAGACTATCTTTGTCCGGCTTGCATGCCGAGGTAGACTAGGAGTGCTGAGCACATTCATGTTTGATGTACTATTTCTTTTTGGACACTTGATGTAAGGCCTTAAGGCCATTTGTTTTACTCTTTAGTGGTGGATAACTTCTAGTCCTGTTTTGTTTCCGCTGTGTTGTGCAAGTGTTTTGAGTTTGGGTAGCTATATCAACTTATAATACTAAAGCTGTGGCGTTCGTATGTTGTGGGGCCCCGGCCGGACCCATATTATACGTTCACTACAGGGGAGGTGTTACAGTCGACACATTGTGTTGGGTGTCGACACTTTAACTTAGTCTCTGCAGACTTTTGCTGAGTGTCGACACAGCTCCAAGTGTCTACACTTTCTTGTGTAGACACAGTTTCACTGGGTTTCGACACAGCTCCTTGTGTCGACACATTCTGTCTGCACTTTACTTCACTGAGTGTCGACACAGCTCCAAGTGTCGACACTATCTGTCTGGTGTCGACTCTGCATCCCAGGTGTCGACACAATGACTCCAAGTGTCGACACTGCTTGTCTGGATGTCGACACAAGCTTTCTTAAGTGTCGACACTTTCCCTCAGGGTGTCGACACATGGACTTAGAAACTTTTTGCTTCAGTCCAGTGATTTCTTAACCTGCACAAGTAACTCAAACATACATCAAATACATTATGATGTATATCATTGAGTTGGGTGAGGCTTCTTCAAATCAGGTACATTTGACCAATGTACCCAACAATCTCCCCCTATTTGGAGAAGTCATAACCCTTAGTCAATGATATACACCATTCATAACTAAAAATTACATAATGATGTAAAGCAGATTATAAACAGCCGGGTAAACATAAACATGTAATATTTCACACATGTATACACATTCAACATTGCAGAACAAACAAGAAATAGACATATTCTCAGAACAATCATGAAATATATTTATCATATATTGTTCTAACATTTTTCTAATACATCTTCAATGGTTTACACAAATGTTTTTCATTCAAAAGATTACAACAATCTTCAAGTCAATTCCTAATCTATTTCTAGTCTGGTTCTTTGATAACAATGCCTTTGCCAGATTGGACTAGAGCTTTGACAGTGGCTTCAGCAGTTTCAGCAACAGCAGGCTTCTTGCCTTTTAAGTCCTTCTTCTTCAGCTCTTCTGCTTTGATTTTCTGCCTTTCAAAATAGTGGTATGGCTTGAGGAAGTACTTGCTAGGCTCCACTGCAGTAGGAGGTAGCTTTCCCATCTTTGCCTTTCTTCTATATTGAACAATGGCCTCCTGTCTTATTTCATGTTTCCTCCATTCTGCTTCAGAGAACCACTTGTTCCTTTCATGAGCATTGTCCTTGGCAGCTTTCCAGGCAGTTAAAATTATATTCCTAGAGGTAGGGCTCCACTGTTCAAAATCTGGCCTTTGTTCTGCTTGTTCCCTAAACCTCTTCTTTGACAACCTTGCCTCTTCTTCTTTCTCTAATGCCTCTTGCATAGCTGCAGAAATAGGTTGAACAACCTTGTCAATGTGGACATTGTCCTTGCCCTCAAGTGGTCTATACATTGTGCTTACATCTGCTTGAACCATGTCAAAATCTGGAGGTGGAAAATTCACTTGAGCTACCTCTGGTTGCTCACCTCCAAGATATGCAGTTTGAATCCCTGATTCAGCAACATTATCATCATCACAGAGTGGAGGATACCCCAGTGTAGCTCTGATGGAGTTAGATATCCATTTGGCATGGTCAGAGCTAGCTTTGACTAATACTCTCTCCCCCTTTATGACTTCTCTGGCCATATGATCTCTGACATCATCCTTTTGAAATCTTATTTGACTGTCCAAATATCTGATTCCCTCTTTAAAGAATGGTTTTAGCTTTTGCAGTTGTTCAGAGATAGCTTTCTGAGAGGCTTGAATTGCAGTCTTGACAGCAGTAATCTCAGCTTGAAATACTTTATCAAAGTCAGCCTTAACTGCAGCAGCAGATGTAGAAGGTTCAGCAGACTTATTCTTCAATTCAGTGATTATAGCATTGTGTGAAGCAGTCAAGTTGTCATTCATCCTTAACTGATTTTCCAGTACATACCCTTGCTTCAATGCTATATCATCTACTTGGGCTTTGATCTTCTCCTGGTGTGTTGCTAGATAGACCACTGCATTCCCACCCTTGTGGAAGCAGTCTGTCATCTCCTTCTTGTTGAGATTCATCTCAAACCTTATAGACTTTATTTCCTGTGTAAGATCAAACTGTAGGGTCTTGTGCCCTTCATCCACATATGTCTCAATTGCCTTTCTTTGCTCATCCAATTTGATCTGTAGTGCAACCATTAAAGCACTATAATCAGCAGTTGGAGCTTGCTGAACTATAGGCTGTGGGGCAATGGATTGCAAGGCTTTCTTATAACTCTGACTTCTCCTCTTGAAGACATAGAGTTTCTTCTTCTTGGCCCTAGCACTCTCCTCATCTTCAGAGGCAGAAGTGCTGGCAATATCAACCCTGTCCTTAGGGCTTTGAGGCTTCTCAGTTTGCACATCAGGTGCTTGCTCAGTTTCTAGCCTAATAGGCTCTTCCAGATCTTGTACTTGCTCCCCCTCTACAGCAGCACTCTTATCTTCAGCAGCAGCATCCTTGTCCATATCAAAATCTTCTTGATCTAGATTTAGGAATAAATCCTCCATGGTGTATTCTGGTGGTGAAGAAGCTGGAGATGTTCTTGGTTCTTCAACTACAGGATCAGGAATTACTTCTTGTACAGCAGATGTGTCTTCTGTAACAGCATCTGGTTCTTGAGTATTCAGCTGAGTTTGCTAAAGATCATCAGACAAATCAGCATCTTTCATAAGATATTCTAAAGAATTCAGGTCAGTGAGTACCTCTTGGATGATGATGGTGGCTTACTCACTGTCCAGTGTAGAGGGTTATTCTACACCTGGAAGCTCCCCCTGGCTGTGATCCCTATGGATGAGGCTAGCTTGAGGCAGCTCCCCCTGGATCTCAGCAATATCTTGAGCAGCAGGGGTCTTCTCTGCAGCCACTTCCTCTTGATCATCAGGAGTGAAAACAACTTGTTCTTCACTCCCTGAACTGCTGGAGGAATCCTGTGTCACAGGAACTTGCTTCCTTTTCTTCTTTGGAGGAGAATCTTTCTTAGTAACTGGCTTCTCTGGGGTTGCCACTTCCTTGGACAACACCCTGTCCCATCTGGAAAAGATCCTTTGATCCATTTTCCTCATATGGTTTATCTTGCTGCCTGCAGCAGTATTCATTACCTCTGGTATGGTACCAGATAGATAAAGACTAATGATCCTGCCCAGATTGGGCTTCTTCAGACTTTCCTTAATTTTCTCATACACCACTTGAGACCAATCTGTTTTAATAGTGAAGATAATTCTTGTCATGATTTCAAACATATTGGCAGACACTCTGTCATGCCCTCCTGTCTTGCTGAGTAAGACTTTTCCTACAATTTCAGACATGAACTTCCCTTGATTATTCATGCCTTTCCTGTTGAATACAGATCCTATCTTCATCTTAGGATCAAGACCACACCAGGTTAAAGCTTCCCTGGTCTTTGAAGCAGTTACTTCTTCTTCATCTTGTGTTTTAGGTAGCTGGAGCACCTTCCTCAGATGCTTTGGTGAAACCTTGACCTTAGTCACATGAACTCTGGATTTGATTCTGAATCCAGATTCATCGACTGCAGCTCCATTAAGGAATTCAAGAACTTCCTTTTTCCAAATCTTTGTTGGTTCTGAAACCAAGTATTCTAGTCCAGAATTGGCGACTAGGGTTACCACCGACTTGATTTCTTGATCAGCTTCATCGAACGCACCTCGCACTAGCTCATAGCCCTCGTTAACATTCTCCTCAAGCTTAGGAGCCATTAGGGTTTGGAGAATTAGTCTTTAGAAAAGAGAGGCGTCGACACAGTAGTTTTGGTCTCGAAACTTTGAAAGCGTGTCGACAAACAAAGACAGAAACCTATTTATACCTGTCTAATTTTGAAGATGAACAGGCGGGACAGCTAGCTTAACATGTGTCGACACTGGCAATAAGTGTCGACACTGACTTATAATGTCTCGACACATATGTGTCGACACAAGTTTAGTCAACAGATATTATGTGTCGACACTTGGTTATGTGTCGACACAACATAACTCGACACATTGTCGAGACTTTACTTAGAAAATTCTGAGTAAAACATAAGTGTCGACACCACATTGGATGTGTCGACACCTACTGGACATGTGTCGACACTAACATTCTGAAGTGTCGACACCAACATCCTAGATGTGTCGACACCTTTCTCCTGAAGTGTCGACACCACTATTCTGTGTCGACATAGACTTGTCTATGTGTCGACACCTTTTTACTTAGCCAATTTTCTATTCTATAAACTTAGTCTAAGTTTATCATTCCTAGTTCAATTTTGAATCTATTGAACTTAGCTTCTTCTAGGGGCTTAGTAAACATGTCAGCTATCTGATTACTAGTTTTAACATATTCAAGTGAAATATCTTCTCTTTCTACATGTTCTCTAAGAAAGTGATATTTAATCTCAATATGTTTTGTTCTACTATGAGATACAGGGTTATTAGCTATTGAAATAGCACTTGTAGAATCACAGTAAAGTGGAGTTCTACTTACCTGAAATCCATAGTCCTCTAGCTGATGTTGAATCCACAGAAGTTGAGCACAGCAACTTCCTGCAGCCACATACTCTGACTCAGCTGTGGAGATAGCCACACTGGTTTGCTTCTTGCTACTCCATGAAATTAGTCTCCCACCTAAGAATTGACAGGTTCCAGTAGTACTCTTTCTATCCTCTTTGCATCCTGCAAAGTCTGCATCTGAATAACCTGTTAGATCAAAATCTTCAATCCTAGGGTACCAGAGGCCTAGATAGGGAGTGCCCTTTAGATATCTCAATATTCTTTTGAATGCAGTCAAATGAGACTCTTTAGGGCAGGCTTGATACCTTGCACAAACACATGTAGCATACATGATGTCTGGTCTACTAGCAGTCAAGTATAATAGGGAGCCAACTATCCCTCTATATAAGGTTTCATCTACATGTTTCCCTATATCATCCTTGCTAAGAGACATACTTGACCCCATAGGAGTCTTCATGGTACTGGATGAATCCATACCATACTTCCTTATGAGTTCTAGGGTGAACTTTGACTGACAAATGGACAAACCACCCTCAGTCTGTTTAACTTGGAGACCCAAGAAAAACTTCAGCTCTCCCATACTACTCATCTCAAACTGACCTTGCATAAGTTTTGCAAACTTTTTGCAAAGGCTGCTTTCAGTAGACCCAAATATAATGTCATCTATATATATTTGGACAAGTATGACTTTGCCTCTAGATTCCCTAAGGAATAGAGTCTTATCTATTTTCCCCCTTGAAAACTTGTTCTTAATGAGGAAACTAGATAGGGTTTCATACCAAGCTCTAGGAGCTTGCTTTAACCCATACAAAGCTTTCCTAAGTCTATAGACATGATGAGGTAGAGTTGGATCAACAAAACCTGACGGCTGCTCCACATAGACTTCTTCTTTCAAATTACCATTTAGGAATGCTGACTTGACATCCATTTGGTATACCTTGAATCCTTGATAGGTTGCATAGGCCAAGAACATCCTTATGGCTTCCAGTCTGGCTACTGGAGCAAAGGTTTGATCAAAGTCAATACCTTCTTCTTGCCTATATCCTTTAGCAACCAGTCTAGCTTTATTCTTAATGATGACCCCTTATTCATCCATCTTATTCCTGTAGATCCACTTAACTCTTATTACATTGTGGTCTTTAGGTTTAGGAACAAGTTCCCAAACCTTGCACCTCTTGAACTGATTAATCTCTTCTTACATTGCTTCAGTCCATTGTGGATCTTGTATTGCTTCTTCAAATCTTTTAGGTTCAACTTGAGACAAAAAGCTGGAGTAGATTGCTGCATTCATGTATCTGCTCCTGGTTTGAACTCCTTGTCTTGGATCTCCAATAATCTGCTCTACTGGATGATCTCTAAGATGCCTATTGGCTGGAGGCATCCTAACTTCTGGTTGAACCTCTTCAGCATCTGCTTCATGTTGTACACCTTGTATTTCTTCAGCAACTGACACATGTAGTTCTCCCCCTGGACAACAGCTACTCTCCTCAACTTGCTGTCTTGCAGCAGGTACTTCTTCTATAGTAAGCTTGTCCATTTTCTTTGTCAAACCTGTGGGGCTGCATACATTGCTAGACAACTCATTATTAATAAGTTTAGTCTCATCAAAAACTACATGTACAGTCTCCTCTACAACTTGTGTAGTCAAGTTGTATACTCTATAAGCCTTACTATTGTTGTTGTACCCAACAAAAATTCCCTCTTGGGACTTGGCAGCAAACTTAGTTATGTAAGACTTCCCATTGTTAAGTATGAAGCATTTGCAACCAAAGATCCTGAAGTAGGATAGGTTTGGTTTCCTGCCTTTCACAACTTCATAGGGGGTCTTGTTTAGCCCTTTAGTGATGGTAGCCCTATTTATAACATGGCATGCAGTGTTAACTGCTTCAGCCCAGAAATACTCTAGCAGTGATGTATCACTTAATAGGGTCCTACCAGCCTCTATCAAGATTCTATTCTTCCTCTCAGCAATGCCATTTTACTGAGGTGTTCTAGGTGAAGAGAATTCTTGAAGTATCCCAAAGTCTTCACATAGTTTTGTCATGCTATCAGACTGAAACTCAGTACCATGGTCACTTCTAATTTTGACCACAGTACTATTTAGTTCATTCTGAATTTGCTTGACAAAGCTGTAGAAGACACTAGGTGTTTCAGATTTCTGTCTTAAGAAGAACACCCAGGAAAAACTTGAGTAGTCATCTACAACTACAAGGGTATAGACCTTCCTACCTAAGCTGTGAACAGGCATTGGACCAAAGAGATCCATATGCAAGAGGTATAGACACCTCACAGCATCTTTGTTATCTATGCTTCTAAAGGTGGATTTAGTCTGCTTGCCCTTTTGACAAGCTGAGCAAATGCCATCTTTAACACACTTAACTTGAGGACCATTCCTCACTAACTCTTTACTAAAGAGTTTGCTAATTGTCTTGTAGTTAAGATGGGCTAGCCTCTTGTGCCATTTGACATAATGAGAGACTGTCTCATCAGCTACAAGACACACGGGAGAACCATTGTTCTCAATCATAATGTCTAGGTAGTAGACATTCCTCTTCCTATATCCTGTCAAAATGATCTCTTGATATGACAACCATTTTTAACAAATGAGATGTCATACCCTACATCACTTAATTGACTTATAATTATTAGGTTGTGTTTCAACCCTTTAACATAAGCCACTTGAGTAATGGTAACTAAGTTTGAAGAAATGTTACCAAACCCTTTAATGATTCCTTTTTCAGAACCACCAAAGGTCACTTTAGGACCATTTTTGATTGGAATGTAGTCCTTCAGTAGTCCCCTAGTTCCAGTCATATGTCTGGAACATCCACTGTCCAAGTACCATGTAGGGGTATGACTACTTGGACTCACCTGCAAAACAAATTAATGAACCTTGGAACCCAAAGTATTCTTGGGTCCTTGGTGATTGTTAGTTTGCAATTTGACAAACCTACCTACTGGCTTTCCAACAGGTAGTTTGGAACTCACTTTGGCACTCACATTGTGCCAACAGTCTACTGCAAAATGGCCAACTTTGCCACAGCACCAACATTCAAATTTATTGTACCTTTGCTTAGGTACTGCCTTGGCTGTCTTGACTACAGCAGGCTTGTTGAATGTTGGGGCTTTGCCCTTGGACTTATACTTGGACTGCTCAGTCCCTGCAGGTTTAATAAAGCCCAGTCCAGCTTTACCCTTGTGATGAACAAATTCATCAATTATGGGTAACACTGACTTAGGTTTAGAAAACCTAGCAACCAAGTCCTTCTCCTTCTGAAGATTGTTCTCCAGACACTTAATTTGATCATTCTTAAAAGTGATAGTTCCCATCTGAATCACTGTTATGTGTTTCAGCATGGCTATCTCATTCAGTTTTTGATCAAATTGCTTCTCAAAATATGTTGCAGCAGCTTTAAGATCAGCAATTTCCTTTGCCTGACTTTTGGCAAGGGACTTGCTTTTCTTGTAAGCTTGCAACAGCACTCTATATTCATCTATAAGTTGATGAATATCATCCTCAGACTCAGATACATTCTCATCACTTGATGAAGAAGAATCTGAATCTGAACTAGAACAAGAAACTGAATTTAAACTTGAACTTTGTACCTGACTGGGTCCTGGCTGCTCCAGGATTTTGGCACTGTCTGTCAAAGCCATTAGCCCTTGGCAATGACTGTCTTATTGTTCATAAATTGACTCCAAGATCTGCATGAATTCTTCTTCTTCTTCTTCAGCAAACAGCCCTATGTAGGCTTCAGCCTCAGACTCAGTTTCTGAAGAAGAGATATCTGATAGAGTCTTCTCCTTCTTAGCAACAAAAGACTTTTCTTTCTTCCATTTGAAGTGAGTCTTTTTCCTGTCACCAGATTCCTTTCTCTTCTCTAGACAATCTGCAATAACATGGCCCTGTCTATTGCAGCAATAGTAAACAATCTTTGAACCAGTTGCCTTGCTTGATTTTGTCCTTTTCTTGTCATTCTTTGAAGACCTCTTTTTCTGATAAGAGTCTTCCTTTCCTTGTGATGTAGAAGGCCTTGACCTCCACTGTTTCGTTTTCAAAAACTTCTGAAAGTGTCTAGTGAAAGCAGTAAAGTCTTCATCACTTTCACTGCTCTTAGACTTTGTGCTGACAGACTCATCAGACTCTGATTCAACTACCTCTGGAGGTGGAGTTAAAGACTTATTCCTGCACTTTTTGGGAACTTCGGTCTTGAAAGCAACAGTTCTTTCTTTGTGCTCAGTCCTTGTTGATTTCTCCTCCTCTTTTCTTACTGTCAACTGCATCTCATATGACAATAACTTGCCAAACAGTGTAGCGGGAGGAATTTCCCCCAACTTAGCCATTTCTCTTATGACACAGATCTTGGTGTCCCAATCTTTGGTTAGGGACCTTAGGAACTTGTCATTTAGTTCATAGTTACTGAACTCTCTTCCATAAGACATGAGTTCATTAACTATTCTGTAAAATTTCTTATAGCACTCAGTGATGCTATCACCCTTTCCTTGCCTAAAGCTTTCATACTCCTGATTTAACAAGGACTTCCTATCTTGCCTAACTTCTTCAGAACCTTCCATATAGACAATGAAAGTATCCCACATCTCTTTTGCTGTTTTATAGTGAATTAAGTTCTGAAAAGTTGCATCATCAATGGCACTCACTATTATGTTCTGTGCCCTCTTGTCCATGGTGGCCAGGACAATTTCATCCTTAGTCATCTCAGAGAAATCCTTTGGAGTTCTCTGGTTTGCATCTAGAACTGAAATCTTCATGGGCACATAAGGCCCTTCCTTTACTGTGATGTAGATTCTAGGGTCTGAGGCCTCCATAAATAGCCTTACCCTTTCTTTCCAGATCCCAAAGATCTCCTTTCTGCATATGGGTAATTTCATGGAACCCAATTCCTTATGATTCTCATAGGAACCCATGTTTCTTGATTTTCTTGAATTTCTTGAATCTGTGTTTTCCCTTACACTGAATCTGCCAAACAGGATCTCCTCAGACTGTTAGTCCTTGTTTTGAGGAACCTGGCTCTGATACCACTTGAAAGATGTGGTACCTAAACACCTAGAGGGGGGTGAATAGGTGACCTAATCCTTTTCTAACTTTGTTGGCAGCCAAACAGTTATATCACAGATTTCTGACTACTTTTGCACAGCAAACATCAATAACAAAACATACACAGCTAATCCACAGCACAATCACAGCACAGCACACAGTGTTTTATAGTGGTTCCCCAAGATATTGGTACATCCACTTTCCCCCTTCGCCTATCTAGCAGTGTACTAGATTCGGCCAAACTTCTCCACTGTCTCAGAACCCAAATTGGTTCCTACACCTCAGGCCCAAAGCCTTACAACTCAGCTTTATCCCAAAGCCTACACTCAGCCAATCAAGGCCTACACTCAGCCAACCAAGGCCTACACTCAGCCAACAAGGCCTACACTCAGAGATCTCTATCTCCTACACTCAGGCTAATAAGCCCTACCCTCAGCCTTTATAAATATAGGCTTACAATCACTCAGATCCAATGGATCCTACAAGTTAAAAATGTAATACAAATAATAACTCTACAACTCAGAATTAAAGGAGGGGAGTTGAGAGATTTTTGATGAGTTCTTGGAAGAACTCAGCTGGATTCACCCTGACTTAGCTTTCTTCAAAGCTTCTTGAGTAGAACTGAATAAGACTGAATCCTCTGTAGTTGTTCCTTGACCTCTGCCACTTAAGATCCAGACTGAATCTGAATCCTTCTTCTCAGCCTAGTTCCAAAGGCTGATTTCTTGGATGGAGCCCTATCTCTCCAACTTCTTAGATCTGCACTTGAACTGCTAGATCTTCTTGTGTTGATACTCTTTGTACCACTATAATAATTACTTCAACAATAATCTGATCAACAACTTCAACAACTCTGAACAACTTTCAACAACAGTTTCTGTAAACTGTAGGTGCATATTTATAGGCCTTCTTCATGGTAACCGGTTGGTCCGGTCCATAACTGACTTCTGATATCTCTGACAGGTTTTGTAGACCGGCTGGAACGGCATCTGTCAAATCATCCAGTCATTTCTTGAAAATCTCTAACTGTCTGTAAGTGTCGAGACTTTCTGTCTTTAAGTGTCGACACTTATAGTCCAAGTGTCGACACATGCTGTGTAAGTGTCGACACAAGTCTACAAGGTGTCGACACATATCCTTGTATGTCTCGACACAGATTCTTCTTCATGTGTCGACACTGAAATTGAGTGTCGACACAAGTACTTGTTCTTCTAGCTTTTGCTGAATTCTTCTATGTGTCGACACATCTCCTTTGTGTTGACACATCTTCTTGTGTTGAATCTGTCAAGTGTCGACACTGCTTCTTGGTGTCGACACATAGTCTTCTATGTTGAATCTTGCTGAGTGTCGACACAGCTCCTTGTGTCGACACACCTTCTTGTTGTTGAGACTTCAGCTGAGTGTCGACACATTCCCATAGTGTCGACACTTGTACTTAGAATAATTTGTTGTTCTTTCTGTTCTTTGCTAAGTGTCGACACAGCTCCATGTGTCGACACTTTCTTCCAGTGTTGAGTCTTCAGCTGTGTGTCGACACATTGTTCTGGGTGTCGACACATACTTCAAATGCTGACTCTTCTGTTGAGTGTCGACACATTGTGCTGGGTGTCGACACTTACTTCAAGTGCTGACTCTTATGCATAGTGTCGACACATTGTGTTGGGTGTCGACACTGTAACTTAGTCTCTGCAGACTTTTGCTGAGTGTCGACACAGCTCCAAGTGTCGACACTTTCTGGTGTAGACACAGTTTCACTGGGTGTCGACACAGCTCCTTGTGTCGACACATTCTGTCTGCACTTTACTTCACTGAGTGTCGACACAGCTCCAAGTGTCGACACTATCTGTCTGGTGTCGACTCTGCATCCCAGGTGTCGACACAATGACTCCAAGTGTCGACACTGCTTGTCTGGGTGTCGACACAAGCTTTCTTAAGTGTCGACACTTTCCCTCAGGGTGTCGACACATGGACTTAGAAACTTTTTGCTTCAGTCCAGTGATTTCTTAACCTGCACAAGTAACTCAAACATACATCAAATACATTATGATGTATATCATTGAGTTGGGTGAGGCTTCTTCAAATCAGGTACATTTGACCAATGTACCCAACAAATTTCCAACTCCCTGTTTTCGCGCGTTGAGAGAGTTTAAGCTGCGGTTTTGACTAAAACTTACATTTACCCTAAGTGGAAAGCGCTGACAGCGTCGAGTGAGCCGAGTTCACGCAACGCCGTCACCTAGCGTAGGATTTGCAGCTAAGTATTTTCGGTGTCAAGTAAGCGAAGCTTACTCAACGCCGCGTCGAGTGGGCTCGACATTTCTGTCTTGGGTTCGTGTGTTTACTTAGGATTGTTAGTGTGACTTTTCCCTTTCTCTAGGGTGGTATTGGGTGTTCGGCTAGTTTAGCTTGCCGACTCTTGGGTTGTGGCAGGTGGTGGAGTTTTGGTGGCCTCTAGAGGGGTGGATTTTGATGTGGAGAGCTGTGGCCACCGCCTTTTGCCCCGGTTTGGGTTGGTGTGTGTGGGACCCTAAAGCTGCCACTGTTGACCCCTTAGCCCTTTTTTGATCTGGTTTTGGTTATGTATTCAGATTCATGTTTTGACCACTGCCACTTACCCACGTGTTAGGATTGTTAGTCCCTTTCCTGTTTATGTTTTCTCTTTCTTTTGGCATATATGTATATGTCTTGTTGTTGTTGCAGACTCTTTGTAGGGCAAGTTGCTTTTATTTCTCGCACTTGGTGTGCTTTGCTGTGCTTTAGACAGTACTCTTTTCTTACTGTCATGCCCTTTCTTTTGCTTATAGCAGTTTGTTGTCGGGTTGGTAAACCCTTCTTTTCATTTTCTTACAAGTCTAATGCTCTATTTACCTTTTGATTATTTTCTTGCTGAGATGTTCTTTTCTTGAATGCCTCAGGTCTAGGTTGTAGCCGGTTCAGCGGCTAGTTCTTTTGGAGGGGCTGATTGGTGGCCTCCTGGGTAGCTGAGATAGCGGATCCCCGATTTTGTGAGGTAGTTTTTTACCTTTCTGTATAAACATACATACTCCCCAGTGGGTTCGTGTCAGGTTGTTGGCTCCCACTAGTGGCTTCTTGCGATGCTGGGTATGAACTTAAACTGCTGTTTTTGCCTATTTGTGGTTGTTTACTTGCTTCTGGGAAGGATTTATGCTAGGTTGCATGTTAGATATTTTAAACCTTAAAGCAATATTATATGTACATCATGCATAACATATTTATAAAACAAAGACACTATTTTTCCTTAGCGTAAAACACTATCTTTCATACATACTATATTCACCTTAGAGTCGTGCATACCATGAGTCGTCCCTCGGGGACAATTATGCTCATTTAGGGTGTCAACTTAATTGAACCAAACTATTTTCTACTGCGTATAAATATACTTTTAATTGTGGACTAGCTGATCCACCGTGCTGAGGGATACGACCTTACAACTTAACTGATTTTCTTTTATAATTAATCAACGATTTTCCTTAAAATCAAAGGTCTGGAGTTTTGCCTGAGCGTGTGCAGTTATCCCCTGCACGACGTGGCATCACGGTACGTGTTTTCTCTTGCTATGTTACGATTTTATCGTTGAGAAAATGCGGGTTGTGACACTGGCCAACTTCCTTGCAAACGCCGGATTGGCCCTCTCAAAATCTGTCTCCTTCGCCGCCCTGTCCATGAGCTCCTCAAAAGAGAGGGGGGCACCCTTTTCAACTCCATACTAAAGAAGCCTGACCTCAGTCCCAGGGTAAACGCAAGCATCAGCGTATATCCAGGGACCTCCTGGACCAGGAGGATCTCCTCCTAAAATCGATCCACGTAGTGTCCCAATATCTCATCCTGCCTCTACCTTACCGAGAACAAGCACTCCGCCTCCTTCTTACGCTTCTTTGATGTTGAAAACCTCAATAAGAAACCCCTCCGCAGATCCTCGAAACAATAGATCGACCTTGCCGGTAACTGGTGGAACTAGTCTTGCGCCTTCTCCTTCAAGGTGATGGCAAACAGTCGACACTTAAACGCATCCGTCATCTGCCTTATCGAAACCACATCTTCAAACCACTGCACATGCTGTACAGGATCATCCTTCCCCGAGTAGTAGGACATGTCGGGCTCCCGGAACCCCTCCGGCACCGGAGCCGAGATGACGAGTTCACTGAACGGGCTCTCGCCGGCTGCTTGCCGAGAGGGCACGTCTCGCGGCCTTGGCTGGCTAGCCTGATCCGCGAGACCGTGCCCAGGGAAGAGCTCTCGCACAGCTGCCTCCTTCTCGCCATCTTCAGTCGGGATCTCCTTCCCGGGGCGCTGGCCTGGGAAGAGTTCTCGCGCCGCCACGTCCATCTTGCCAGCCTCTGCCGGGACATCCTTCCCCGGGCGCTGAACAGGGGCGTTCTCGCCTAAGAGCAGGACCACCTTGATCGGGACCTGAGGCGTCGCCCACTCTCTCCTTGCCGAGAAGGCCAAGCTTATGGTCTGCATGACCTCTCGCCTGAAGTCCTCCAGCATCTTCCTCGCCGCCTCTTCTACCTGGGAGGGGGAACCTCCGGAACTAGATCCTTCACCTTCACCTCCTGCCATTGGACCAAACTCAAACTTTTCTTGTATCAGCTACCTTCCACGCTCACCGCACCAGAACTGTTGAAGCCAAAATTTGACTCCGACAAATGTTCGCAAAATAGGGGTGTAGCCGACACCTAATTGGCCCAAGCTCCGACCTCCGACTGGTCGTGAAGGACTAGAAAACTGGCCCAAAGCCGCAGCAGGGAGGTCCCACTGCTTACCCGGAAGGTCACTGAGAGCTTTCCCTCCAAAGCCAAAAGCTGGGCTTGGAGTTCCTCAGAAGACAATGTCGATGATTCCCTCAGAGTCGAAAAAGTCCCCTTCTGAAGAACCCCTATGGGCTTATTTATAGATTTTGGAATCTGAACTGCCAATAACAAAATTGTATTGGTCTGAAATTACCGGGGTACCCCTGGCTGGGTCTACCAACAGCCAAACTCCGCTGTTCTGAGGAGCTATGCGCAGGCCACCAAGGGTAAGAGGGTAAAAATACCCTGGGTAGAAGGGTAAAAACCCCTGTTGACATGGAAATATGAAAATGGTCTCTTCTCGCCCTGGCGAGTGGAGAAGCACCTGTCGGCGAGATGGACTCCACTGCCCATCTCGCCTGCGCCCTTTGCTACAAGGTCTTCTCGCCGCTGGAGGCCCTCTCGCCTCTGGCGGCCCTCTCGCCTCTGGAGGCCCTCTCGCCTCTTGGTGGGGTATCTTGCCCACTGGAGAGCCAATCATCTCGCCTCTTGTGAGTGGGCCCCCTGGTCCCATTCGCCTGCCTCGACCTATTTGCTCCTTGAGAGCTTCTTGCGAGCCCGAGGTTGTACATGTGTAGTGGACATTCTATATGTTGGGTTCATAACCTAAACTGCTTCTGCTAGAATGCTCTGAGTTATGATGCGTTCATAAATTAATTTGGATTTGGAACAATAAGTAATATCCTTACCTGTCCATAGTATATGACATCGGGCCCCGGCCGGGCATTCTGTCATATGTTATACGACGGATGGGAGCGTTACATATCACCTCAACCTACCACCAAGCATTGATGTTTCCGCTGGGTGAAAAATAATTTAGGTTCAGGAGCGATTCTAAGACTGCACGAAAATGTTATATCTGATCAATGAATTCAACAGAGGAGTACGTTTCGCCCCGAGTAGGAGGGACCCAATCACTAGGAATGGTAGAAAAATACATCCAACTTCCTCTTAAAGGCACACAAATTGTGGGCCTATTGAACGAGTATATCCCAATGTTAGTCAAAGGGGCTTGGTTTTCTAGCACAATGGAGGAATACATCCCGCTCCCAGTGGAGAACAATGGCCAGAGCAGCCTACTCGCCTAGTAAGTACAAATGGCTCGATGTCTATGATTGTGTGCTCTCTTCCTACTCCTTACTCTTCATACACTCCTTATCATTAAAATAATACTCGTGTAGGTTGTTGCTTAACAAAGGATTTAATAATTTTCCTTTAGAAAAGGTTTAGGGCATTGGAGAAACACTCCCCTGAAGTTTTTGGCATTCAGAACAAACTAAAATAGATCCAGGATTGATGTCTGTGAATGATTACTGGTGCCTTCGAGGACCCCGTTAGACGTATCTGAACGTCATAGCACCTTAGTCCCCAGGCCTTCGACCCTCCTGCTAGTGTGAGTTACTTCCCCCACCATAAGACTATGATCACTGCCCTCGTGAGATACTTTCTAGCGGCATATGTGGAAGGTCCGAATGTGTGTACAAGTCACACATTGATCAAGGAGTTGTCAGTGTTATTGTTTTCCCTCCAAGAACAAGCTTCTAGCAACATGCACTTACTCCCCACCAAAGTTCTTCCGCGTTGTGCCCGGACGAGAGCCCTGCAGATGCCTTGGGTCCTGTTGGAATCCTTAATCTCTAACAATCGAACTACATGGAGTAGCGGGCAACTTCTTCAAAGGAGTAGGAGTAGTCCCTTTTGTTTCCCTATACGAGTGTCCGACAAACAAGTTGTTTCACTTTGATAAGATTAGTCCGGCAGTGCTCACTCAACGGCTCACAGCACCTTGCCAAGATTCGTCTGCTCAATAATTCGCGATGCTTTAAATAGCTGTTCGAAATAATGGTAAATGTGGACACTCAACACGAGGTTTCCTAAGATTCTTTATATCTAAATAGATGAACACTTGGCACAAGGTCTTCTGGAATTCTTCATATCTAAACAGGCGGACACTCGGCATGAGGCCGCCTAGAATTCTTACTTCCTAAATAGGCTGGCACTCAGCATGAGGTTTCCTGGAATTCTTCCTATCTAAATAGGCGGTCACTCGATTCGAGATCTCCTGGAATTATTCTTATCTAAGTAAGCAGACACTTAACATGGTGTTGTTTTGAATTCTTTCTATCTAAATAGGCAAACACTTGACATGAGGTTGCCTGGAATTCTTTCTATTTAAATAGGCGGACACTCGACACGAGGTCGCCTGGAATTCTTCTAATCTAAATAGGTGGACACACAGTATGAAGTCACCTGGAACTTGTCCTATCTACATAGTCGGACACTCAGTTTGTTGAAGTCTATTAGGTCTTCCCCTAATCAAAATAAACTGACACTTAGCTTAGGGCAGTATAGGATTCGTTAATTCGAATGCGCGAGCTCGCATACTAAGGTCACATGCTACTCATACTCATAAGCATAACATAATGTGAATGGAATCAAAGTAACAGACAAAACCAAGTAAGTCCTTTACACTATTAAAATAAATCTATCTATAACATTCACAGACAGAAGAATCTTCAAAAGGGAAAAACTTTTTCGCTGTTAATATTATGGAGAGCCCTCCCCTAAGCTCAAAGGTGTCGCTTCTGGGTTGCTCACAAAAAAGGGTTCTATAATCTATTCCTACAAAAGTGGTCTTTAATGCATTGTTATCCTTCAATAGGTGGATTGTCGTCACCGCCTCACGCTTGGCAGCTTGGGCTTGCTCTTAGTATAACACTATCATGTCTGTCGCTCTCTTTTCCTACAAATAACAAGAGATAGTGAAAGATTATTTTTCACATAGGTAAGAGAAAAATGCTTGTGGCTATGTTTAGGTCATACCTTCATTCTTTCTTGTAGGCATGCATTCGCGACGAATGCATCGTCAAGAAGACTCCATGCCACACTATTATAGGAGAGAGCCTGCAAGTTCTTCGCAGCAGCTCTTCCAGACAATGATGGGTGAAAGTGAGGGATAGATCTGTTTTACACTTGTGGTGGGGGGGGGGGGTAAATAGTTTATATTAAAAATTTTGATTTGTTTTCTGAGTAGTTTAAAAAATAAGTGACATATTAATATATAGATATACAGATTAAAAATCACAACACACAAATAAAAAGAAAAGCATCAAACACAGACGACACAAAATTTTTTATAGTGGTTCCCCAATAAATCTGGGTACATCCGTGTTACCACTTACAACGAGTTCTTCCTTTCCGCCGAATACCAAGAACATATCCTTAGTCTTTCGCAAGTACTTGAGCATATTCTAGATGGCTATCAAGTGACTTTCACTGGGATCAGACTGATACCTGCTAGTCATGCTCAAAGTATAAGAGACATTGGTTATAGTACATAACATTGCATACATGATTGATCCAATTGCCAAAGCATATATAACCAACTTCATGCGGTCCTTATCTTCACAAGACTTAGGACACTGGTCCTTAGAGAGACTCACACCATGAGATATTTGCAAGAATCCTTTCTTGGACTCAAGCATGCTGAACTATTTCAACACGTTGTCAATGTAGTACTTTGGGTCAAACCCAGCAACTTCTTCGATCTATCTCTATAGATCTTAATACCGAGTATATAAGTTGCTTCCCCTAAGTCCTTCATTGAAAAGCAGTCCCCTAGGTTGTTCTTAACAACTTGTAGGGTCAGTTTGTCATTCCCAATCAACAATATGTCATCTACATACAATATCAGTAAGACTACAATGCTCCCACTAATCCATTTATAAACACAAGGTTCATCCTCATTCTTGATAAAACCAAACTCTTTGATCCTTTCATCAAAATGAAGATTCTAACTTCAAGAAGACTGTTTCAATCCATAAATGGATCTCTACATCTTGCATATTATAGTGGCTTCACGTAGAGATACAAAACACTCAGGTTGTGTCATATACACTTCCTTGACGAGGTTCACATTAAGGAAAGCTATTTTGACATCCATATGGCAGATCTCGTAGTCATAATATGCAGCAATAGAAAGCAGAATTCTGATGGACTTAACCATTATAATAGGGGAGAAATCTCATCATAGTCAACACCATGAATTTGCTTAAAACCCTTAGCCACCAGTCGTCCTTTGAATGTTTGTACATTCCCATCCATGTCAGTCTTCTTCTTGAAGACCCACTTGCACCCTATGGGTCTTACCCCTTCATGTGGTTCCACCAAAGTCCATACTTGGTTTTCATACACGGAGTCCATTTTAGATTTCATGCCCTCATGCCACTTCTCAGAGTCCGGTCCACACATAGCCTCCTGGTAGGTTGCTGGCTCATCACTATGATCCATAAGCAACACATTACCTATTTGAGACATGAGAAATCCCTATCTCTCAGGCTCAAACCTTGGTCTACCAGATCTATATAGTACTTGTGTTTCATGAGCAGGTTCTCCAGCTACAACTACTTGTAGTCCTGAATCAGGTTCCAATTCCGATCCATTCACTGTTTATGGTTCATGAACTTCTTCAAGTTATACCTTGGCTGTCTTTCTACTTAAGAAATCTTTCTTAAGAAAGACACCAGTCCTTACGACAAACACTTTGCCCTCGGATAGTAGTAGAAATAGTACCCTTTTGTTTCCCTAGGATACCGCACAAGATAACACTTATCCGATTTGGGTTCCAGCTTATCGGGCATTTGATGTCTTACGTATGTCTCACAGCCCTAAACCTTAATGAACGACATACTGGGACCCTTCCTAGTCCATATCTTATATGGTGTCTTTAGAACCGCTTTCATTGGAGCACGATTTAATGTTAAAGCAGCAGTTTCTAGAGCAAAGCCCCAAAAGGAAATAGGCAGATCTGCATAACTCATCATTGACCGTACCATGTCTAACAAAGTACGATTCCTCCTTTCAGACACACCTTTATGCTGTGGTATTCTAGGTGGAGTGAGCTGTGATACAATACCACACTCTATCAGATGATCACGGAACTCACGAATTAGGTATTCGCCACATCGATCAGATCAGAGTGCTTTAACCTTCTTACCCAGATGGTTTTCTACTTCGCTTTTAAACACTTCGAACTTTTCAAAGGTTTCAGATTTGCACTTCATAAGATACACATATCTGTATCTACTGAAATCATCAGTAAATGTAACAAAGTAGAAGAACCCACCTCTAGCCATAAAACTCATGGGTCCACATACATCACTATGTACTATTCACAAGAGATCATCAGCCCTCTCATTGAAGCCAGTGAAAGTGACTTTAGTCATCTTGCCTAATAAACAAGATTCGCATCTCTCAAATGATTCATAATCAAATGATTCCAACAGTCCATCTCTGTGAATCTTGGATATACGTTTCTCATTTATATGGCCCAAATGACAATGCCAAAGATAGGTAGGGTTCGAGTCATTTGTTCTTAGTTTTTTTGTATTTTCAATATTATAGATCGGGTGGTCTAAGTTCAAAACATACAGACCATTAAACATTTGGGCTACACCATAACAAACATCATTCTTAAATACTGAACAAAAATTGTTCTTAAAAATAAAAGAAAAACTCACCATGTCCAAACATGAAATGGATATAAAGTTTCTAGTTATGGAAGGAACAAAATAACAATTATCTAGTTCTATTACAAGCATACTGGGCAAAGAAAGACGATAAACCCCCACGGCAACAATAACAACTCTTGCTCCATTGCCAGCGCGTAGGTCCACCTCTTCTTTACTCAGCATTCTTCTCCTACCCAGTTCCTGAACATTTATACAAATGTGAGAATCACATCCGGTATCCAATACCCAGAATGAAAGAGCAGAAAGTTTTATCAATATAACATATATACCTGAAGTGGAGGTCATACCTCCTCTTATCTTTTGCGGACCCTCAATGTACGAAGGACAATTCCTCCTCCAAAGACCATCCTTGCCACAATTATGGCACTTTCTTTCTTTCCCTAAGCCTTTACTTTTTAATGCAGAAGACTTGGGATCCAATCCAGACTTAGGTCCCACATCCGTCTTCTTGAAGCCCTTGGCCTTGCCCTTGCCTTTATGCACCATCAATATGGGGCTAGCAGGCTTGGCCTTCTTCATGTTTATCTCGGCAGTTCATAATATGCCTAGGAGCTCGAGCAGTGTCTTGTCTATTTCATTTATATTATAGTTTAAGACAAACTGCTCATAACTTTCCGGCAACGATTGCAGGATTAGGTCTGTAGCCAACTCTTGTCCCAGAGGGAAACCTAGTCTTTCAAGGTTCTCGATATACCCAATCATCTTGAGTACATGAGTCCATACTAGGTCCCGAGCTCACATCTTACACTGGAACAACGACTTAGTGACGTAGAATCTCTCTTAATGGGCTTGCCCTTAAAACATTTTCTTGAGATGCTCATTAATATCATTGCAACCCATGTACTCATGTTGCTTCTAAAGCTCAGAGTTCATGGTCACTAACATGAGACATTTGACGTCTAAGGAGTCGTCAAGATACTTCTTATAAGAATCTTTATCAGCACGGGGTGCATTCCTGGCAGGATCATCAGGGGATACGTCTTCCAAAATATAGAGCTTGCGCTCTTGCCTGAAAACAATTCTCAGGTTCCTGTACCAGTCCAAATAATTTGTACCACTCAGCTTCTCCTTCTCAAGGATCGCTCTAAGGGATAGGGTAGAGTGTGAACCACTTGCCATGGAAATTCTACAAGAATACAAGCAAAACAAATTAGTACCACATTTCAAAATATAATTTATCTTTTAATTAGGACTTTAATTAAAAGCTTACACTATTTTTATCAAACTAATAACCCTCGATATCAATTCGAAGAGTTTGGCGTGTAACCCTCTTAGTGGACAAGGTCCATATTTCACTAACACTATGAGTCAGCTTTCGCTTTTCTCTCACAATGCAGCTATTTAGGTAGGCAATGCTTGCCAATTGCATCACTATGCAATTCTTGTATGGATGGTGAATAACTCTTTATTCGCGTCCTTCATATGGTGCATGCCAACCCCATGCCTCTGGGCACTCAACATTTGAGGTCACTCAGTTAAGCTAGACCTGATGTCGACAGTCAGATATCATAATTATCCGCTCGCACCCAGACCAAGATAGATTAATACACCTGGATTTGGCAAGCCCACACTTCATCGATCAAGGCAGGAAGAGTGTCATCCATCAGAAGGAATCCAAATACTTAATGTTGCTTAAGGGATTTTAGATAGCTGATTAACTCTTTAATCATGGTTAACACTTAACCAATGTGCACATCAAGCATATTGAAATACAACAAGCATAATATAAATGCATCCCGGATGTGCACAAGAATCATCAACACTTGATGAATTGGGCTAAGTCTGAACATCTAGAACATGTCCAAATCTTCAGACATATATGCACTAGACATGAGCAACACCAACTCCACTACACAGTAGACAAGCTCGTCACTTTATGTGAGATTCAAAATCTAACACATGCTTAGTTTCATAAACCAACAAAGTGACGGTTACTGTTAAGGAGTAATCTTCAAAGAAATTGCATACGTTCTTGGAAAAATCCAAGACTAGATTTGTTCATTTAGAACACTTTTAAATCTCCAAATCTACACGTCATGTATTTAGCAACTTCTGAAACAATGAATATTGCCGGCAACATCCCTCTGATACCACTATTGGGTTTTTGGGGATGACACAACACTTGTGCACGCAGCGGAAATATGAACAAGAAAAACCCAAACGAGT
Source organism: Platanthera guangdongensis (assembly GCA_039583875.1). Lineage (NCBI taxonomy): Eukaryota > Viridiplantae > Streptophyta > Magnoliopsida > Asparagales > Orchidaceae > Platanthera > Platanthera guangdongensis. Next base: position 122,189,175 of record CM077147.1, on the reverse strand, counting down.
TCGGATCTAGAAATATTCATGAATAAAGAAGTAAAGCATGCTGTAATAAAAATTACCTTTGAGCGATTGAGTCAGGACTCAACCTAGATGATCCAGAAGAATCTGGCTGACCATAGAGCGGCAAGACTCTTGAGCGCAAAAGTATATCCATGCCTCTACAGTAATCCACATGATCGGGAGAACCCGTAGAAACTTGTCGCACAAGATCTAGGTCGGGAGAGGACACTCAGCGTCTCCATAGACTGTTAGATCTGTTGTAGGAGAGGCGGCGACAACACTCACCAGGATCGCAATCATGCTCGGCGACGGGATCGATGGAACGCTTTCGCCGGCTTTTAGGGCTTTCGTCTTTTCGCATAATGACGGCTCGTGTGCTTAAACAGAAAGAATAATCGCTTACTATTCAAGCCCTAATGTTTCATATTTATACCAAAAGGGAATAAACAAAATAGCTAGTTGCTATTCACAGACCCACGACTTTCATTCTAGAATTCAGCAAGTCAACATTTGACTCAGTACGGGCATTCGTCTAACTCAGCTCGATGAACTCTGCGCCAAAGGCCAGAACGTCAAACATCATTCATCGAACACAGCTTGATGAACTCTGCGCCAAAGGCCAACACCTTAGGGTCCTTGACTCTATTAGATCTGCTGAGTTCTTTCTTGGAGTTGGAGGAGGAAGAAATTCTATTCTTTCACTGCTTCCTCCAAGTCATCATCTTTTTGAATTGCTTAGAGAATGCTGTAAATTCTCCACCAGTCATCTCAACATCATAGGTGCTTGGCTTAGAAGATTTTGACTTAGACACTTTTATGGGAGGAGAGTGGATTCTCTCCTTAATTTTCCTTGAGCCTATAGCCTTGAGGGCCACAGACTTTGTCTTTAGAAGAAACCTGAGAGCAACATCTTCTTCCTTCCTTGAATTTAGCTACATCTCATAGGAGAGTAGCTAACTAAAAAGAGTATGAAGAGGAATGTTGGTCAACTTCCCCATTTCCTAAATAACATAGGTCTTATTGTCCCAGTCTCTTGTTAGAGACCTTGGGAACTTGTCATTAAGCTCATAATCTGTGAAGACTCTCCCATAAGTTTTCATTTCATTCACAGTCTTGAAAAACTTTTCATAGCACTCAACTATGCAGTCTTTGTTGCCTTGCCTAAAGGCCTCATACTCCTAATTCAGAAGGGATTTCATATCCCTTGCCTCCTCAGTTGCTTCCATGTACACAATTAGTGTATTACACATCCCCTTGGCAGTTTGATAGTGAATTCAGAAAGAAGGAATCCTCAATTACACTGACAATTATATTTTGGCCCTTTTATCAATAGTAGTCAGTGCAACCTCATCTCTTATCATTTTATTGTATATTCTTGGATTAGAAGCTCCATATATAACTTGACTCTTTATTTCTAGATGCCAAAGTTATCCTTTCTACAGATGGGAAGCTTCATGAAACTCAATTCCTTATGACCATCATTTGAAGCCATGGTGACTAGACAGATTATCCTTTGTATGAACTTGGTCAGACGGTTAAGTTCTTTTTGACCAACCTCACTCTGATATCTCATGAAGGGTTATTGTAAGTCCATATCACCCAGAGTGAGGGGGGGGGGGGGGGTTGAATAGGTGCTTTTGATAATTTTGATCTCATTAGATTTTATGCTAGATTGCCCTAAATCATAGATCACAACAAATATAAGCACACAATATTTATAGTGGTTCCCCAGAGGTACATCCACTTTCCCTCACCACTTATCTAACAGTGTGCTAGACTCGGCAACCCCCTCCAAAACTTCTCAGTTACAAGAAGTTACAACACAGATTTTGTAGAATCTCAACTCAGGTCTACACCCAGACACTACCTGAGGCTCTCAACAGCCCTACCTCAGAGTTCACAAACTCCTACCTCAGATTCCACCAACTCCTACAACTCAGAGACCCAGCTAGTCTCCTACCTCAAATCTTCATCATGATCCTACCTCAGACTTCCTTAAAGTCCTACCCCATGCTTCCCTCTAAGCCCTACCTCATATCTATAATAGATCCTATCTCAAATTTATAAAAAATACTACAGAGAATTGGTTTTAATATAGATACATAAAATACTCAACAAATGATTTACCTTAGATGTCCAAGTCTTCTTTAGCTTTCCAAAGGAAGATTCTCCTCTTAAAGCAGCACCTAAATAGAGAATGTCTTCTCTTTTAGAGTAGGTCCAATACTATTCTAACTTGATTGAAGATGGAAAATGATTTCTTCTTCTTCTTAAACGGGAAGGAGATCTATCTTCTAGTTATATCACTGAATGACATCTTGCTCACTGAGAATTTCTTTGGAGAGAGCTAACACACGTCATTGCTGTTTGCAGCCTCTTTCCATTCTTATCAATTTGAAATTCTCCCCGAGCTCCAGTTTGATTGCCCTAATTTATCCTTAAGTACTCTTGAGTATTCTAACGATCCATGGATTAGAAAAAGTCCAATCAGAGCATTGACAATAAAAGAATAGTTGTAATCATGTTTTCGCGCTTCTGCCAATTTGAAGTCTCTCCATCATAAGCACGCAACTGTAATAAAGTTGTCAAAGTGATATCATTTTGAAAATGCTCGGCTGCAGGGTGGTACCTTCTTGAAGCTGTCGACTGTCACGACGATATTGTCGAGACCTCTTCACTTATCAATTTATTTCGTTTTGATTTTCAACAAGTCTTCACTTAGACTGAACTGGAGGCATAGATGAATTTTCTTATGCTCTAAAGCAATATCAAGACCTAATGAGATTGATTGTTAACATAAGAAATTTGTTGTTTATAGATTCAAATATATATTTCATCAAAGACAATATATACTTTTCATTATGAGAGGCACTTATTCAAATCCTGGAATATTGAGTACAATATTACCAACATATAAGTCCACCGCAGGGATCCCCTCTATCTCTTCAAGATTGGCTGAACCAAAGATTGCCTTGGTAATGGTCAATGCGTGGTTATGAACCCGTACAGACTCTCTCTAGGAGGGCAGGTTGGTAGGGATCTTCACGGACTTAGAACTCCTGATGATCGGCAACACGATTTATTTAAAGTACAAACTCTCCCTGGGAGGCAGAATGATGGATGCACTAGACCCCAATGTTGGTCAAGCATGTTGTTCCTCAGCGACTGTCTTCTTGTCCACATACAGGGTCCACGGACTGGAGCCCGACACTATCTAGACAACTGCAGTTTACTGGAAAGTCTCAGACTAGGTATGCAAATATATTTATATACCTTTTGAAAAAACTTACATTCTTCGACAGAGGAATCCACCACTTCTTTTACCCTATGGACATAAAACTGTGTGTCCAAGTATGCTCTCTCCAGATAGCGAACAATCTGAAAGCTAGCCGTAGACAAAGTTGGGGGATGAATGATCTATTTTGCATGAGGGGCAAGGAGGGCGTTGATGCTGCCTAGATTGATTTTGAAGAATGCAAACTGACATCACCAGCTCATGGGAGTGCACGCAACATTCACGTTCTGCATCTTGTTAGAACGGAACTGCATTTGCCCCAGTGCAAGGCCTGCATCTAGAAAAGAAATCGGAATACTTCCAAATAAAAGGCTATTCTTTCCAACCTCTGGTATGTCCCAAAATATATTATGGTCGCGACAGAATTGGGCGATAGTTGAGCGGGCCAGATCCCAAAATATCTCAGAATCTCTACAACCTCTGGAAAAATGGGAAAGTTCCCACTTACCCCATGGTGATCGAGTGCGATGACGAGTTCTCCCTTTTTGCACCAAGTTTGCCCTCTCCACTTTTTTCGGAGAACTTGTGGATAGTGTGCCCCCAAGCAAATGTTTCGACTGAAAGACCATCCATTCTACATGATCTAGTGTTGGGCACGATGGCTTGTCACTAAGAAATGCAACTATGCATCTGGATCTTAGCAGGGAAGGGGCTCACGATAATTTTTCAGGGGGGTGGTTAGCGTATACGAAAAGTGGTGGGGTCCTTTGCTTATATCATCAGCAGAAAGTAAGAAGGGACACTAAAGGTACACTTTCACAAGTGGTCTCGCCCACTCAAACTCCAAGAGGAGCTCTTGACTATGCGACCAGGTACTGACTGGTAGTGGGATAATGCCAATAATGGGACAAATTATAAAAGAGCCCAAGTATATTAAAAATTCCTAATATTACTGATGTAATTACATTTCATAATAAGAAATCAAAGGAAGGTTGCACAATCTCAGCTATCCACTAGGACAATTAAGCTCATCCTTAATTTCGGTAAATTCAATCTACAATCTGGCGATCCATGCTCTGATATGCGTCAGGATGACCCACATGGCCCACACGATCACCTCCAACACCTCCCCTTCACAAGGAGACACTACAGGTAAGAAAAAAATTAGTTTCCTTTCGCAGACAACTTTGACACACCTTGCAGGAATATACCTTTTGCTAGAATTGATAATCCTTAAAATCATACATCCTCATCTCCAAAGACATTGGTCTAAGTGTCTGTGAGCATTGATGGGCTTACTGTGTAAGACCCCCCTCCCCCTTACCAAGGAGGGCTACTAGGTCTTATGCCCAGAACCCCCGTCTTACGGTGGCACTAACGCACGGGTTAGTCGACACCGCAACACGCCTATTCTGTCGGCAATTACGATAATATAACCTGTAGGCCAATATGAGAAATAGAAGTATAACAGTATATCAAATCCACTAGTCCATAAGTCACAGAGTACATATCATATATATAAATGAAGAGTACAGAAACATAGTCCATAATGAGTACAACATGAAAGAGTAATAAGGGTTTATGCCCAGTACATCATATCAACTCTCTCTCTCAAATCAAAGCTGAACCTAATCTAATAAGTCAAAACTCGTCCCACCTGAGGATGCGCAGTAGTAGTAGTAGTCTACGATAGCAGTATCTGCTCAAGTCCTGCCTCATCGTCGTGCTGGTGCTCCATCTCCACGAGCTCCTAAAATAGTATGGTCACCGACCATTAGTCAAAAAGACTAAGTCATTTCCTCCGCACCTCGCCCCACAGCTCCTATGCACCGAGAGAAGGATGAAGCGGAGGAAAACAAGGGGTAGCAAAAGTGGAAGCAGGTGACAAAAAATAACTAGCAGTTGTAATAAATATTATTATTCTACTCTAGCAGTTCTAAGTATATAGTACAAGTAAGTAAAGTGGAGTACTAGTAAAGGAACTAAAGAACATAAAGTAAGAGCATGGAAATAAAACTAGGCTACCACTATACTACCATCACAAAAGCACCTTAACTTATAAAAATATCCATACAAATTTATAAGTTAAGGTTTCCAGGAAATTTAACTTATCATATAAAAGAGCCCATACTAATTTATATGATAAGGATCTATGAAGCGTATGACCTAATATGAATGAATTTTATGATGAAATTTATGCGCAGGCAAGTGCAACTCACACACAATGACTCTGTGATCACAGACCTTTAGTTCCGACTTCTTGAGAGCTAGCATCACTCTCGGGTACCACCGCTGTGGCTACGACAGCAGCGGAGCGGGCATCTCCACTTCTAGGCCGGTATGCACACTACCAAACCTTAGACCCCTCTCATACGCCTCTGTACACGTCCAAGGTGCACTCTAGAGTCTCTGCATATATACTTTACTGACAACCAGTCAGTCTTGTTGGGTCGGGTGTGCGTTATCGGGGGTCATCCTCCAAACTGCAGTGTAAAAACAACCCACTGGCCCCTCTAACCCTCACACCCGCCTGGTGCACCGTACTGCCATCGGTGTGATGAACGACCAGTATCGCATGCACCGCCACTAAATTTATGCACATGCAAGTATTTCATTCTGAGCCTCCAGCATGCAGGACCAACCTGTCCTGAATCCCTCAAACCCTACACGTGTGAGCATTTATCACAATCCCTCCAACCCTAAATGGGTGAGAATGCACAATAGTGCCTTTATTCCAAATCCCTCAAACCCTACACGGGTGAGCATTTATCACAATCCCCCCAACCCTACACGGGTGAGAATGAATCACAATGTCCTAACCTAATATACTACTCTTATCTACTGGTTATTATACTTAGCGCTTTAAGGTTAATCCCAGGACTGCCGAGGGTATACCCGGTGAAGGGCTGTCGGGGGCACTAGGAACTACGATGGGATTACGCCCAAAGTTCCCTTTCTCAAGGATAATTACTTTTATTGGTGTCTACCCAGGATTTATACCCCAACTCTCGTATTACTTTAGAATGACCCGAAAGACTTAATGTGTTATTAGGAGCGCGGCGGTCTTCCGTCGGTCCCCGTTATTGTTGCTGTCACGGGACTTGCACTCTTCCACACATGGTTAAGGAATCCTCTAGGAGACCAACCAGGGTTAATTCCTCCACTAAGATCCTCACTTTACTAGTTATCCATATTCCTCCCCTGGTGGCCCTACTAGTACGAACATCGGTGCTAGACCCATACCCATGTCCCGATACCACCCACAAATGCGACCTTCTAATTCCTCTGGCCATATGCCTCAAATTATTTATCCTGGGATGGTATGAACCTATACGATGAACAAGCTGAATTCCATAATTTTCCAAATTACTTACACCATTAAATTAATTTTTTAAATGTAATCCCTAGTCATTTTGCACATGAAGTATTGTCAATATTAAACCTACTATCCTAGGGATTCTTCCAGGTATATAATATGACAATTAATGGGGCCTACCAAAATTTCATGCTTTTTCAATTCAGATTTATAATTAATTCCTATTTAATACTATATCCACAAATCTAGCTTTTTCCAAATGAAGTACATAAAATATTATCTCAAAATTTCTAATTAAATTACAGAGTCTTGATAATAATGAAATAATACTATATCCATATTTCTATTTACATCTAGGTTGAAATGGCCTATCCATGATCAATTTGAGTTATTTACCAAAATGCCATTATGGGGCCTAAGTACATTATTTTTCACTCCAAAAATTCTGAAATAATTGCACAAGATATAAAACATACAATTACATCAATATGAAGTTTCTCAGATTTTTCAAAGGAATATAGTCATCATTTCTACACAAAAAATCCATAAGGGTAAAATGGTCATTTTGCTCCTTAAACTACTTAAGCTTCATCCAACAGAGATATAATTTATTTCTACTATTTACTATGTCACTCCTTAGTCTTCAACTGAAATTGAACATTTTATGATAAGGGTAAACATACTTTAAATTTATTTCCTCAAAAGGACCAAATTTTCAGAAATTCAAAATAATTGGATTTTTGTTCCCAAAAATCCCACCATTGCTATGAGAGGTGTATTACACCCTCATGTGCCTCCATAATGAAAATAATGATCTTTAAATGTTCCAAGTTGGCTGAATACACATTATTTCATTTTAGGCTAAATGCACACCAAGCCTATAACAAGCCAACACATGCAAGTGGATTTACCCAACATGCAGTCATCCAAATTGGCTGAAATTTAAAACATACACTTATAATGTCCCTAAGGACATGTCACCAAAATATGCGGCCATTTGGAGTCCCACAACTCCAAATATTTCATTTATTTCATTTTGGGTATTTTAGTAAAAACTATAGAAAACGTTTTCCCAAAAATTCTCATTTTTGTTCAGGGGTTAACCAAGCTATAAACATGCATGCGCCCAAACTTTTGGGCAATTTGGATGACTGGTTTGACTTGGGCATCATTTTGAAATTCTACCCTAGCTAAGGACCAACCTATCAAAATGGTCCTACTGGTCAGACCACTGGACCAAATCTCAAGTTAAGAGTGGAAAATTAAAGTTAACACAAAGGGCTGCATTTTTCATGTTCATGTCATCCTCTGGAAATGGCTCTAAGAGCCCTATATTTGACATGCAAGATTACTGAATAAATGTGACAGAAATGTATGTTTATTTCATTATATTATAACAAAAATTAAATTGATTTTAATAAAATGCAGTGCACGAATCTTAAAGTTAGATTGGACGGCATCCTTTCATCTTCCCCAAGTGTTCAACGGCTGAGATCGAGCCGACCTGGGGGATATTGCGGGGCCATTTCCGTCCACCTGAGGCGGCGCCACCCCCGGCCAATGATGCCATCACCTTCACGGTGGTGGTGGCTATCCTTTGTCGGTGATGAGGCGGCGGGAGACGGCGGCGACGGCAATCCCGAGCGGTAAGAAAAAGCTTGAAAACTCTCCCATTTCTCCCATGGCATCGGACTCAATTGAGCCCGATATCTCCCCTAGTTGATCTAGTATTCTAGTATGGGTATAGGGACGGTGAAACGAACCTGTGTTGGTGGCTGGAGGCGAGGATGGAGGCGGGTGGCCATTCCCGACCTTGCTCCGGCGACACCTCTCGGATTCATGGTTCCTGCACCATTTCCTTCACTCCAGCTATCAATTTTTATTCTCCTTTGCCCTCTGAAGCTAATGGAATCACTATTTCTGGCTGGGAGGGGGTATATGGGGAGGTAAAACCAATGCAAGCTCGGTTTGGAGCTTTGGTTGTATCACCCTTCATGCCAAGTGGGCACCATGCAGTCAAATTCTCTGGAAATTCTCTGAGGAGGCCAGCCAGCACAATTTTTGGGCTGATGGAGCCAAGGCCAAGTGGCCTCTGCCTCTTTAATTCACCTGCCTGCATCAAGCCAAAATCTGCCCGAGAAGGACACGGCTGGTGACACGCGCTTGACACGCCTATGTCACAGGCCATCTACCTCTTACTTGACACTCGACGATCGTTGAATGCAAGGTTTCATGATCTTTGAACAAGCAAATTTCGTCGATCGTCGAACGCAGGGGTCACTCGACGATCGTCGAGTAGCTTTTCGTCTATCGTCGAACGCAAGGGAACATGCTACAATCGTCGAGCAGCTTTCGTCGATCGTCGAACGCAGAGGGACATTCGACAGTCGTCGAGCACCTTTTGCCGATCGTCAAACACAGGGGGGACATGCCCTGGGACACGCCCGTGTCCCAGGCCGTTTCACCCAAAAATTTTTCCTGCTGAAAAGTTAGGATGTTATCAGTCGTGGAGCACCTTTCGTCGATCGTCGAACGCCGGGGGGGGACATGCCCTGGGACACGCCCGTGTCCCAGGCCGTGTCACCCAAAAATTTTTCCTGCTGAAAAGTTGGGATGTTACAAATCCCAATAAACAAGAAAATAATTTCGTCCCCGAAATTCAAGTTCGGGTCTACGGGGATTCTACTTGCAAGAGTTATAAGAAATTTTAAACGTATAACTAAAGTATACCTGAAGTGAACAGCTCCTGGTATCGCTCCAACATTAGATCCCTCAGCTCCTAGGTGTGTTCCTCCCATCCATGGTTGGACCACAACACCTTCACAAGAGGGACCTACTTCTTCCGCAACACTCGGACATCTGTATCATTAATCTAGATCGGCTCCAATCTGATGGATCTGTCTGGAGCTATCAGACTGGCTATAGTAGTAACATGCTGCTCCGGCCGTAGGAGAGATCTTATCAAGGAAGAGACATGGAAGATGTCGTGTAGGGCACCCAAATCCGGTGGCAGCTGCAGTCGGTAAGCTAAGGGGCTGATCCGCTCCAGGATCTAGTATGGCCCCATGTATCGAGGACTGAGCTTCTTGTGCCTTCGCACCCGAGAGACACTATGTACCAGACATATCTTAAAGAAAACCCTGTCTCCAACCTAGAACTCCACCTTTCGATGCTGAGCATCATAATACTTCGCCTGTCTGCTCTGGGCCTCTAGCAGCCGATCCCTGATCAAATGTACCTAAGCCTCCGTATCCTTCACATAATCAGAACCAAGAGCCTTGGTATCCATATCCTGAACACATGACAGCGGTGTCCGACATTTCCTCCCATAAAGTGCCTCGTAAGGAGCCATCCTGATACTAGCTTGGTGGCTGTTATTGTAGGAGAACTCGATCAGTGGTAGTAGCCTCTCCCAAGGCTTCCCTGTATCCAATATGCACATGGGGAGTAGATCCTCCATGGTCTGGATGGTCTGCTCAGTCTGTCCGTCGGTTTGCGGGTGGAAGGCGGTACTAAAAGTAAGCCGAGAGCCCAAGCAAGCATGCACGACCCTCCACTCGCTCGAAGTGAACCGACCATCACGGTCCAAAACAATCGTCCTGGGAATGCCATGATATCTAACAAATTGCACCCCGAATAGTCTCACCAAAACTGCAACTAGAGCATCCTTCCGGACTGGAATGAAGCGCGCTACCTTGGTCAGTCTGTCTACTATGACCCATATAGAATCATGCACAGAGTGGGAGCGAGGTAGTCCGTGCACAAAATCCATAACAATGTCCTCGAACTTCCACTCTGGGACTGGCAGTGGCTGTAGTAAACCTCCTGGGCTCTTACATTCCGCCTTCATGCACTGACAAGTCTCGTAATGTGTCACAAAATATGTGATCTCCCTCTTCATCCCAGGCCAGTACATGGTCCTCCGTAAATCTGCCCACATCTTGGTGATGCCGGGATGCACTGAATATCTGGAGCAATGAGCCTCTCTGAGTATGTCATCCCGAATACTGCCCCCTGCTGGTATGTAAATGCGTCCAGAGAATCGAAGGAGATCATCCTGCAGCGTGTATTCCTCAACCTTGCCCCTTTCCAGGGCACTGAAAATCGGCTCTAATGCAGCATCCAGCCTCTGATGTGTTCGGATACGCTCCCGTATATCATCACCACTGATCACTGAGCTCAAGTACTCTCAATATACCACTGGTTCGGTCTCAGATACCATGGTAATATGCATGTCTTCGATCATTCGTATCAACTCTATAGACATCAACCGAGGCTCCCGTCCAGAAGTGCCGGCTCTCCTACTCAAAGCATCTGCTACTGTGTTTGCTTTCCCCGGGTGGTAGTGGATCTGGTAATCATAATCACAGAGGAATTCCAACCATCTCCTCTATCACAGATTCAAGTCCTTCTACGTATCGATATATTTAAGATTCTTGTGATCTGAATAGATATCACAATGAATCCCGTATAAATAATGTCTTCACATCCTTAGGGCGAATACCACAGCCCCGAGCTCTAAGTCATGTACTGGATAGTTATGCTCATGCTTCTTCAACTGTCTTGAAGCATAAGCAATAACATGTCCATGCTGCATCAGGACAATACCCATCCCCTAGTAAGAGGCATCTGTGTAGATCTGAAATCCTTCACTCCCGGATGGGAGCGCAAGAATAGGGGATGAGGAGAGTCGGTCCTTCAGCTCCTGAAAAGCTGTCTCGTACTACTCTGACCAAACCAAATCTGCATCCTTCTTCGTCAAGGACGTGAGGGGGAGGGCTAACCTCGAGAATCCCTCCACGAACTTCCGATAATAACCTGCTAACCCCAAGAAACTGCGTATGTCTGATGCTATCTTCAGTCGTGGCCAATTCTGTACTGCCTCTATCTTGGCTGGATCCACTGCCAATCCAGCCCCACTGATAGTGTGCCACAGGAAACCCACCTCCTGTAGCCAGAACTGGCACTTAGAAAACTTTGCATACATCTGGAATTCTCTCAGTCTCTGCAAAACCTGTGTCAAGTGTTAAGTGTCCTCCTCTTGAGTCCGAGAATAGACAAGAATATCATCGATGAACACAATGACGAAGCGGTCTAAGTAAGGTTCGAATACACGGTTCATTAGGGTCATGAACGCGGAGGGGGCATTCGTGAGCCCAAAAGGCATCACCGTGAACTCGTATAACCCATATCGTGAACTGAATGCCGTCTTCGGTATGTCCTCTTCTCGGATGCGGAGCTGGTAGTAACCAGATCACAAATCTAGCTTAGAGAACCACAAGTCTCCCTACAGTTGATCAAATAGCTCGTCTATCCGAGGCAGTGGATAGGTATTGCGGACCGTTAACCGGTTCAGCTCCCGGTAATCTATGCATAGTCGCAACGACCCGTCCTTCTTCTTCACAAAAAGAACTAGTGCTACCCACGACGATGAACTGGGCCACACAAATCCCGACTCAACTAGCTCCTGAAGTTGAGTCCTGAACTCTGCCAACTCTCCGGGAGCCATCCTGTAAGATGCCTGGGACACTGTCCTTGCTCCCGGTACCAGCTGAATCCTGAAATCCAAGTCCCTAGCTGGTGGTAGCCCGGGCAATTTCTCCGGGAATACGTCGGAGAAATCCCGAACAACCAGAATATCTGAAATAGAAGCCTCTGCTCCCACCATCTCAAAGCAGATAAGGTAAACCTCCTCTCCCTGCTCGTGGGCCTTCACAGCCTGTATAGAAGATAGTAATAGGTGGGAGATAGGTTTAATACCTTCGATGATGACATGGGAGTCGCCATACCTTAGTGTGATCCTCCTTGATGGGCAATCTATCTGAGCATGGTTTCGATGTAACCATGTCATGCCCCAAATCAAATCGAAGTCCTGCAATTCAGAATAGTTGCTGGTGCCTCAAATGCCTTCCCGCCAATCTCGGCCTCCATATTATAATGGGCAGTGGTCCGCAGTTCTGAACCATCGGGTAGACGCACCCTCATCTCTAGTCCCGAAAATCTTTCCACGCCTTCAAGTCCTTCTATGAAGGCCTCAAATACGAACGAGTGCGAAGCACTCGTGTCGAAGAGGGTATGTGTGGGCTTGCCGCTGATCACAACTATGCCTGAGATTTATTTGAGGTATAATGGATGTTATTTCTATGGTTTTCAAGGCACTACTAAGGTTGAAATTTCTAAATTAAAACAATTTAAGTACATGTAATCACCTCCTCGGGGTTCCTCTGCTCCGTGAGGTCCAAAGCGTATATCTTCTCCTGATTGCATCCCATTCCATGATATCCCCGGCCTCGGCCTCGTCCTCGGCCTCGGCCCTGCTGTACTAGGGCCACTGGAGGTGGAGGAGGAGGAGGATGGAATCGATGCGGACACTCCGATCTAATGTGCCCGGGTTGGCGACATCCGTAACAAACTACCTGCCGGTGGCCATGGTCATCCTGTCTCCTCGGATCATGCACCTGTAGAGGTGGGGGATCATGCACCTGTATTTTTCGATCCCCGGCAACAGCGCCAAAAACTTGATTGATATTTTTCGTATCAAGTCCGAAAACTTAATGCGGTTAAAACTCCAAAAATAGGTGAGGACGCGCGGCGCCCCGGGCGATTTTATTTAAGTAGAAAAGCAGATTTGGTTTTTATTTAAGAAAACGGGGCGCGCGTATTTATTTATTTGGATATAAATAGATGTGATCGAGTTTTAATGAAAGGAGGCAAGTGCACCTATCGTGAGTAGTACAGGATATTCCTGGTGGAATATCGAGGTCGTATTGTTCTCGGGGTCGATTCGATTATTTTTATATTTCCCGGGAGGGGACTATTATTTTAACTATTATTTTATCTTGTCGGGATATAATTTATATAAACAAAAGGCAGAAAATAAAAGCATAATAAAGGTGGAGCCGATGAAGAGCTTAGCTCAATGGCACCGAATGAAATTCGAACTAAAATAGACTTTTAATAAAAAGAGATCCTAAGTTTCTAAATAATTAGGGCGGAGACTTGGCCGTGGAGGCTCCACTAAAATGAGCTCACCTATCTCTAGGACTATCGCTCACCTGAACATTAAGACTATTCGACCGGGATCTCGTCCGACGAAGGATTCCTCTTAATGCCCGCATTACGCTAAGAACCCCGCTATTGGGTGGGGAACCCAATCCGGTAGAGTTGGCGCGCCTCCTCTCTCGAGGGTTAGTGTGGAACTCCATTTGCCATGGGGTGATCGGTCCATATGCACGGCCTCTCAGCTAGCTAGCATATGGACTACAGAAATAGGGCCCACACATCGATTATGTGGTCCTATGCGTCGTAAACCCAAGGCAAACCTTAAGTACTTTTAATTAATTCGAAAAATTGGACCTTTAATTATTTTAAGCTATTTTATTTGTCCCAATGCACTTCGATACTGAGGGCTAAGAACGTTAGCCACCCATCGGAATGGGGACGACAGTGATTGAAAGCAATAAAATTAAAGCAGTAAAATAAAGCAGGAAAATGAAAGCAGTAAATGGAAAGCAGTAAATTGCAAGTCCTACTCAAACGAGTAGGTCTGAATTGAAAGCAGTAAAAGTGCAAGTCCCAGCGCAAATGCGTGGGCGGGAAAAAGAAAGCACGTCCTACTCAAACGAGTAGGAGAAAATAAATGCATTTACAAGTCCATTCCAAATTATTATAGTACAAAAAAGACCGACCATTTAATTCAAGTGAGTAGGAGGTAAATAAAATCCAGCCATTTAACTCCTAGTGCGTAGGCGGAAAATAAAAGCTAACACTCATGCACTCGACATAAAATTAAAACACACCCACTCTACAAAAAGTAAACACACTCTACTGGAATAAAATCCAGCCATTTAACTCAAGTGAGTAGGCAGAAAAATAAAAATACACACACTTGCTTGAATAAAATGCAGCCATTTAACTCAAGTGAGTAGGCGGAAAATTAAAAACAACACACGCACACACTCTACATGAATTGAAATAAGGCTATAAAAACTAACTCATAAACGCACGCGCACGTACAAAAAATAGGAAAAACAAAGTGACTGAAAAATTAAAACGACTACATTTCTACCGCTAGAATGCGGTAGAAATGAATAAAATGTGAAAATAAAATTAAAAGGAGCAAACGTTTTTGCAAATAAGCGAAAAGTGCAAGTGCTCGAAAAATTGAAATGAATACATTTCTACCGATGGAATGCGGTAGAAATGCATAAAATGAAGAAATAAAATTTAAACGGGCAAAAAGTTTTTGAAAATAAAAGTGAAAATGAGAATGCTCGGAAAATTAAAACGATTACGTTTTCATTCTTATAACTTTATAGAAATGCATAAAAAGTGGTAATAAAACTAAAAAAGAACGAAAAGTTTTACAACCTTAAAGAGCCTAAGTTAAAGTATTTGAAAACCACCTTTTAAAATATTTTTATACTCATAGGAATGAAAACAAAGTAAAAAAGAATAAACTAAACCTAAACAAGTACAGAGCATGAAAATAAAATTGCGATTACAACGGCTATAAAATTGATAAATTCCTAAGTTAAACTAGTTACAAAAGCTAAAGTAAAACATAAAAAGCACAAAAAAGGGAAACAAAAAATTACTTAAGGTAGGGCCCTTGGGCAGATTTTCATACATCATAGAGGTGAAAATGAACATTTCTATTAAGTAAAAAATGGTTACAATAAACATAAAACAAATACATAAAAAAGGGGGGAGAGAAAGTTCCCTTACAATGCATAAACAGCCCCCAAGAACAGCCCTAACATAAGCAAAGTGGTTCAAAAAGTGGAACCCGGAATTCAGACAGAAAATCTGAATTTATAGACAAAATTTCATGTGACACGCCCTCGGATACGGGCGTGTCCGTGGGCGTGTCTACACTATTCAACGACTGAATTCGGTGAAGTGACGGATTTGACGGCGATTTGACTTTGCGGCCGAAAACGCGGCGGTCACGCCCCTGGTCACGGGCGTGATGATGGGCGTGTCGGGGAGGTTGAACTGGGCACCGTTACATCGAAAGTCGTCGGCGGCGGTTTGTCGGGCCAGGTGGAGAAGTCACTCCTCAGGTCACGGGCGTGATGCTGGGCGTGTCGGGTTGAGTCGACACTCGACAAATGTCGAGCAGAAAGTGTCGAGTTGAAATCGTCGAGCGGGAAGAGGAGTCACGCCCTAGGTCACAGGCGTGGCGCAGAGTCGACGATCGTCGAGTTGAAATCATCGAGCGGGATGGACACGGGCTTGGTCACGCCCCGTGTCGGATTGCCACGGGCGTATGGCCGGGCGTGTCAGCTAGGTCGACGATCGTTGAGCGCGATCTCATCAATCTGGATGGTCACGGGCATGGGTCACGGGCGTGACTCGGGTGACACGGGCGTGACATGGGCGTGTCACGCTATTTCTTCAAAAATGTTCATTTCTCGGGAATTTGACGTATCATGCCCTGGTTACGGGCATGACCAACAGTACACGGGCGTGTACTTTGATTTTTTGTCAATTTTTACTGAAAAATTCAGGATACAAAAATAACTCTAAGTTAGAAAATATTTACAAAAAGGAAGCAATTTATTAAGGAAAAAACAACTAAAAATAACAAAAAGAACTAATACGTCTTATTTAATGTATATAAAAACACGTATATTTACAACTCATCAAATACCCCCATACTTAAACTTCTGCTATTTCAGAGCAAAAGTTGGAGATGAACTTATAATGAGTTAAGAAAATCGTAAGTTTATCTACCGCTTGACTTAATTGAAAGAATGATCTAAATAAATATCTGGGGTATAAGAGTTAAATACTAAATTATGTCAAAAATTTAAATAAAGGAAGAGTTCCATCTAAAATCTTCTCGATAAAATCAAATAGATAGCAAAAAATTTTATTTGTTAGGTAAACAAAAATAGATTGGATTTATGAAAACTTAAGCTTGTAAGAATTACATGAAATAATTTAATGTACAAATTATGCTCTCAAAAAGATTTTAAAATTAAATCTATATTCTTTTTGAAATTAGCGGAGTAGGATATCGTGGTATATGAAGAAGGCTTTGAATTAGAGGCGAGGGTATATTTTTTCGCTCGAACCTCTAATGAATTTTTTTGGTTTGAATGTGGATGTTAGGAAAATGAAATCTTATTTTCCATAACATAATTTTTTTTACAATCTTCATAATAATCCAATATATATGTATAGGAGCAATGAATTTTATCCTCTTACTACATAACATATAATTTTTCAAATATTGGATGCCTATGTTTACGGAACGAAATCTTATTTCCATTGACATAGGATCTTTTAAGTATCGAAATCATGTCAAGTATGACATGAAAAAAAAAGGTGATAGAGTTTTTTCAAAAATAAAAATAGGTTTAATAAAAAACTTTTGAGAGCAACCTTTATAAATTAAACATTCCTAAATTTCAAAAAAAGCTTAGAGTTATCATAACTTGAAATCTAAGATTGTTATTTTTAACAAAATAAATTTGCAACTATAGATAGATTAGAAGTGGTGCTGAAAATATTTACCTAATTTAAATAAAAAAAAGCATACACAAATTTTTAAAACTTAACCCCAGATATCTAAATCTATCGATCTCCAATTAATAAACGAATAGTAAGCAAAGCATTAAAATAATTCGCTTATAAATTAACTCTCAACTAGTTTTTTGGAGAGCGAAAAAGGGTTAAGAATTGAGATATTCGATTTATTTGTTACAAAATATTTTTGGATTTTTGGGGTTTTTATTATTATTTTATTATTATTATTATTATTTTTTATTTTAGAAATTTTTAGGGTTTTTAACTTTTTTTATTTATTTATTTTAAGTTAATATTCTCTTTTTTTGGAATTTTTGATTTTCTAAATTTTGTTTTTATAAAAACTCGATGGCGGCCCGCGAACAGACTCCTTGGGTTGTTGGTTCGATGAGTCGAACGTCGCGGTCATACTAAAAAGCGAGCTTTACAAATAAGAAGAGGGGGGGAAGATAATTATTTGTAAAAAAAATTTACAATGGAAAAGAAATTTTGTTTTTTTTTTGAATTTTTGAGAGTGAAAATTTTTTTGTGAGTTTTTGGATTATAAAAACAAGAAGAAGAGCGCATATTTTTTTTTTGTATTTTGAAATGATTTTTTTGTATTTTTGGATGGGTGCAGAAAATAAAAGTGTAGAAAACTAAGAGACTAAGAATACTTAATGCGGTTAAAAATCCAAAAAGATTACGAAGTGCGGCGCCCGGGGCGGTTTGATTTAAGTAGAAAAGCGGATTTGGTTTTCATTTAGAAAACAGGGCACACTTATTTATTTATTAGGATAAAAAAAGGTGTGATCGAGTTTTAACGAAAGGAGGCAAGTGCACCTATCGTGAGTAGTACAGGATATTCCGGGTGAAATATCGAGGTCATATTGTTCTCGGGGTCGGTTCGATTATTTCTACAGTCCCCTAGAGGGGACTATTATTTTACCGATAATTTTATCTTGTCGGGATATTATTTATATAAACAAAAGGCAGAAAAAAAGCATAATAAAGGTGGAGCCGATGAAGAGCTTAGCTCGATGGCACCGAAAAAACATTTGAACTAAAATAGTCTTTTAATAAAAAGAGATCCTAAGTTTCTAAAAAATTAGGGCGGAGACTTGGCCGTGGAGGCTCCACTAAAATGAGCTAACCTATCTCTAGGACTATCGCTCACCTGAACATTAAGACTATTCGACCGGGCTCTCGTCCGACGAATGATTCCTCTTAATGTCTGCATTACGCTAAGAACCCCGCTATTGGGTGGGGAACCCAATCCGGTAGAGTTGGCGCGCCTCCTCTCTCGATGGTTAGTGCAAAACTACATTTACCAAGGGGTGATCGGTCCATACGCACGGCCTCTCGGCTAGCTAGCGTATGGACTATGAAAATAGGGCCCACACATCGATTATGTGGTACTACGCGTCGTAAACCCACGACAAACCTTAAGTGATTTTAATTAGTTAGAAAAATGAGACCTTTTATTATTTAAAGCAATTTTATTTGTCCCAATGCTCTTCGATACTGAGGTCTAAGAACGTTAGCCACTCATCGGAATGGGGACGGCAGCGGTGAAAAAGCAGAAAATTAAAGCAGTAAAATAAAGCAGGAAAATGAAAGCAGTAAATGGAAAGCAGTAAATTGCAAGTCCTACTCAAACGAGTAGGACTGAAATGAAAGCTGTAAAAGTGCAAGTCCCGGCTCAAATGAGTGGGCGGGAAAAGAAAGCAAGTCCTACTCAAACGAGTATGAGAAAATAAATGCAATTACAAGTCCATTCCAATTATTACAATAAAGACCGACCATTTAACTCTAGTGAGTAGGCGGTAAATAAAATGCTAGTACAAATACTACTCAAATTATTGCAGACAAATAACGACCTGCCATTTAACTCAAATGAGTAGGCGGTAAATAAAATCCTGTCATTTAACTCCTAGCGAGTAGGAGGAAATAAATGCTAAAACTCACGCACTTTACTTGAAAGTAAAACACACGCACACAAATCCTACTCAAATGAGTAGGAGAAAATTAAAGCACGCCATTTAACTCTTAACGAGTAGGCGAAAATAAATGCAACACACGCACACACTCTACAGAATTGAAAGAAAGCAATTTAAACTAACTCATACACGCATGCACACGTACAAAAAATAGGAAAAGCTAAGTGACCAAAAAATTAAAACAACTACATTTTTACCGATGGAATGCTGTAGAAATGAATAAAAAGTGAAAATAAAATTAAAAGGAGCAAAAGTTTTTGCAAATAAACGAAAAATGCAAGTGCTCGAAAAATTGAAATGAATACATTTCTACCGTTAGAATGTGGTAGAAATGCATAAAATGAAGAAATAAAATTTAAACGGGCAAAATGTTTTGAAAATAAAAGCAAAAATGAAGTGGTTGAAAAATTAAAACGACTATATATACATTCCTACAACTCCGTAAAAGTTGTTAAAAAGTGAAAATAAAGTGAAAATAACGAAAAGTTTTACGAGCTAAACACGAAAGTCTAAGTTAGCGAAAATAAAAATTACTTTGAAAACGCTTTTTCAGATTTATAGTAATGCATATAAAGCCATAAAACTCCTAAGTTAACAAAACTAAGTGAAAATAACTAAGTATAAGAGCATGAAAATTAATCTCATATACACACACACACGTACAAAAAGTAAACAAAAAACAAAGTTAGAAATAAAAGAACAAATAAGATTGCTTAGAGATTGCATATAAATGAAGTCCATAACAATGTAAAGGAGAAAATATACAAATTTTATTGAACTAAACAAGAGATTACAAAGCTAAAAATTAATTAGAGGGGGAGAAAAAAAACTTTACATAGCATTTGGAAGCACCAAACAGCAAAACCCTAAGCAAAATGGATCCAAAAAAAATGGAACAGGGGTTCAGACAGAAGGGGGGAATTTATAGACAAAAATTTCCAAGAACACGCCCTTGGACACGGGCGTGTCCGTGGGCGTGTTTACATTATTCACATGGCGGTCGTCCGATTTGACTAGATATTTGACTTTGGCGGCTGAAATCACAGCGGTCATGCCCCTGGTCACGGGCGTGATATTGGGCATGTTGGCTTTATTTATCATCAGAATTCGGTGATTTGACGGCGATTTGACGTTGCGACTGAAAACACGGCGGTCATGCCCCAGGTCATGGGCGTGACATTGGGCGTGTCGTTCGACGATTGATGGCGTTGTTGACTTCAGGGGGTCGCCGACGGCGGTTTGTCGGGCCAAGTGGAAGAGTCACGCCCTAGGTCACGGGCGTGACTCTGGGCGTGTCGGGTTGAGTCGACACTCGACAAACGTCGAGCGCAAAATGTCGAGTTGGAAATTCGTCGAGCGGGAAGAGGAGTCACGCCCTAGGTCACGGGCGTGACTCTAGGCGTGGCGCAGAGTCGACGATCGTCGAGTTGAAATCGTCGAGCTGGATGGTCACAGGCATGGGTCATGGGCGTGCCTCGGGTGACACGGGCGTGACATGGGCGTGTCACGCTATTTCTTCAAAAATTGTTCATTTCTCGGGAATTTGACGTATCACGCCCTGGTCACGGGCGTGACTAACAGTACACGGGCGTGTACTTTGATTTTTTGACAATTTTTCCTGAAACATTCAGGAAACAAAAATAACTCTAAGTTAGAAAATATTTACAAAAAGGAAGTAATTTATTAAGGAAAAACAACTAAAAATAACAAAAAGAAACTAATACTTCTTATTTAATGTATATAAAAACACGTATATTTACAACTCATCAGACGACGACGTCCCCCACCCCTCTTGTATCCAATAGTCCTGCCTCTCTGAGAGCCCCTGCTGCTCTCTCCTGATGTCGACCCATCATACGATCTCTTCCCTCTGCCTTGCACCATCAGCTGGTCAGCCTCCAGCTTCTTCGCCATATCGATAATCTGGGTGGACGTTCCATGAGAAATGAACAACAAAGTCTGCCTCAAATCGTCCCTGAGGCCCCGGTAGAACCTCTTGATATACCTCCTATCATCAGTATCTTGTATCCCTGCGAACCTGGCAAGGTGGGAGAACTCCCTCTGGTACTCAATCACTGATCTGCTCCCCTGTCGGAGGTTCAGAAACCTCTCCTCCAAAGCATCTCTGTCCGTAGTAGAGACAAAGTGATCCAAAAATACATCGCCAAACTCCTCCCACGATATGTCTGACAGCTCCGAGTCCGTATATGTAGACTCCCGCACTGATTTCCACCATCTCTTCGCATGAGCCTCTAGTGTAGAGGTGGCTAGAGGTACTACCTCGCCGACCGGGCAGCTGATGCCTGCCAAAATCCGTGTATGGCCTCCAACCATTCCTCCATCTTTACCGCATCCTCTGTCCCACAGTACATCGGTGGGGACAGGCTCTTGAAGGCACTCATCCAGCTTGACCCCGGATTTGGCTGCGGAGCCGGGACTTGCTGGTCTTTGAAGGCATCCAGGATCGCCGTCAAAGTCTGCCCCATCTCCATCTGTATAAATGGAGTGGCAGCTAGAGGGGGAGGAGCCACATTTTGCGGCACGGCGACCTGTGGAGGTTGCATAAAGGTAAGGTTAAAACAGAACTGGCCTAACTCATTGTACTTAGTGGACTGCTTTATGTGACTTTTTACACATGGGCACACCACTGCTTCCGCTGCATAGTTTGTCCGCAAACTAATGCTCGCATGGGGTGGTCCAGTGTTGTGGACTTCTTTCTCGTATGATTGTTTGTTCAAGTGATACCGCAACATGCCAATTTTGCTGCATAAGACCGGTAGCCCTCCTTGGTAAGGGGGAGGGGGGTCTTACATACTGCATGGTTGCGGCCCTTGGGAGAACTAAAAGCTTTTAAGTTAATCTTGGGTGGAACTGATGACCACATAGGAACAAAGACATGCTGATTGGCCATCTTAGGGTCTACGCACTTCAAGTACGGTAGATGCATTAACTCACTATACCTGCTAGTGACCTGTAACTTCATGTGAGTTTGAGGCTATTCTCTAGGGTCTTCCCCAACCACATGAGCAATAGTGATCGACTTTTGAACATTCCGATGAAGTTCATAGGCGTCCGCGAGTTTGACCCTCTTAGACGACAACTGGCCCCCATATGAGTTCTCTGGCACCTTCCTGACCACATGCTTGTCCTCCTACTCCAACCGAGCTACCAAGAGCTGGGCTTTTGTCGCGACATCCCCTCGATTGTTCCTGGCTTCCTCGAAGGCACTATGAGAAATAATGCCCTCTAAGGCATCAAATCATGATATTTTCAATGAATCACATGCAGTTGACATGACCTTGAAAGAGGTCGCATCTGCAAACATCCATGTAGAAGATGGTGCCTTATTTAGCACCTCTTCCCCAACCAAATTACAGATAATGGGCCCTCTCTTTGGGTTAATCATCACTCGAAGATCTCGAATGGGTAAAATGGTCTTAGGGATGGGACTCTCGACGATCATCAACATTTTGACTGGGTGTGCCCTCTTGGCCACTCCCTTCTTCAGATGATCCAGCGAACCCATTCTGATAGGCGGCCTCCCGACAACAATCGTAGTGAAGGAACTCCAGCTAGCTCACTGGCCCTTGACATCAGTTTTTCCAAAACATCATGGTTCATGCCGACCATTTTTGGCAAGATTCAAATCTGCAAGTGTAAGGCCCCCCTCCCAAAACAAAAGAAACGACCGAGGGGAGCCTTATCCTCAGAACATTCACCTTGCAATAGCATCAACATATGGACCAACGTGTACCATAAGATGCCTATCCTACCTATTATTTTCAATATCATCTGCCAACCCAGAAATAAAAAAATATAGAAGAAAAATATCCATATAAAGCTTAAAAGGACACAATATAATATAAAATAGGAAGCTTCAAGAGCTCCTGCAAACATCAGAGTACAACATTTCCCGAAGGCTATATCTCAACACTCCCACTCAAATTAGTCACAGCAGGAAGCGATAGTATCGTAGTATCAAGTCACGTCTCCCTGGCATGGGTTTCCTCCTTCTGGAGGGTCCTACTGATGCTCCGCATGCAGGGTGTGCTCCTAAAAAGGGTGGTGTAACAACCATTGGTCATAAAGACTAAATGGATTCACATCCTCTCCACCTATGACTCTTAAGCACCAGGCAAAAGAAGGGAAAGTGGAGGTCTACAATATAAGTAGTATATAACAAAAATAAGTGGCAGAGACAGTGAACTAAATCTAGCAGTATCTATATCAGCATTTTTTAAGAAGTAGGAAAACACATGAATAATGTAGCTCAACTGATTTAGCATTTTGATAAGAAGTAGGTAAACACATGAATAATGCCGCACAACTGATCTAGCAAGGTAAACAATAACAATCGTAAAAGATTGAATTGTACTTAACTTATAAGGATGACCATACAAGCTTATAAGTTAAGGATTTGGTACAATAAAGGGTAAATCATCATATAAAAGTACCCATACAAATTTATATGATGAGCATCTTTATGCGGTGTGATGTAATGCAATGTAATGAATGAATGTATGATGACTAACTTATGATTTATTCACGCACTCTGATTTGCTATGTCGACATAGACCTTATTCCAAGCTTTTAAGGGTAGCTAACCACTCAGACATCTCACGTCATGGCCAGACAGAGACATTGGAATGGTATTCTCCACTACTAGGTGGGTATGCTCACCACCCGACCTAGGCCTTACGTATGCCTCGACACTAAGAACCAAACAATGGATAACCAACGTACTAGCTCACTAAAACTATCTGAGTTATAAGGCACAAGGAAAGGGTCATTGAGTAACACCAAGGACTTCAGCCCCACCGTCCTAGAGTCTATCTACCACTCAGATCGATGTGGCAATAGGTAAGCCCGTAAATCCACCACAAGTAATCCTCTAACAAGGATCAATATACAACTACGTATAAAGCATACACACACACGTAAATTCCCAAGTTTAATCCTGTGCTACGAAGCACCTAAGGACTACCAATTAGGTCCTTATTTTTTCCCACCAGGATATAGGTATATCCCTTGATCTACACCACATCATCACTGACATCAATAATGTGTTAGTTTAACTAAATGAACTTGCAAGTCATGGGAATAAATTCCAATGATCTTACAGAACTACTTATGCTACTATCAACATGAATAAATCATTATTTTAACATGCCCGCAATCTGATCAGCCATATTCATCATCCTCCATACTTAAGATAAATATTTGGACACACTTAAAATTGGGATATATAAACAATTCATGCAAGTGCTTATTTGAGAGATCACGCCATATTACAATTTATATGATGAAAATCCTAACACAGAAAAATTCAACTGCACACACTTTGGCCCTTTTGGACAACATAATAATTATTGTGGCATAATAATTTATCGCATATTATTGAGCAAACCTTAGTAAATACTTATCCAAAAAAAATGAAACTCAACAGGAGTGAGAACAATGCCATTATGTTTATGTCTACCAAATATCATAAGCATCCAACAATTATTTTAAGAGGAATTCATGAAGCATCAAAATCTATTCGATTACAACACAGTTTACGGAAATGAAATTTCTAGGATCTATAGTCCACCAAAAATAATGTGTCACCACATTATGGAAAGTTCTCTCAAAGGGTTACAACTTACATATTGAGCTCGAGGTCCAAATTTTAGTGTATCATACCTTAATTTGAGTTTGAACATGGTTGTGCAGAACAGGACAGATTTTGTCCGGATCTTAAGAATTAATTAATCTTGGAATAGCAATTCATTTTATGTTATAGGGAGCTACATGGCTCCCCAGAAAATATACAACCACTCATTGGAAAGTTAGTTTCAAGTGCTACAACTTTCATGTGGAGCCCGAGACCTGAATCTGGCTGGATCATGCCTCAAAAGAGTCTTGAATTCAGCTGCACACACAAAATAGATTATGTACATAAATAAATAATATAATCTGCATGTATCTAAAAGTAAATCCAACAGAGGTTGTTCATCTTCTTTCTCCAGACAATGTACAAAATGAACCCAGCCTTCTCTCCTCTAATACTCCCCCAATAGATCACTATTCTTTACGAGATTAAGTCCTACAAGTTCATATTGAAGAGAGGAGTTGATTGAAGTCATTTTCTCTGCAAATGATGTCCTAGAATGGAAGTTCTGGCATGGTCTCTTCATATGAAACTCGATGAAATTTTCCAAAACCAAGCTCGTTTGAATCCAATGTCTCTCCTAATTTTAGATCTAAAGATCTAGCAGCAAGGGAGAGGGGAGGAAGCTCACCTGACTAGGGCGCCAAAAGACTCCATCGATCTTTCTTTGAGTTTGTTTCTTCTAAATGTATTGTTGGTGTCAGCTCTTAGGTGGTGATGAATAAGAAATTCCACTTTCGGATGAGGAATCAAACTCAAAGTCAAGGTATGAGGTGAGAGAAAATGGTGGCTGACAAAATAAGGAATAAATGAGGAAAAGGCCTCCAATACCTTGAAAGACAACTCTCGCCACGTATCCCTCTTTTATTGGTCCAAGGGGGGGGGGGGGGGGTTAAATCTTGAACAATGCCTATAATCATTTCTTGAATGTGAGGTCCATACCACTTACTCTCTGGGATTTTTTAAATTTTTTGTAAAGTACACAAACCTAGGCCACACTTGTGACCTAGTGTGTGTCAGCCAATTCTTCTTTCGAGCCCTCACATGACGGCACCTGCTATTACGATGCCATTTTGCTAAGTCACGCTTATGACTTGTTGAGTCACTCCCATGTGCTTTAAATAGTTGATATTTTCCTTCCAGTCAATACAGTCGATGCAGTTGACACTTCGTGAGGTCGATATTACTAAGTCATGCCTAAGGCATGCCCGTGACTTTTGAAGTCACGCCCGTAAACTTCATCCAGTCGACATTTTCCTGGTAATCGATGTAGTTGATGTAGTCAATACTTTGTGCAGTCGATTTTATTAAGTAACACCTATGTCACGGCAGTGACTTTTGAAGCCACGCCCGTAAACTTTATGCATTTTAGATTTTACTTGCACTCGATACTTATGTAGTCAATTTTACCAAGTCACACCTAAGTCACACCCATGACTTTTGAAGTCATGCTCGTGATCTTCATACAGTCGACATTTTCCTTGTAGTGGATGCAGCTGATAGTTTGTACAGTCGATTTTACTAAGTCTCGCACAACTTACTCCCGTTGAAGCTAGGAAAATTAGCTAGTCCAAAATTTGGATCAATGCAGCCTAAGGTTACTGGTCTAGCGGTCATGATCGATGTCTTAGCATATTAGTATACTAAAATGGAAGGAAAAACTAGAAGGACCACAAGTTCTACTTTAGGGAGGTCCCACCATGTTCCTGTATGCTTGAGAGAAGCTTCCCCACCACAACCAAAGATGGTCAATCAGGATACATGGTGGACACTAGTTAGCGACTATCACTATATGGTGACCAAGGGGATAATCATTATCTTGCGGTAAAGTACTTGATAGTGGGATCCAAAGCTTTGACAAAGGTCCATAAAAAATCATAGTCGAGATCT
Source organism: Platanthera guangdongensis (assembly GCA_039583875.1). NCBI lineage: Eukaryota > Viridiplantae > Streptophyta > Magnoliopsida > Asparagales > Orchidaceae > Platanthera > Platanthera guangdongensis. Next base: position 122,162,572 of record CM077147.1, on the reverse strand, counting down.
ATTACGAGATTTCGAGGTCCATATCCTTGTATCCCCGTGGTCCTATTTACAGTCAAATTCAGGGGGGGGGTCTTATTTATAGCCCAACTCCCACAAGCTACTAGGAGACTTTCGGGGGAGCTCTCCCACTTTGATGATTAGATGCCCTAGTCGCCTACCTGGCGAGTATGCGAGGGGAGCAGCCCATACTAGCCCAGACCTTCTTCTACATTGAATGCTGACTCTAACTTCTGTCTTGACCTGTTGACTTTGACTCTTTGCTGACCTGGCCCTGAGTGGGTCCACCCTTGATGAATATGGGTTGTACACAATCACCCCTCTTTGCAAGCGATGTAGGAGCTTGTAAAGAAACATCCAACATTTATTTGATGAGCTACTTCTAGCTAATATCTAGGCTACTAGCGGTCATTGGTTACCTGCTGACCTCAATAAATAAGGGGTGGCTTATATTTGATGTACACCTTCTGAACTCGCACACGATGTCGCAATATGTCGAGGGAGTCTATAATGTGAGCATTGCTACACTATTCCTTTTTCTGCTTCCCAAAAATTCTAAATGGCCTCGCGAGTGTGATGATATTACTGAACTCCCACCACCAAATAAAAAAACATCAATGAAGAAGAAGGAGACACAAGCTTTCAAGAAGATGAACCCTCCACCTAGTGTTGAGGATGTCGCTACTCTTGCCGACAATCCTAAAGTCACTGCTAGCACTCAAAATCTGCTTGACGGGCTGAGTCTGAGTGATGAAGCCGAACTTCCTGTTCGTGAATCTTCTCGCCTTTTGCCGCAGACTTCTGCCCCTACTGTGGACCTCAATGGGTCCAAGGCCTAGATGCAATTAGATCTCACAACTTCTCAAGGTTAGTTCCTGGTCTTTGTACCTTTCAAGTTGTAGTGATCTTCGCGTTGATCACCTTTCTGACGAATTTATTTGATACTTGTTGTTCTACTACCAACCACTGGTCATGCAAATGACACGTTATGAGCATGTCCAAGATTATAACTACCCAAGCTATGCGATTACACCCTATCCCCATACTAAGTGACAAATGGCATGAGGAGCTGCACAAATGTCGTAGGTTGGGGGTGTTAAATCCATTTGCATACAATATAACCAGCTCAACCTAACACTCTTTTCCCCCTATGTCTCTCAAGGCCGCACTGGAACCCTCCCCGATTAAGGAGAAGACATAATCTACAAGTTAGTCTCTCTAATGCATATAACTCTATGCCCCGGCTATTACGAGACACAAACAATGGGTGAATTATCGTGGTCATACTTATGCATTTTGTTCCTAAAGATACATATATATATAGAATTATGGTACAAATGCGTGATAAAAGTTTGGATTTATAAATATCACGATTTTCAAAGTTTAATTTTCTAATTATTATTATTATTATTTTTAAAGAATTAGCATAGCAAGCCACAGAGTGCCTAGTAAAAAAAAATTCACTTTAATATACACTATATGGTGATCCTAGAGTGATGAGTACGAAAATAAAGTATAGTGTTATGCTCCAAGAAATTGATTTATATTAAAAAAGATGTATGTATTTAATACAAATATATTTTATAGACCAAGAATGATGTGATAACGATTATGTGATTTGATTGATTCTATGGTCCTCATAGGAAAGAAATACATGCAAATACAAGTGAAGCACTTCATATACACAATACACCAAAATGAGTATGACACAATGAAACTAATATCTATCATATGATTTACAATTTCTAAGATAGATAGACATAGCCAATTCAAGATTATCATTAAGTACTCTTATGAATTATATTATTGAATTAGATAGAATCTAAGTTTAGGATATCAATTGATCATACTAAATCTTTGCGGTGTATATGATGTTCATATTCATCTTTATTAATTTATCATATGGAGCACATTCAGTTTAACTTTAGCAAATGATGATATGATATAACTAGCATGAACACTGAGGTTTTGCTATAGTTAGAGATGATGCTAAAATGATAAGTTAGAATAGCCATGAGTATTTAATATTTTTAGCCTACGACCCCTAAAAACACCTTTTCAAATCCATTTTGAAAATGATTTATTAGTCTTTATAATACCATTTATGAAATTCTTTATTTATTTTATTTTTCATAACATTATAAGATATTTGCCGGAAATAGATTTTTAAGGGGATAAAAGCTAGATAAATAGTCACTTGATGTGATATGACTTTCTCTTTAATCTTGATCAAGTAGTTTTATCATTCATTAAGATTAAAGAGTGAATGATATATCTCAGGAAAATATAAAGTGACCATAGAGTTTTGGCTCGAACAGAATTGCAAAACAAAAAAAAAGAAAAAAGATGACGATTAAACATATCGTAAAGTAGAATGTTGTGAATTTCGTTTTAAATTATACTTTACACAAATGGAGGATACTGCTGAATATAAGATTTAGGTATTCAAAGGGGACCGAGTGTAACAGTTCCTTTGGGCACCCAAATACTGCGTGTTGATTTTTGGGGAGAACGTGATGAATGAGCCTTTTCAAGTTGGGTTAGTATTTCATCTTTAATTTTGGGCCTCCATTCATACTTTGGATATTTATTTTTCTTACATTTCAAATTTCCATAATGATTTTCAAAATTATTATTTGTATGAAATTTGTGAACATTTAAACTTATATTTGGAGGAGTTAAATATAGATTAAATATTCTACTAGGTGTATGTCTTATAAAATTTGAAACACTAGTAGATACCTTATATATCTTTGAAGATAAGTAAACATAAAAGATTTTTTGTTATTTGGAATTTTTTACACAAATGATTTTAATGATTCTAGTTTATAAGCTAAGACACTATTTTCATTAATCAATTTTTCATTACGTTCTTCTGAAATATGTAGCTTTTTTCAAAAACCTTGAATTTTTCTTTTATATTATTGCAATCAATACATATATATAAATTTTTATCTAAAGAGCATATGGGGGGAACTAGGCAATAAAATAGTAGATTCTACATTGGCATTTGCATTTGATTTTACGTTTAGCAATATTTGACATACATAATATAGAAATTGAAGTCGCGGCAACGAGAGAATTTTTGCTTACAGTGTTATCAGATGTGGCAATATTTGAACATGAAGTTCCTTTGACATCTTCTTTTACACATGATGTACTTATTGTGTCCCCATCTGAGCAAAATCGCGCAATCTCGCATTCCTCTTTCTTTGACTGATCTTCCTCCAAGTACAAGTCCTTATTGATTTCTTCTCTTGGATCAATAGGAAATTGCTCTTGTTCATCATCTGTGGAAGAAAGACTGTAAGTAGTCTCAAGAAAATTCCAAATATCATAAGCAGTAGGCAAAGTATAAGTAAGTTTGGAAATTTCTTGATCTTGTGTGCAAAATAAACTATTCATTGATTTAGCATTTAAAAACATTTCAATTTTACTTAATATGCTTGAGGGCTTTTTAATTGTATTATACCAAACTTCTATGTCTAATGATTTAAGAATTTTTTTCCATCAATATTTTCTACCCTTCATAATTTCACCTATAAATAACAATGGTGCTATTGATTTTTCAGTGTAGAAAGTTACATTCCCTCTAGTTGATCCGAGAATAGGGTTGGCCACTATTACCGATGGTGAAATTGTATTTGGAATAACCTCGCTCTGATATCACTTGTTAGTCAACCTTAGAGGGGGGGTGTGAATAAGGTTTTTAAGTGAATTCAGAATTAAAAAATTTTTTAGCAAGGCAACCTATTCTGGAACTACCGTGTGGTGGTAGGATACTACCGCACATTCGTAGGTCACAGAGTCATTTTTCCATGTAATTTGCCTTTTGATTTCTCACACAACCGTCAATGTCCTAGCAACATACAACCACGAATTTGAGATGAAATAAAAGAAATATAATTTTATACAAAATTAAACAGTGGTTTATAATAACAAAGCTGGATCTCCGTGATGCCGGAGATCGGAGATGATGAATTAAATAATCTTTTGGTTTCAATGCTGATCCTCCCATGACTGGTTGGATCTCTCTCTTCTTCACAAGAAGATCGACGAGCCGACTCTTCACCTTCCCCCTAGGAAGGGGCTTAGGGCCCATTAGATCCCCAAGATCTAAACATCCTCCTAGGATGATTTTTCGCATATTCATCCCTGAAATCTGACTGCCTCACTGGCCATTTTCTCACGAACTCCTCCCAGGAACTCAACCTCCACACGAATGATTACTCCACACAAACTACAACAAGGTTAAAGAAAATACAAGAAAATAAGATTGTTTAAAATTGTTGCTCCCTCAAAATAAGAAATCCTCCGTATAATGGTGCGCGATCGAGGCTTCTGAATGTTGTTCTTCTTGTACTTGATCAACCGATGATGGTCTTTGGAGACGCCGCTCTTTGGAGTTCTTCAATCATGAACAGTAGAGAGAAATCTCATTTTTCCTTGCTTGGAGATGGTGGTTTGCACCAATAGTGGTGGCTGTCGAACCCTAGGCTTGGAATTATTCTCCTTATCTCCCAGAAAAAGAAACACAGACTTTTATACTCATCTTTAAAAAGGATACCGCCTGTGGTAGAGCTAGTGCCCGGTGGTAGGTATTCTCACGCGGTGTCTCCAGTTGTCCATTAGATTAGGAAAATATCTCGAAATAATATTAGTGCCACTTTTGGATACTGCAGCGCGGTAAGACAAACACATGATGGTAATGATTTCTTCTCGACAAATTGACTTGATTGTCATCGAAATAGCTAGCGTCTGGCGATATGGCTAGCTCTCGAGGTAAGCCACAGAGAAGACTCTTTCCACACAACAATAATTCTTCAACTCTAGTGCCAACAGTAGTACTAGTGCCTGACTGTAGGTCACAAAAATATTTGTTCTTCATACCAGTACATCTGCACAGTACACATAACACAAGTATAATAAAAAATAACTCAAGATTTGATATTGTCGAACTAAAAAGATGGATACCATGGGTTCCAACACTAGTTACAGACATGTACTTGGGTCGTGATATAGTGTCATGCCCCAAACCCACATGTCGATCCAGAAGGCCAATGCAACATCATTTAAAATTACATGCCAAGGTCACGCCCGATATCACAGGAGTCACGTCTGTTACTAGTGTGCAGAATTTCCAGGTCGTGCCCATGAACCACCTTTCGGTGACTCCGTTAGCACTCTAGTGATCATGCCCAAGTCATGCCTAAAATGGTAGAATAGTTGAATAAATCCTCAGAGTTTTTTCTAGAGGGGGGGGGGGTGAATAGAGGTTAAAATTAATTTTTATTTTAACTATACATTTCACCGAATTTACATGTACTCAGATTATCAACAAGAATTTATGTTAAATAATTATAGACACATCACACCAAATAAGTAATCATATAAAAATGCACAATCACAGAAGACAAGAAATATAGTGGTTCCCCAAAATCAGGGTACATCTAGTCTTCTACCCCTTAGTAAGAATTCACTATCACTGTGCCTGAGTCTTTTGATAAGGAGGCTCTTAGAACCAATTGCAAGATCTTCTAATAAGGAGATATTGAACCAATACAGTCTGAATATTTTCATAAAAAGACTCTCAAAACCTCTATCTGAATCATTCAAAGAGAGATTTTAAAAACACTTTTCGCAAACTGAATAAGTTTAAAAAATAAAAATTAACAGAGGATATGAAGATGTAATAATCTTCTTGATGAGCCATCTCAACAGAATCCTGAGGACTTATTGACACTATTTGAATTGACTTCTAGAACTCTAATGAATCCTTAAATGATATGATCTCAAGGATTATTAGCCCTTTATTCCAGATTATTCTTTAATCTTCAATGAATTTGATGCAGTAACTAATAAGCTCTCGAGAAGAAGAAGAAAAAAATTCTCTATTTAGATTCAAGAATAAGATGATGATCAACTGATTTATGGAAGATCTTCAATTATTGTCGATAATCTTCCTAATCTTCTATGAAGGATCAAGCGCATAACCAACTATTCCAAAAGCCCGGACTGTTGGAAAGGGTGCTACTTAATTTCTTAAATAGGTAGAAGAGCGCCACGGGTCAAGTGAAGGAACGCCGGACCCAACAATCCCCCCGGCGTCCAGCACAACCCATCGGCTCAGAGGTGGAGTTACCACATGACCCACATGGCTCAGAGGTGGGGTTACCACATTGCCCACATGGCTCAGAGGTGGGGATACCACATGTCCACGGTTGCACGGCTCAGAGGTGGGGTTACCACATGTCCACAATTGCCTGACCCGCCGGACCCACACAGGTAGAAGGGAAAAATCGGGATTTAATAGCGCTCCCCCGGTCTTGAACCCGTGACCTACTCTGATACCAATTGAAGGATCAAGCGCATAACCAACTGTTCCAAAAGCCCGGACTGTTGCAAAGGGTGCTACTTAATTTCTTAAATAAGTAGAAGAGCGCCACGTGTCAAGTGAAGGAACGCCGGACCCAACAATCCCCCCCGGCATCCAGCACAACCCGTCGGCTCAGAGGTGGAGTTACCACATGGCCCACATGGCTCAGAGGTGGGGTTACCACATTGCCCACACGGCTCAGAGGTGGGGTTACCACATGTCCACGGTTGCACGGCTCAGAGGTGGGGTTACCACATGTCCACGGTTGCCTGACCCGCCGGACCCACACAGGTAGAAGGGAAAAATCAGGATTTAATAGCGCTCCCCCGGTCTTGAACCCGTGACCTGCTCTGATACCAATGGAAGGATCAAGCGCATAACCAACTATTCCAAAAGCCCGGACTGTTGGAAAGGGTGCTACTTAATTTCTTAAATAAGTAGAAGAGCGCCACGGGTCAAGTGAAGGAACGCCGGACCCAACATTCTATATTTAATTTAATCTTCCAAAACCATGATTTTATCTGTGTGTAATGATCGTTATAGCTTATTCCTCCTCAGTGTTATTAATTTTTATTACTGATAATGATGTCTCTCTCTATGTATATATAATCATCTTCTAACATATCTAAGAACCATTATTCAGTTTAAAACTTTCTTGAATAAATTATAATTTAATCTCCAGAACAATTCCTATTCAGAATATTATTCGACATAACATCGAGCTCATATAGAAGTAGAATAAAATTCTAGATTTATTCAGACTGTCTATCAAATTAACTCTATAATAGACATTATGTCGACAACATATTGAAGTATGTGTCAATATAGATCATGATGTAATGTTGAATAAACTTACTTTGATGCTCTGACTTATATTCAAAGAAGCATCGATATTGAGTCGATGCATGTTGGCATTTCCAAAATTTCCTCTAATATTTAGTGTGCCTTTCTTATATTCTTTATTCCACATACATCCTAGGATTTCTAAGTGCATATTACCGTCTCTATACATCATGGGCAATAAACATAGGATGTAAAATCACTTAAAGTAATTTGCTATGGTAAATTATAAGGAGTTTTCCAAATAATTTCCCTCTATTTAGCTTAACAAATTTTTCGAAGTTCCAAAAGTGATTTTACAAAAATAAATCAATAAAGATACAAAAGTTTTGACATACATAAACACAAATAAAATTAAAGGACATAAACATGAGAGGCAACTGAATATAACGTAAAGCATTTGTGTCAAAAGCAGTATCACTTCTTAATCTTGTCAGTAAGAAATTTTATAAATATAATGTATAATTTCTTTGACATCTTTTCAACACATTCAAAATGAAATCTTCTTACCTTTTCTAGATGACTCTATATGTCCTGATAGAGATTAAAAAGCTTGTGAACTCCTGCTTCTACAGTGTATGACACAGAATTTAGTGTATATCCATTGCTTAATAATTTTTGCAGACGGCTCATTGATAGATTCCAATAGATTGTCAGGAAATGTGTCTTCCTGCATATCTTCAGCTATTAGTTCTTCAGTAGTTGAGGTCTTTAAAAAACCTATCATTCTTTGTTTACCAATTTCAAAGGGAATATATTCATCCTGATTATAACCCAATCCTTTTATTCTTTTGTGGCAATAGATAGTAGTATCCACAATTTGTGAAGATGGATGTTTCTTGGCATATTCATTATGATCAAAGATTGTATCTGGAAGAGTAATTGATAATTCAGAAATATTTTTCTTCCCTAATTCTTTAGCTTGTAACTTGGCTAGAAAAATCTCTTTCTTATCAACTAAATCATCTTCAAATATTTTAAATTTATCTTCCTCTCTTTCTCTAATTAAATAAAAAACTTTTTGTTGCTTAAGATTTTCTGGCAATTTCTTCTCTTGAATGACTGGCATTAAAATTGGTAAGTTCTTCCCCTGTATAACAGGTTTCTGAATCATTTCAAAATTCTTCCCCTGTGTAATTGACATCAGAATCATTTCAGAATCCTCCCCCAGTGTAACATGCATCTAAAATATTTTTGATTCTAAAACTAAAGAAGTAAAATCCGATATCTTTATGTCTAAAATCGCTTCCGTATTCAGTTTTTCTGAAGTTTCATTATTTCAATCATCACGACTCTTATTAAAAACCATGTCCTCATCCAGTATTTCTAAAATTTCTCTATTTTCATCACAGTTTTGAATCCTACCAATCCTACCGCGACTTTTCTCCCTATTTTTAAATATTAAAAATGATTTAAAGACTTCGATATGGATTATGCTTTGATCAACTTGTTGATCCTTAAATGGTACAGAACTTGATAGTTCATTGATTTGATTTTGAAGCATGATAAGTTTTCCATTGCACCCCTCTTTGAAAATCAAGAATTCCTTTGTAAATTTAGTAACTAGTACCGTTTCGATTTTAATAAGAGCATCCAATACTTTCTTCTCAATCAACATTGAATCTTTTGACAAGGTTCTGATTATTACTAAAATACCTGTAAAATCACAAAGAAAACATGATAGAACTAGTAGAGCAAAAATAGAGCGGGGATGATAAAATGTTTTGAGTAAATATAAAGTCTATTTAAGTAGACAAAACGTATATAAATTAGGGCATAGAAGTTTCCTTAGTCGAAGTGATGTCGACTTCTATCCAACGTATTATGAAAGTTTCACAGTCGATGCATGCATTGATTTATATCGACATTGCGTCGACATGATCCAAAATTCTTCATAAATACCATAACTAGACGTTGTGTTGAATAAGAGTTGACTTACCATCAATTTGTATTCAATGTTACGCCGAGTACATACTTAAACTTTAAGTCTTTTGCTAGTTTTTCCAACAATATACTTTATGAAAAATGTTAGTGATAAAATCATTTATTGAGCTTTATCATGCATGTTTAAAACAGTGATAAAGTATTTGTGCTTGATCACATCCAGAGGCTTTATGAAAACATTAGCCCTCAAATTTTAAGAATACACATATTCTAGGGAAATCTTCACTTTTTCCACATTGTCTCTGAGAAAGTGATGCCTTATTTCTATGTGCTTTGTCATGCTATGCATGAAAGGATTGGAGGCAAATGAGATAGCATTTGTGCTATCACAAAATATTATTGAATTAGTAATCATTAAATCATATTCAGGAAATTGATTCTGTATCAACAATATTTGTGAACAATATCTTCCAGCAGATATATACTCAACTTCTACTATAGAAGTGGAGACTGATGTTTGTTTCTTACTAAACCTAGATATTAGCCTAATGCCAAGAAATTGACAAGTTCCTATGGTACTTTTCCTTTCCAATTTACATCGAGCATAATCGGCATCAAAATATCCATATAGTTCAAATTTTTATCCAGCTAGATACCATAATCCTATCTCAGGTGTACCCTTAAGATATCTTAAAATTCTATTTACTGAACTCAAATGAGATTCCTTAGCATCTACCTGAAATTTTTCGCAGACACCTATGACAAACATTATATCTGGCCTACTAGTTGGAAGATAAGTAGGAGAACCAATAATTGATCTATATGTTTTTTGATAAACAGATTTACCAGAAATATCTTTATTTAGAACAACATTAGTAACCATGGAAGTTTCATGATGAAGACAGTTTTCATACCAATTTGTTTTATCAATTCCTTTGGATATTTTGATTGTGATATAAAAATGCCTTCATCAATTTGCTTCACTTGTAATCCAAGAAAGAAGAATAATTCTCCCATGCTACAAATTTCAAACTGGATTGTGTTAGGTTAGCTAAACATTTGCAAAGTCCAGAGTCTATTGAGCCAAAAATATTATCATCAACATAAATTTAGACAATTAACAGCTTTTCCTTATGTATCCTTGTGAAAAGTATTTTATCCACCTTTCCTATTGTGAAAGAGTGATCTAAGAAAAAAACTAGATAAGGTCTCATATCAAGCTCTTGGAGCTTGCTTTAGACTATATAGTGCTTTATTTATTTTGATTCAACAAAACCTGGAGGTTCTTTAACATAAACATCTTTTTGAAGAGTCTCATTTAGAAAAGCACCCTTAATATCCATCTGGTATACTTTGATTCTCTTATATTTTGCATAAGTAGAAATAATTTGATGGCTTTTAGTCAGGATACTGGTGTTGAAACTAGAAACCGTCTTCTGTGGAGTTCGGACCCTAAAAAGGGGTGACCGCACACTTACTTATCCTAATGAGCCAACTCGACCAAAACTTAGGATTTGAGACTAACCCATGGCAACAACACGGAGGTTCCACAACACACCAAAAAGATCTTAGAGCATTTCCCCTCCTTAGCCAGTGTTGAGCTAAGGGTACCTCAAAAAGCACTACAAGACCAGAAAATGAGAAAGCATGCCTTCTGATGTACCCCTGTAGGTCTATTAATAGAATTATGAGCCCAGTCTACAAACAACACAGCTCTGTTATTCTAAACGGCTATACACAACCCAAATCGGTCAGCCAATAGCACAACTCCGCACTTCTTAAATTTTATTGGCAGGCCAACAGGTGCAAAATAGTAAAAGGCACTACCGAGTGGGTGGTCCATGAAAAGAACACTTGCCTAGGGTGACGATTGCTCGATGTGACTGGCACTCGGTTCCCTCTACTAAGGTCCAGGGCGAGTACGGACACGACCATCCTACTCGCCCGTCGCCTACTAAGGTCCAGGGGCGAGTGCGAGCCTAAATACTCCACTCGGCCCGCATTCTGTTCCCCCAACCCGGGCGAGTTGGGGAACCCCATGACACTCTCCCCTCCGACTCGCCTGAGGATTAGAACACACATTACTTGGATAGGCCTGCTCCTGCCCACCCCTCTCAATGGACACGGGGTTGTACATAGTCCCCGCTCTTTGGAAGATTTCCCCAAGCTCGGAAAGAATCATGTAACCCTAGAAGATCGGCAAGTGAGGTAGGATCAGGGAATATTATTGTGGGATCCACTAACTACTTTATATATGCTAGCTAGCCTATGAGAATATTAATGTCCCCCCTAACTTCCTGATTTTAGCTACACAATGACTCTTTCCAAGGAGTTCCAAGAGAGGCTCAACCGTACTAGGGAGCTCAATTCTACAAGCACCGTCAAGCTTTGCCCCTGGCTCTCCCATCAGTCACCGAGTGAATCATTGAGGCACAAACTCGCGAAGATGGCTAAACCTGACCCAAAAGTCAGCGAGAACGTCCCTATTATCCTGGCCTCTGCGCCGGATCGTGTGCTCTCCTCCTCAATAAAGTTGGTATTTGGAGATCATTATCATACTTATTGATTGCAATTAGATAGCTAGGGAATGACCCTTCCAGGTCTCTTTGCAGGCCAGTCAGTATAAGGGGAAGGAGATTGATGACACTCCCGCTGACCATGTTCCTTCCCAACGAGCCGATGCGGGTACCCGCTTTGTGCGAACTTATTCTTCTCCCAAGGAATCGCACCTTCGAACCGCTATCGACGATCATGTGGGAAGCCTAGGTAACCCGTTTTACCCCTTTGCATGTTCTCACTATCCTTCTTACCCGCATTTTTTTATTTTTCAGCTCAATCCTTCGGGACCACCGTCATGGGCTCACTGTCGTAGAAATCATCAGTTCGCAAACCATCACATGATCCTACTCCCAATCCCTCACTCATGGGGGGAGGCATTATGGTCATCCCTATCCCTATCTTCGATCTGATCCCCCTCCGGGGATCCTTTCATCCAGGATACGACAATGTGCTCATCCCAACCAAGGACAACCGAGCTCTTCTCGCCAGCCACACCTCTAGTGGACATCCACCTCACCTGGTTAGTTGAAGCACTCACCAAATCTTGAACCCTGAGTCGTGACTTATTTGGATTGTTATTATCACAGGCCTTCCCAAATAATCTAAAGCCGAAGAATCCTCCAACCGAGGACTCTACTCACCACCTCCCTCTCCCAACTTGCTGGAAGTCTTCTTGGATGTCTCGATCGACCCTGTAGAGATGAGGAAGAAAATTATTGGGGTCCTTAAGAAGTACGCACTCATACTACATGAGATCTAGGAGGAAAGGCCTATTAGATAGCAGCGGCTGCGCGCGCTTCAGCGTGATTATATGAAGCTAGCAGATGAGGTGAGGCGAGGATCGCGTAGTGAGATGACATCTCCTGGACCACTCATGGACCCCATACAAGATAATATGCGCCTTTTAAACCAAGTCCTTGAGATGATCCGCATGTTTAATAATCTTCTTCGACCACTGGGGACGGGGGCGCGAGGCCGGGGTAGATAGAAATGGCTCCCGAGCTGAGCCTACCAGCACTTCCCCCCGGAATCCTCAGATCTTCCCATGTATTGTAATAACTCTTCCTCCCCCTGATGTATTTCTTCTTGAGGACACTCACAAATCAATGTTTAATAATTGTAACCATGTTTAATATTTGGTGCTCGTTGATCTCATATGGATGTAATGTTCTATTTTTAATTATTCTCCTTATCTCCTAGAAAAAGAAACACATGCTTTTGTACTTATATTTAAAAAAGATATCGTCAGCAGTAGAGCTACTGCCTGGTGGTAGGTCTTCTCACGCGGTGTTGCCAGTTGTCCATTAGATTAGGAAAATATCCCGAAATAATATTCGCACCACTTTTTGATATTGTGGTGCAATAAGGCAAATACCTGACGGTAACAGTTTCTTCTTGACAAATTGACTCGATTGTCGTCGAAATGGATAGCGCCTAGCGGTATGGCTAGCTCCAGACAGTAAGTCATAGAGAGTACTCTTTCTATATGACAATAATTCTTCAACTTTTGTGCCAGCGGTAGTGCTAGTGCTTGGCGGTAGGTCACAGAAACATTTGTTCTTCATACCTGTACATCTGCACAGTCTACCTAACACAAATATAATAAAATACAACTCAAGATTTGATACTATCGAACTAAAACAATGAGTACCATGGGTTCCGACACTAGGTACAAGCATGTACTTGGGGTGTGATATAGTGTCACACGCCGAACTCGCTACTCGATCTAGAAGGCCAGTGCAACATCATTTAAATTTACATGCCAAGGCCACGCCCGATACTCTTAGGAGTCACGTCTGTTACTAGTGGGAATAATTTCAAGGTTGTGCCCATGACCCATCTTCTGGTGACTTCGTTAACACTCTAGTGATCACGCCCAAGTCATGCCTAAAATGGTAGAATAGTTGAGTAAATCCTGAAAGTTTTCTCTAGGGGGGGGGGGGAATAAAGGTTAAAATTAATTTTTATTTTAACTATACATTTCATAAAATTTGCATATACTCAGGTTATCAACAAGAATTTATGTTAAATAATTATAAACACATCACACCAAATAAGTAATCATAGAAAAATTCACAATCACAGAGGACAAAAGAAATATAGTGGTTCCCCCAAAATCAGGGTACATCTACTCTTCTACCGCCTTAGTAGGAATTCACTATCATTGTGCCTGAGTCTTTTGATAAGTAGCCTCTTAGAACCAATTACAAGATATTTTAATAAGGAGATATTGAACTAATACAATTTGAATATTTTCAAAAGAAGACTCTCAAAACCTCTATCTGAATCATTTGAAGAGTGATTCTAAAAACACTTTTCACAAACTGAATAAGTTTAGAAAATCAAAATTAAAAGAGGATATAAAGATGTAATAATCTTCTTGATGAGTCCTCTCAATAGAATCCTGAGGACTTATTGGCACTAAGTGAATTGACTTCTGGAACTCTGATGAATCCTTAAATTACAAGATCTCAAGGATTATTCACCCTTTATTTCAGATTATTCTTTAATCTTTACTAAATCTGATGCAATAACTAATAAGTTCTTGCGAAGAAGAAGAACAAATTCTCTATTCAGATTCAGGAACAACATGATGATTGACTGATTTAACAAAGATCTTTAATTATAGCTGATAATCTTCCTAATCTTCTCTATTTATTTTAATCTTCCAAAACCACGATCTTATTTGTGTGTAGTGATCATTGTAGCTTATTCCTCCTCAATGTTATTCATTTTTATTACTGATAATGATGTCTCTCTCTCTCTCTATATATATATATATATATAATCATCTTCTAACATATCCAAGAACCATTATTCAGTTTAAAACATTCTTGAATGAATTTTGATTTAATCTCTAGAAGAATTCCTCTTCAGAATATTATTCAACATAACATCGAGCTCATATAGAAGTAGAATTGAATTCTGGATTTATTTTGACTGTATGTCAAATTAACTCTATAATCGGCGTTATGTCGACAACATATTGAAGTATGCGTCGATATAGATCATGAAGTAAAGTCTACTAAACTTACTTTGATGCTCTGACTTATAATCAAAGAAACATCGATATTGAGTCGACGCATGTTGGCATTTTCAAACTTTCCTATAAAATTCAGTGTGTCTTTCTTATATTTGTTACACCACTGACATCCTAGGATTTCTAAGAGCATATTACCATATCTATACATCATGGGAAATAAACCTAGGATGTAAAATCACTTAAATTAATTTGTTAATGTAAATTATAAGGAGTTTTCCCAATAATTTCCCTCTATTTAGCTTCACAAATTTTACAAAGTTCCAAAAGTGATTTTGCAAAAATAAATCAGTAAAGATACAAAAGTTTTGACATACATAGATACAAATAAAATAAAGCACAAAAACATGAGAGGCAACTGAATATTCCATAAAGCATTTGTGTCAAAAGCAGTATTACTTCTTAATCTAGTCAGCAAGAAATTTTGTAAATATAATGTATAATTTCTTTTTCATCTTTTCAACAAATTCAAATTGAAATCTTCTTACCTTTTTTGGATGACTCTGTATGTCCTAATAGAGATTAAAAATCTTTTAAACTTCTGCTTTTGCAGTGTATGACATAGAGTTGAGTGTATATCCGTTGCTTAATATTTTTTGCAGATAGCTCATTGATAGATTCCAATAGATTTTCAGGAAATGTATCTTCCTGCTTATCTTCAGTTATTAGTTCTTCAGTAGTGGTGGTCTTTACAAAACCTATCATTCTTTGTTTAATAATATCATAGGGAATATATTCATCCTGATTATAACCCAAACCTTTGATTCTTTTGTGGCAATATCCAGTAGTATCCAAAATTTGAGAAGCTGGATGCTTCTTGGCACATTCATTATGATCAAAGATTGAATCTGGAAGAGTAATTCATAATTCAAAATTATTTTTCTTCCCAAATTATTTAGCTTGTAACTTGGCCAGAGAAATCTTTTTCTTATCAGCTATATCATCTTCAAATGCTTTAAATTTATCTTCCTCTCTTTCTCTTATTAAATCAAAAACTTTCTGTTGCTTAAGATTTTCTGACAATTTCTTCCCTTGAATGACGGGCATTAAAATTGGTAAGTTCTTCCACTGTGTAGCAGGTTTCTGAATCATTTCAAAATTCTTCCCCTGTGTAATTAACATCAGAATCATTTCAGAATCCTCCCCCAGTGTAACATGCATCTAAAACATTTTTGATCCTAAAACTAAAGCAATAAAATCCGATATCTTTATGTCTAGAATAACGTCCATATTCAGTCTTTCTGAAGTTTCATTATTTCCATCATCACGACTCTTATTAAAAACCATGTCCTCATCTAGTCTTTCTAAAATTTCTCTGTTTTCATCACGGGTTTAAATCCTACCAATCCTACCTTGACTTTTCTCCCTATTTTTAAATATTAAAAAAATGATTTAAAGACTTCGATATGAATTATGCTTTGATCAACTTGTTGATCCTGAAATGGTACAGAACTTGATAGTTCATGGATTCAATTTTGAAGCACGATAAGTTTGCCATTGCACCCCTCTTTGAAAATCAAGAATTCCTTGGTAAATTCAGTAACTAGTTCTGTTTGGGTTTTAATAAGAGCATCCAATACTTTCATCTCGATCAACATTGAATCTTTTTAAAAGGTTGTGATTATCACTAAAATACCTATAAAAATCACGAAGAAAACTTGATGGAATGAGTGGAGGAAAAATAGAGGGGAAGATAAATAGTTTGGAGTAAATTTAAGTAGATGAAACTTGTATAAATTAGGGCATAAAAGTATCCTTAGTCGACATGACGTCGACTTCTATCCAACGTATTATTAAAGTTTCACAGTCGATGCATGCATTGATTTGTATCGACATTGCGTCGACAAGATCCAAAATTCTTCATAAATACCATCTCTAGACGTTATGTTGAATAAGAGTTAACTTTTTATTGATTTGTATTCAATGATACATCGAGTATAGACTTAAACTTTAAGTCTTATGCTACTTTTTCCCAACAATATACTTTATGAAAACCGTTTGTGATAAAATCATGTATTGAGGTTTATTATGCATGTTAAAAACATTGATAAAGGATTTGTGCATGATAACATCAGAGGCTTTATGAAAATATTAGCCCTCAAATTTTAAGAATACACTTATTCTAGGGAAATCTTCACTTTTTCCACATTGTCTCTGAGAAAGTGATGCCTTATTTCTATGTGCTTTGTAATGCTATGGAAGAAAAGATTGGAGGCAAATGAGATAGCACATGTGATGTCACAAAATATTATTGAATTAGTAAACATTAGATCATAATTAAGAAATTGATTTTGTATCTATAATATTTGTGAACAATATCTTCCAGCAGATATATACTCAGCTTCTACTATAGAAGCAGAGATTGATGTTTGTTTCTTACTAATTCAAGATATTAGTCTAACATCCAGAAATTGACATGTTCCTGAGAATCTTTTCCTTTCCAATTTACATCTAGCATAATCAACATCAAAATATCCATATAGTTCAAATTTTTATTCAGTTAGATACCATAATCTTATCTCAGGTGTACCCTTAAGATATCTTGAAATTCTATTTACTGAACTCAAATGAGATTCCTTAGGATCTACCTGAAATTTTGCACAGACACCTATGACAAGTTCATAGGTGTCTGTGAGCCTGTAGAGCAGATGCATGGAAATCGGCAAGCGCACCGGTCGCACAAGTAATAAAGTTTGGGAATAAATCCCCGAGTGTCGGTCTCTTGAGTAATGCAATTTGCATAGAGCGGCAAGAGTTTAGAAAATACTTGAAGGTTGCAGCAAGAGAACACAGGAAGCCTGCTTTCTAAGGTACCCCCTGTGTCCTATTTATAGATTTTAGAATTTGAACTGCCAATAACCAAACTAAACAGACCTGAAATTACCAAAATACCCTTGGTTGGGTCTGCCAACAACCAAACTCCGCTATTTTGAAGGGCTATGGGCAGACCAACGGGGGCAAAATAGTAAAAAGTACCTCGTAGATCTAGGCGAGCTGGGGTGCCTGGCCACCTCGGTAGATCCTGCTCGCCTGCTGTCGCGGAGCTCTTTTGCGCCAGCGTGAGTTGGGACGACAAGCTCGCCTATCGGTCGCCCTTCGTTAGTCTACCTCAGCTCGAAGAATCTTGGCTTAGCTCGGCGAATGCTGAGCTCGCGATCGACGAACGCCGAGCTCAAGCTCGTGTTTCTCTGTCGAGTTAGCCTGGGGCCTGGGTGATTTGAGCCGGCCGGCCTAGTTCCCAGTCCACCCCGCGCTCGCCGAACACATGGGGTTTGATGTTTCTTTTCGAGCTTTCCAAGCTCAAAAAGAGCGGGGATTGTGCACAACCCCGTATCTGGCGAGCGGGGTGAACCAGGAACCAGGCCGGCCAGCTCAAATCACCCAGACCACGGGAGAACTCGGTAGAGAAACCCGAGCCCGATCACGACGTTCGTCGACCGTGAGCTCGGCATTCGCTGAGCTAAAATAATATTCGTCAAGCTGAGGTAGACTAACAGAGACCGACCGATAGGCGAGCTTTCCGTCCCAACTCGCGCTCGCGCAAAAGAGCTCGACGACAGCAGGCGAGCAGGATCTGCCGAGGTGGCCAGGCTCTCTAGCTCGCGCAGATCTATGAGGTACTTTTTACTATTTTACCACCGCTACTCTGCCCATAGCCCTTCAAAATAGTGAAGTTTGGTTATTTTATCCTTTATCGCAGAGTTAGCTTTTGCATATAAGATTGTGTTTCGATCCTTCAACATAAGCTACATCTGAGAAGGATACACTACCGTTAGTAATCATACCATAGCCTTTAGTGATTCCTCGGTCTGAACCTCCAAAGATGACCTTTGGCCCATTCAAGACTGCAGAGTAGTTCTGAAGTAGGCTTCTTGTCCCGGTCATATGCCGAGAGCATCCACTGTCCAAATACTAGATTGGAGTTTTGGTGGCCTTTGGACGTACCTGCAATCATAATCAGTTTGCCTTAGGAACCCAAACATGTTTGGGTCCTTAATGTCGTGTAAGAATACTCCCCCTACGAGTATTAGCATTATGAGCGGTCTTTCTCATATTGCCAACATGAGGAGTTGTAGCATTTCTGTGATTAAACCAGCAATCGATGGCAAAGTGACCAATTCTGCCACAGCACCAACAGTCAAACCTATTGTATCTTTGCCTTATGTTCTCCTGCTTGACCTTTTGTAATTGTGGTCTAGCAGGGGCAGCATTCTTGGAGGATGAAGCTTCATGATGATGACAATCACATGATTTCTTCTCCTTCGGTGGCCTTTCCACAACGGGCTTTACCTTGGGTTCTTTCTTGAAGTTATGACCATGATTGAAAGAGCCATAGCTCTGAAGAATGACTTCTTCATAAGGTGCCTTAAAGACACTCTCACCAAAGTTTTTGGGGCGAGTCCATCCTTGATAACGGGACTTTGGCTCTACATAGGTAGGCCTGGTCAAGTGACCATAGGATGAGTCAAGATCAATCTCATTAGTTGGAAATATGACTTTCTTGAACGTAGTCTGATCTTAAGGGGCTTCCCCCTCCTCTTTAACCAAGGACTTCTTGGCGGCCTTATTCTTTATTTGAGCCTTGTTCCTCCTAGAATATTTACTACGAGCTTCTTCATGGCCTAATCCAACAGCCTTGGCCTTAGCTAAGAATTCAGTAACGAATGGAAGAATAGTCTTAGGGTTCGAGAAACTTTCAAAAAGTTTCTTTTCAGCAGCGAGTTATTCTTCCAACTCTATGATGATTTTCTCTTTTAGGTCAAGGTGCTCAAGAGCCTTGTTGTATTCTTGAATAACATTATTGAAGTTCTCTTCGAGTGAGTCAGTCTTAGCGACTTCCTCTCTCAAGTTGCTCCCTTCAGCTTTTAGAGACTTTATCTCTTTTACCTGAGTTTTCACGACTCGGCGACATTTGTCGTAATCCATGATCAACTCCTTGTATTCGGCCATGAGTTCAGAATCATCGTTAGAAGAACTATCCTCATGATCATGCTCAGAAGCTTCAGAATTTAAAAGAGGAGTGTGAGAGTTTACCTTCCCAGTGAACTGGGGCTCTTGTTCGTCATCTGTCTGAGCCATAAGCCCGAAGTAGGCTTCTTCTTCTTCACTCGAGTCAGATGAGTCAGAGTTACTAAGAGTTTTGCCCTTCTTTGTCATCAGGCTCTTCTTTGTCCTCTTCTTATTATATGAGGACTTCTTTTCCTCTCTTCTTCCACCCTCCTTCTTATGGGGGCAGTCATCAATGACATGACCTTTCTTATTACAAAAATAACAAATGATGTCAGTAGAAATATGTTTGTTCTATTTAGGAGTATACCTGTCGTGGCTGCTTGAGACCTTTCTTTGACGGTCACCATCATGTCGTGATCTTTTATAAGAGGCATCCTTTCCTTTCCACTGCTTCTTTTTGTTCAAGAATTTCTTGAACTGACGTGAAAGTAGTGAGAACTCTCCTTCAGATAGCTCAGAGCCTGAGGTACTTGGCTCCGAAGTTTCTTCTTCACTCACTTCTTGTGCTGGGGCAGGAGAGGCAGCCTTTGACTTCCTTGAGGTGTCTGCCTTTAAAGCAACAGACTTCTCTCTGGATGTAGACCTGCTCTTCTCTTCTTCAGCCTTTCTGGTGTTGAGTTGAAGCTCATATGACATAAGCTTCCCGAAGAGATTTTGCGGGTCTATCTCGGCTAGCTTTAGAAATTCCCTGATGGCACAGACCTTGTTATCCCATTTCTTAGTTAGGGATCTCAAGAACTTATCATTAAATTCTCTGTTTGTCAAGACTCTGCCATAGACTCTTAGGCCATTCACTATCTTGAAGAAATTCTCAAAGGTGTCAACAATGGTGTCCTTGTTTTCTTGTCAGAAGACTTCATACTTTTGATTCAGAAGGGATCTTTTATAATGCCTGACTTCTTTTGTACCTTCTGAAAGGGGAAACTAGATCTGATATACTCTAAAGGGGGGGTGAATAGAGTATATGGTGCTTTTTAAAATCACAAAGAAAACTTTTTTTTGCAAAGCTTTACAACAATTGTTGTAATGAGTGTAAGCAGGGAAGCAGAAATAAAACTAAGCTATGCAGATATTATGCACAAGAAAATCTAGGCCAGAAACAAAAAGAAAACATGCAGAACCAGATGACACAAGGAAATATAGTGGTTCCCCAACTTGGGTACATCCACTCTTCTACCACCCTAGGTAGGAATCCACTGCAGGATGAGTTGATCAGGTGTCCTGGGCACCAATGAGCTTTTGATAAGGTGCTCAAAAACCAAATCAGATTTTTTGATCAGGTGTCTTGCCACCAATGAGCTTTTGACAAGGTGCTCAAAAACCAGATTCAAACTTTTGAAGGGAGTTTGAAAAACCCTTTACAGAATGGGGGTGAGAGAGTGATGGCAGTCTTCTCTTTCTCAAGCAACTGAGAAGACTATGTGGATTCAGTGATGTTGTCAAAGCTCCCCCTGAGTCCTTGAAATCTTCAGGAAGATGAGCTTTGCTGAGGGTGATAGGCCTTCAAAGATAGATCTCCAGCAAAAGATGATTTCAGCAAGCTGAAATGTTGAGTGTCTGGAGTCTTGAGATGATGTTGGCCTTGAACACTTGAGAGCTAAAGAGATCTAAAGAATGTTTGAAAGCTTGATCTCTTGATGAGTGTTCTTCTGAATTCTTGTTGACAGAGGATTGAGAGAGTCTCTGTGTATTGAGTTGTGTCCTCTACTTGTCTATCTTTATTCTCTTGTTCTTGTCTGTCTTCTTCTTTGATTCAAAAACATTCTCTCTTTTATTCTCTGAGTCTGAATAGAAAATGCTCTGTCAAAGATAGCCGTTGGTCTGAATTAATTACAGCCTTAATTGCATAAAATGTTCTGAAGGAAAGTCCACTGAATTATTCCTTGAAAAATCCCTTGAAACTTGCTCCAGAAGTAAATGAAAATGGCTGGCAGATCTTCTGAATTAAATGCAGAATAACTTCTATCTGATTTGAATTTGAATTCTGAAGGATAACTGAAATCGTCGAACTGAGCTCTGCTATCGTCGAGCTGAGCTCAGCGAATTGGAAAATGCAAGCAGCAAAGAAGTCGTCGATCTGAGCTCAAAGATAAAGATCCAGTGCAGAGTCAAAATCGTCGACCTGAGCTCAGCGATCGTCGAATGGAGTTCGACGATATTGAGAAGTTGAGCTCAGCGATCGTCGACCAGAGCTCGACGATATTATGAGGGTTGAACTCAGCGATCGTCGAATGGAGCTCGACGATCTGTCAATAGTTGAGCTAGACGATCGTCGACCGGAGTTCGACGAAACGTCGTGCTGAGCTCGACGATTTGGACTTAGTTTCCAGAAAAACTTGGGTCTTCAGGGCAGCTTCCAAACCTAGACTCCTGATCCCTTAGACTCAATTCTAATTGACCTATTATCTATACAGAAGGTCAAAGCATAAATTCCTAGAGACATAGTGATCCTGACCCAAATTAGTAATAGGGTGTTCCAACAATCTCCCCCTATTTGGGTTAGGAAAACTATTTACAGATTTTGAAAAAATAAACAACATCATACAATCACAGAAATATAAAAACAACAAAAGCAAGACACAGAGCAGAACCATCACAGAGATATATATATGTATGTTATCCAGAAGGCAGTCAGAAAAACCAAAAGTTGTCACCTTACAGAGTTACTCCTTTTCTTTGCCTTTTACCATTTTAATTTCTCTGTTGGGATCTAAAGCTTGTTGTTTTGATCTGGTATCATCAGCTGCACCCAAATAAATTTGCTTTGAAGCCCTGGGAACCACTGCAGCTGGATGCAACTCCATGTATCTGTCTGCATCAAAGAACTTACTGGAGGCATATCTTTCTAACTCTTTTTGCCTTTGCTCTGACATGGTAGATATGTTGGAAGTGTCTAGCCCTTGTTCTTTTGCTTTCTTTATCTGATCCAAAGCAGCCAGCTCTTTCATTCTTGCAGTCCAAGCCATAGGATTTTTCTCAGGGTCCTCAAATGGAACAGGTGGCTCATACCTGTTGGAAGTAGTTTCTTGAGGAGTCCTGGCAGTTACAGTATCTTTGAGCTTGTAGGGAAAAGGACCAGAAGATGTGTCAGATGGAACATGTCCTCCCCTAGAGTAAGGGTGCTGCCTGGAGTGTCCTTTAGAGTAAACCTGAGTTTCTCTTTGGTTTCCCCTATATCCTCCCCTTCTAGAGTAGGACCCCCTAGACTGGCTTTCCCTTTGATAAGTTCTTGCATGAGGTTGGTAGGGAGCCTGGCTTCTAGCAGAGCCTGATCTTGCAGAGCTGCCACCTGCACCTGCATCAGGTGGAGGTGGTGGAGGAGGATGAGGGTGCTTGAACTGAGTGGAATCTTTTTCATATTTCCTCTTCTTTTTCATAGCCTTTAACTGATTCTTAGAGTATTGCATCCAATGCTCAGTGATTGGGCAATTGTGCAGAATATAGTAGGGGACATCATTGTCATCTCTGACTTTGGCAGGAGGAACTCTCTTCAAGGCCTTACTTCTTGCCTTTCTTTTCTTTGCAATTGTGGCAGATGAGTCATCAGAAGCAGTATTATAATCCTCAGATTCAGAGCTTTGTTCATCATACAAAGCATCAAGCTGTTTCATCAAATTTTCTTTTAACTGAACAGCAGCTGATGGGGCAACAGAAACAGCAGATGTAACAGATACAGAAGCAGCAGATGTTACAACAAATACAGGAGCAGCAGTAGTTACAACAGAAACAGCTTCAGAAACAGCACTAGCAACTTCAGGAGAGACAGCAGCAGCTTTAGAGACAACAACTTCTACAGCAGGCTCAAAATCAACAGCCTCTGTCATCAAAACATCCTGAGATGAGGGCTCAGCAGAAACAGTGACTTCAGCAGCAGATATAACTTCAGAGGTAGACACAGCATTGTCTTCAGCAGCAGCAGCAGCAGTAACATCAGAAGCAGCAGTCACTGACAGAATAAAATCAGAGATGATTCTGGGGTCACAGCAGGAAAAGGGCACTAGAGCCTTGGACAAATCTTCTGACTGGGCAGCAAGAACCTCTGGAGGCTGGACAGGATATGGCTCTGGGAGGCAGCAGAAGTAAGCAGTGTCAAAGGTAGATAGCAGAGACCTTAGGTCTATTGCTAGTACTGGTGTAGCAGTAGCAGCAGAAACAGACACAGCAGCAGTAGCAGCAGAAACAACAGCAGGGGCAGCAGCAGCAGCAACAGCTTCATAGGGCATCTCCCCCTGCCTGGAGGCAGAGACCTGTGCATCAAGGCACACTGCTGGGGGTGCTGCTAGAGGAGCAAGGAAGGAGGAAAGCCTGGCAGAGAGAGCTGCCACTGATTGTTGTAGAGGAGCTAAAGAGGCCTCCATGAGAAGAGAGAGCCTAGGTGCAAGGAGCTCATACAACTGATCAGCAAGGGCTGGGAGATCTACATGCTCAAGGATAGGAGCAGAGGTAGAGGGTTGAGGGATGGCTGAGGGAGCTGGAGGAGGAGGGCTGAAGGGTGGAAGGGATGGCTCAGGAGAGGGGATGGTAGAGATGGAGGATAGAGGGATGGAAATGGAGGGAGTGAAGGTGGGTTGATCAAGAATCTGGTGGAGAAGGTCTTGGAAAGATGTGGAGGAGGATGGCAAATCTGGAGGAGAGGAGGGGGAATCATCCATGTAGGATTCATCCAGGAGAGTGAAAGTTGGAAGGGATGGGGATGAGGTTACATCTGGAGGGGGATAGGAGAAAAGGGGGTGGAAGTGGGCTGCTGGTGGAGAGGAAATTGTTGCTGGGGATGGAATTGAAGTTGGAGATGGGCTGGAGATGGTAATTGTGGAGGTGGCTGGAGAGGTGGATGGAAGTGGTAGGGTTGGGCTTGGAGGAGGAGAAGCAGCAGCACTAGCAGGCAGGTCCTCTGCAGGGGCAGAGGCCTGGGGTGGAGTGACTCTGAGAGTCCTGGTGCCTGAAGGGCCAGAAGAAGAGGGCCTGCTGGGCTTGGAGATTTGCCTGTCCCATTTCCCAAAAAGGGCACAGGTGAGTCTCTTGGAGGCATTGATGTGCACTCCAGAGGAGACTAGCAGGGTGGGGCACTTAGCCTGGAGGAAGACTCCCAGTATTCTTCCATAATTCACAAAGGTCTTGTTTATCTTTTTCTTCAACAAATCAAAAAATACTTCTCCCCAGTTCAAGCTTTTTCTATCTACCAGAGCTCCCATAAGGCAGAGCTGATATCTGGAGATTGTGTCATGAGCAGAATGCTTGGCCAAGAGAACCTTGCCTACTACATCAGCCATAAACCTGTATTCCACAGACAGGTTCCTCTTAAACAGCTTGCTAGGGTTCCACTCAGGATGACCCATCCTGGCAAGAATATCAGAGAACTCATCTCCAGAGAGTTCAGCAGAATCTTCACCATTCCTTAAACCAAAAACCTCTGTGAGTACTGTTGGGGTCAGAGGTACCTGGGTGCCACCAATAGAACCAACTATGGTATTGTTGTCCAGGTTGTGGGCTGTGTAAACCCATTCTTTAATCTCATCAGATGCAAGTTTGATTCTGATTGTCATCAGGGCAGACAGTTGCTGATCTTTGAATAAAGTGAGAATATCCTGGAAGATTTGATCGGTTGTGTTGAAGGAGTCGAGATCGATGTCAAAGCCTGCATCAAATTTCATTGCAGAGAGTACAGCAACTGAAACGGCCATGGTACCTGCAAAAACTTAACAAACAAAACGACCAAGTGTAGAGCTATTTGGAGGGAAGAAGATTCTTGCAGAGAAATTGAAAGCGCAAGAGAGAACGACGGCGAAAAATGAGTTTTATATTAGGGTTCGACGCAGAATTGGAAAGATCGTTGAACTCAGTTCGACGATCTAGGCTTCTAAAGGAATCTGAAGAGACTCCAACATCGTCGATCTCCGTTCGACGATCTTGGAAGGGCGTCGAGCTCCGTTCGACGATCGTTCAGGGAACAAAATCGTCGAGTGCCGTTCGACGATCGTTGACCGAAGGAGACAGTTCATGCTGTCTGAGGGGCGCTGAACTCAGTTCGACGATTCTGGAAATCGTCGAACTCCGTTCGACGATCTGTGGGGAAATCGTCGAGCGCAGTTCAGAGATCAGAGAAATCCTAGACACTAAGGAAATCAGAATTTTGCCTAGTCTTGGTCCATTTTTAGCTTTCAAAATCTTGAGTATTATTTAAGACTTCCTCCATCTAACATTCCTAACTGATTTAGGAAGAAAGTATGTTTCTTTTCATCCAAAGGCTTGGTGAAAATATCTCCCCTTTGTAAATCAGTTGGGATATACTGCAATTCAATTTTGTTCTTTTCAACATTATCCCTTAAGAAATGATGCCTAATCTCTATATGTTTTGTCCTACTATGGAGGACTGGATTTTGAGCTATGGAGATAGCACTTGTATTGTCACAAAAGATTTTTGACTTCTCTAAGTTGTAACCATAGTCTAGGAGTTGATTTTGAATCCATAGTATTTGTGAACAACAACTGCCTGCAGCCATATATTCAGCTTCAGCAGTTGAAGTTGACACAGATGTTTGTTTCTTGCAAAACCAGGAGACAAGTCTATCACCAAGGAACTGACAAGTTCAACTGGTGCTTTTCCTGTCAATTCTGCATCCAGCATAATCAGCATCAGAGAATCCAGTTAACTCAAATGCTGAATCTTTTGGATACCAGAGACCTAGATTTGGACAACTTTTAACATACCTAAGAATCCTCTTTACTAATGTGAGGTGTGACTCTCTAGGGCTAACTTGGAATCTAGCACATATACATGTAGCAAACATTATATCTGGCCTACTAGCTGTAAGATACAGTAAAGAGCCAATCATTGCTCTATATGTTGTCTGATCAACAGGTTTCCCATGTTCATCAGCATCCAGTACAGCATTGGTAGGCATGGGTGTTTTCATACAAGATGCCTCAGACATGCCAAATTTCTTAACCAGCTCATTAGCATATTTGGTTTGAGAAATAAAGATGCCTTCAGCATGTTGTTTGACTTGCAATCCTAGGAAGAAGGATAGCTCACCCATGCTACTCATCTCAAATTTAGAATGCATTAGGTTAGAGAACCTTCTGCACAATTTTGAGTCAGTAGAACCAAAAATGATATCGTCTACATAGATTTGTACTAGTAGGGTATGGGACTTATGGGTTCTAATGAAAAGAGTTTGGTCTACTCTACCCCTTATAAAACCATTTTCCAAAAGAAAGCATGCTAGGGTCTCATACCATGCTCTAGGAGCTTGCTTGAGACCATATAATGCTTTATTTAGTCTAAAAACAAAATCAGGATGAGTTGGAGAGATAAAACCTGGAGGTTGTCTGACATAGACTTCCTCTTTGATGTCTCCATTTAAGAAGGCACTCTTGACATCCATCTGATAAACCTTGAAGCCTTTGTGAGCTGCATAAGCTAGAAAAATTCTGATGGCTTCCAATCTTGCAACAGGTGCAAAGGTCTGGTCGTAGTCAATTCCTTCTTCTTGAGAATATCCTTGGGCAACTAGCCTTGCCTTGTTCCTTATTATTACTCCTTGATCATCCAACTTATTTCTGAATACCCATTTTGTTCCAACAATGGAATGATCCTTTGGCTTTGGCACTAGTTCCCATACTTTGTTCCTCTCAAATTGATGCAACTCCTCTTGCATTGCAATGATCCAGTGTGGATCTTGCTCTGCATCTTGAATGGACTGAGGTTCAATTTGAGAAAGGAAGCAGGTGTGCAACAGGTTTTGGTTGACCTGATTTCTGGTTTGCACACCAGCTGAGAGTTCTCCAATTATTTGGGTAATTGGATGGTCTCTTGATGTTACTAAATCAACAGGGGGTGTTGATTGTTCACCAACCTGTGTTGTTGTTTCCTCTTGTGGTACAACAACTGGCTCTTCAAATGGAGCTTCAATGTGTTGAGCATTGCTTTCATCTTCACTGTTTTCATCCTCTTGAGCAACCTGTAGCTTGTTCATATCTTCAACTAGAGAGTGTTCCTGCAAAGGTTCTATGGTAGAAGAAATCTTCTCCTTGAAGGACATGTTAGTTTCATCAAAAGAAACATGAACAGATTCCTCAATTTTTAATGATGATTTATTATAAACCCTATAGGCCTTGCTGATCATGGAGTATCCCAGAAACACTCCTTCATCAGCTTTGGCTTGAAATTTTGCTAAATGTTTCTTATCATTATTGTGAATATAGCAAATGCAACCAAAAGTTTTGAAATAGTCAACTTTAGGTTTCTTCCCTTTGAGTAATTCATAGGGAGTCTTTCCCTTCAGTTTATGTATCAGACTCCTGTTCAGCACATAGTTGGAGGTGTTCACTGCCTCTGCCCAAAAGGATAGAGGTAGATGAGCATCTGACAACAATGTAGTGGCAGATTCAATAAGGGTTCTATTTTTCCTTTCAGCTACCCCATTTTGTTGAGGAGTTCTAGGAGCTGAGAAAGTATGTCTGATCCCTTCACTCTGGCAGAACTCTTGCATAAGAAGAGAATCAAACTCTGTCCCATGATCACTTCTGATCAGGGCAATGTGAGTATTGAACTCAATCTTTATACATTTGAGAAACTTTGTCAGACACTTAAAGTTATCAGACTTCTTCCTTAGAAAGAACACCCAAGTGAATCTAGAGAAGTCATCTACAATCACTAAAGTGTAGGATTTCCCTCCTAGGCTTTGTACTGTGATGGGTCCAAATAGATCCATGTGCAACAGATACAGTATCCTAGGTGAATCACTCTTATTAAGTGACTTAAAACTGTTTTTAGTTTGCTTGCCTAATTGACAAGCCTTGCAGAGTCCTTCCTTCTTGTAGGAGCCAGAAGGTAGTCCTCTAACAAGATTGTCCTTGGATAGCCTAGCAATAGTTCTAAGGTTTAGGTGTCCTAGTCTCTTATGCCATAAAACATTTGGTCTACAAACTGAATTGAATAAACAGATATCTATAGAAGTTGAAAGAAAATCTACAAGGTAGATGTTACCTTTCCTTTTACCTGTCAACACAGTGGTGTTGTCCTCTGACTTGATTTTGCATAAGGTTTTGCTGAAGGTCACCTGGTAGCCTTCATCACATAGCTGACTGATACTGATTAGGTTGTGCTTCAGTCCTTCCACATATGCTACCTTCTTGAAGGTTACAGAACCAATCTGGACTGCTCCATATCCTTTAGTTTGTCCAAAGTTGGAGTCACCAAAGATAACTTTGGGTCCAAGCTTGGCTTTAAAGGAATTGAGGTTGTCCTTGTTCCCTGTCATGTGCTTTGAGCATCCACTATCCAAATACCATTGCTGGTTAGATGTTGGATAGGTCTTCACCTGCACATTAAGCAATTCACTTGTTTTTGACCCAGTTTACCTTGGGCCTAGGTTGATAACCTTTAAATTCAGAAATGAAAGACATCCCTGGCTGACTCTTATATCCTTCAGGATGATATCTCCTTGGAGGTAAAATCCATTCAGTATAAGGGTTAAATGTTTGGGATGAAGAACCCTCAGGATTCAATCTTGACTTGCCATTGAAAAAATTTCCAGAGCTCTGACCTCTGTTCGACGATCTTGGAGCTGAGTTCGACGATCTTGGGTCAGATCGTCGAGCTCCGTTCGACGGTCGACTATGGGTGAGGTCAGGTATATGGGATCGTCGACCAGCGTTCGACGATCTTGGCTTAGATCGTCGATCAGTGTTCGACGATTTGTCCTGAGATCGTCGAGCTGCGTTCGGCGATCGTCGGTCTTCATTCGACGATCGTCGAGCTTCGTTCGACGATTTTTGCTGGGACTTGAATTTCTGAGGCAGATCAGAATTTTTCCTGGCAACCTCTACAACTCCCTTTCCCTTGTCAGAAATGAACTTGATGGGGGTTGTTAGAACAATAGGTTGGCTGGATGAGGCACCCAAGCCCAGTGTACTGTTGAATCTTGAGTTCACTGTGCTTGTGATGTCCATCAGCTTGATGCTTCTCCCATTGAGAGATTCTTCAAGCTTCTTGGCCTCAGAGAGTTCACTCTTCAGTGAAGCTATCTGTTCCCTATGGTTCTCCAACTCCTGAGAGAGCTTGAGGTTTTCTGATTTTAAAGCATTGTGTCCAGACAATTGATTTCTGAGAGAGATGATCTCTTTCTCAGACTTTAGCAGGTCTAAACATAGTGCTTTAAATTCAAGTTTAAAATCTTCTGAAGTGAAATCAAAAGAGTTGATTACCTGATCTTCTTCAGGTTGAGTTTCTGAGTCTGACTCTGACTCCTCTTCCTCTGAGTTGTGTTGAGAGGCATTGATTGCCATCATGCAGAATTCTTTTTCCTCTGCATCATCCTCATCATCACTTGAGCTGGAAGAGGCTTCTGACTCCTCTTCAGTCTCACTCCAGGATTCAGCAACAAATCCTTTCCTTGTGTGCTTATTTTTGCTGGAAGAAGGTTTGTTATTTCCATGCCTTTGGAGTCCTTCTCCTTTCTTCTTTCTTTTCTTTCCCTTCTGTCCTTGTTCTTATTCTCTGGACAGTCAGGAACTATGTGCCCTGGTTTCCTGCAACCAAAGCAAATGATGTCTTTGTTATTGCCAATGGACTTGTCATACCTTGGCTTGTCTTGCTCCTTGTATGATCTTCTTCTGAAGTCCTTCCTGGCCATCTTATAGAATCTTTTGGCCAACAGGCTGAGAAGTTCATCATTGCTTGTGGCCTTTTCTTCAGGCAGATCCTCAGCTGCCTTGAATGCAATAGTCTTCTCTTTCTTGTGGCTGGAGAAGCAGCCTTTTGTTCTTCTTCTCTGTTCTTGATGAGTAGCTCATAAGATTTGAGCTTACCCAACAAGGCTTCAGTGGTAATCTCATTTAGGCTTCTGGCATCTTTAATTGGCCAGATTCTTGAATCCCAAGTGCTGGGGAAGCACATTAGGATCTTGTCATTGAGTTCTGTCAGTGAGATTTCTTTGTCTAATGTCCTCAGTTCACTGACAATTAGACTTAATCTATTGTACATGTCTCCCACTGACTCAGTTTCTCCCTTCTTGAAGTTCTCATATTGGGAGATGAGATGAGATCTTCTGTCCTTTCTCTCATCAGCTGATCCTGAAACTATTTCTGAGAGCTTGTCCCAGATCTCCTTGGCTGAGTTGCATTCAGCTACTTTTTGAAAAATGTCATCTGACATTGTTTGAGCTAGAATGTTCATTGCCTTGGCATCAGCTACTTTCCACTTTTTAATGTCAGCATCTGTTCCTGATGGAGGTGGAACAGCATTTGTGCTTGTGCTCTCTGGAGGTCTTGGACACACTGTTAAGACAGAATTAAAAATATCTTCGTCAATAGAATTCATGTATAGTTTAATCATTGCTTTCCAAAGTGTAAACTTTGACAGATTGCACAGTGGAGGTCTGGTGCTAGCATAGTCTTTGTTCTAGGCCATGATTTGTGCAAGTTAAATCTAATAATAAAATATAAAAAGAAGGATCTAGTTTGGGATCTTGGGGTTCAGGTGTTAGCCTGTACAACCAAACAGATATGGTATGTTTAACTAACCTGGCTCTGATACCAATTGAAAGGGGAAACTAGATCTGATATACTCTAAAGGGGGGGTGAATAGAGTATATGGTGCTTTTTAAAATCACAAAGAAAACTTTTTTTTGCAAAGCTTTACAACAATTGTTGTAATGAGTGTAAGCAGGGAAGAAGAAATAAAACTAAGCTATGCAGATATTAAGCACAAGAAAATCTAGGCCAGAAACAAAAAGAAAACATGCAGAACCAGATGACACAAGGAAATATAGTGGTTCCCCAACTTGGGTACATCCACTCTTCTACCACCCTAGGTAGGAATCCACTGCAGGATGAGTTGATCAGGTGTCCTGGGCACCAATGAGCTTTTGATAAGGTGCTCAAAAACCAAATCAGATTTTTTGATCAGGTGTCTTGCCACCAATGAGCTTTTGACAAGGTGCTCAAAAACCAGATTCAAACTTTTGAAGGGAGTTTGAAAAACCCTTTACAGAATGGGGGTGAGAGAGTGATGGCAGTCTTCTCTTTCTCAAGCAACTGAGAAGACTATGTGGATTCAGTGATGTTGTCAAAGCTCCCCTGAGTCCTTGAAATCTTCAGGAAGATGAGCTTTGCTGAGGGTGATAGGCCTTCAAAGATAGATCTCCAGCAAAAGATGATTTCAGCAAGCTGAAATGTTGAGTGTCTGGAGTCTTGAGATGATGTTGGCCTTGAACACTTGAGAGCTAAAGAGATCTGAAGAATGTTTGAAAGCTTGATCTCTTGATGAGTGTTCTTCTGAATTCTTGTTGACAGAGGATTGAGAGAGTCTCTGTGTATTGAGTTGTGTCCTCTACTTGTCTATCTCTATTCTCTTGTTCTTGTCTGTCTTCTTCTTTGATTCAAAAACATTCTCTCTTTTATTCTCTGAGTCTGAATAGAAAATGCTCTGTCAAAGATAGCCGTTGGTCTGAATTAATTACAGCCTTAATTGCATAAAATGTTCTGAAGGAAAGTCCACTGAATTATTCCTTGAAAAATCCCTTGAAACTTGCTCCAGAAGTAAATGAAAATGGCTGGCAGATCTTCTGAATTAAATGCAGAATAACTTCTATCTAATTTGAATTTGAATTCTGAAGGATAACTGAAATCGTCGAACTGAGCTCTGCTATCGTCGAGCTGAGCTCAGCGAATTGGAAAATGCAAGCAGCAAAGAAGTCGTCGATCTGAGCTCAAAGATAAAGATCCAGTGCAGAGTCAAAATCGTCGACCTGAGCTCAGCGATCGTCGAATGGAGTTCGACGATATTGAGAAGTTGAGCTCAGCGATCGTCGACCAGAGCTCGACGATATTATGAGGGTTGAACTCAGCGATCGTCGAATGGAGCTCGACGATCTGTCAATAGTTGAGCTAGACGATCGTCGACCGGAGTTCGACGAAACGTCGTGCTGAGCTCGACGATTTGGACTTAGTTTCCAGAAAAACTTGGGTCTTCAGGGCAGCTTCCAAACCTAGACTCCTGATCCCTTAGACTCAATTCTAATTGACCTATTATCTATACAGAAGGTCAAAGCATAAATTCCTAGAGACATAGTGATCCTGACCCAAATTAGTAATAGGGTGTTCCAACACCTTCCATCAAAGTGACTAGAGACTTCCACATATCTTTTGCAGACAGGCAGTGGATCAAGTTTTGTAGCATGGAGTCATCGAATGCACTTGCTATTATGTTCGTGGCCTTCTTGTCTAAAGAGACAAGTTGTAAGACCCCATTGTTTTTCAACAACCATCGGGGTCTTAGTCCCAGAACTGCCACTTTGCGGTGACACCTTCGCACCCGGGAAGGTCATCACCACAAAACGCCGATCCCGCCGGCCAAATCGATCACCATCGACAGAATGTATAATGAATGAAAATGTAAGCATCCTAGTCCATAATAGAATAAAGGAGGAAATCACATGAAAAATAAATATTACTAATACGCGGCTCCACTCACGGATCTGGATGCCTGTCCACCCGAGCTACACTGGCCCATCTCCATCTACACCGTACCCTGCTAGTGTCTCGTCTCCTGCGGCTGTTCCCTGTCTCCCATCCGGAGCACCTAAAATATGGTGGTCAAACGACTGTCAGTCAAACTAGACTCAGTCAACAATCCCTCACCCCTCTACCCGTGGCTCCTAGGCACTGGGTGGAAAGGAGTGAAAAGGAGGACCAAAAGCAGGGCGTAATCAAGCAGGTGACATCTACCCTAAAGAATAAAATAATAAGGTATGGCAGGGGTTTTACAATAATTAAACATGAGTAAACAAGTGTGTAATCAAAAGTAAACAGAAAGGTGTAGCAAGCAAGTAAAGGCAGTAAGAAGAGTAAGTAAGAGAAACTGTAAATATAACCGTTGATTTATAGGGATTACCCCTATAGACCAAGGGGTCGTTTTGCGGGGCCTATCGTATAAAACATCCCATACCATTTTATACGATAGGTGTCAGGGGTTAAATGCAATGATTATGCTATGACATACAAGTATGCTATGGTATGCACATGCAAGTGCAACTCACACACATGACTCTATGCGCACAGACCTTTAGTTCCCCTTTTTGGAGTTAGTTAAACTCTCAGGAGCCTCCACCGTGGCAAAACGGAGACAGTGGTTTGGGCCTCTCCACTCCTAGACTTGTAATCATACTACCCCATCTAGCCCCTCACATACATTTCTGTATTATTCCTAGCAAACCAGCTAGTCTCCCGTGTCAACGTACCGACGACGGTGTGATCGATCGTCCAATACTGAGGACCCACCACTGTTATGCACATGCAAGCATGATAGTTTGTATCTAATTATAGTACGAGCCTCCAACTCTTTAGACTACCAAGCCTACTAGTTCACCATATTCCCGAGCCCACGACTCCCTGGACTAATCAAGTCTCCTTTTTATTTCAAGTCCCCGAGCATCCAGCTCCCCAGACTTCCAAATCAATATCGAGTCCATTTAAATCTACCAGTAAGCCCTTAGGCCACGGGCCTACGCTATCCTTTAGCTACCAATTCATCTCCCTACGTGTTCAAGTGTGAGTGTAAGGTGAAACTATTATTAGGGTTACTCTTCCCAAATTATTTCTAAGGTTTACGTTAGCCCAGGACTGCCCAAGGTATTCCCCGTGAAGGGCTCTCGAAGCACTAGGAACTATGATGGGATTACACCCAAAGCTCCTTTCGCAAGGCACTTATTATTATTGATTTCTACCCTTGATCAGATCTCTCATTTATTTACCTTGACAAGCAACCTACTAAGGAGTCAACTCTTCAAATTCCTTACCCACTCTAGTTCAGTTTCCGCAGTTACTATATGCAGACCACCCTATACTATATGAGAAGTATAAAGGAGGTACTCCGGTTTGTCTTCCAAATCTCCTATAAAATTTACCAGAGGTATATCATAACAAGTTTAGTGTAGAATCAGAGAATCATAATTTTTCTAATTTATCCGGCATTTAATTAATTTCCTCAAAAATTCCAAGGGCTACCAGTTTGAACATGAACTACCCTAGGTGCTCATGAAGGATGTCCAACAAAACTATTATAAATATTATGTTATCTCAATATGGTAAATCCAAAGCATCACAATTTTTCTATAATCAAAATTACACTAAAACTATTTTAGCAATATTTTCTATCTTTCGTTATTTATGAACCAAGTATAGAAAATATCCATCCAAAACTTATAAATTAATTATACTATGCAGATACAAGCTTAAAGATAGAATTGGCCAAGTTTCATAATTTTTCAGCAAGTATTAATCTCTGAATAAATTAATTATCAAAAATCTCCATAACGGGGACTTGTAAAGAAAGTGCCGTAACTAAGATTCTAAAAATCATGAATAAATGTCTACAAGCATATAATGGCCTGAAAATCTCAATTACTAAGTCTCATAATTTTTCAACAGAATATCATCCATAATTAATCTTTAAACAATAAAACCCATTTTTAACATTTGTGAATGAAGTACCAGATTTACATAACTAAAAATTATACAAAACTTCAGGATCAACCATTCTGACCTAAAACACATACTACCAAGATTTCATGGGGTTTCAATGAACAGAAAGATCTAAATAATTAAAACATCAGTTAGGGCTATAACAAACTTTACAAATGAAGTGCTAGAAATAAACATCATAAAATTCCAGTAAAATTGCTATAGGTTCTGCCCATTCCAAAACTCACTCTACCAGAGTTTCACAGCTTTTAAATAATGTTTAGTGACTGATTTTACTCATTTGAGAATTTTACCATAAAACTAAGGTTAGGGTTTTGAGGTATCTACCTGTCTCCAAATCCTCCGAGATTCCATCCAGATGATTTATATTAAGCTAAAGTCGATTCTAGTGAGTTTCAAGGCAATACGAGGGCATTTGCCCCCATGTCCTTCACAACCCTCAAAACCCTCCCTTTAGGGTTTGAGTTTGGATCCTAGGATAAATCAACCCTAAACCACACCATTTATCTCCAAGTGGGTTATAATAACCCTTCTAAGTCAATGGTCAAAATATTAGCCTCTGTTGAGGTGATTTGACCGTTCCAAACTCTTAATGCACTTTTTACTCAAAAATGCCTCATTAATGCCTAGCTAAGGATAGGTGATTTCCTACCACAAACTCATCCAAATGAGTTGGAATTTTAAACAGAGCTAGGTTTTATTGCCATGGACCACTCACCAATATTTGGGAGGGTTTGGAGGTCATTTAGCCACTTACATAAATTACTCTAACTTTATTAAATTAAAACCAAAACCTTAGGAAAAGTATCTCCAACAATTCCCATTTTTGGATAGACTATAGATATGGCTAAGGGTAACCCCCTGCCCAAATTTCAGGTCATTTGGACAAGGGACGAAGAGTGGGCATTCATTTTAACCTCTGGACAGCCCTATGGATAGACCTCACCAAAATGAGTGTTGTGGTCTAACTAAGACTCCAAATGACTTAAAATAAATTTTACAATAACTTAGAGACATAGAGCTACAACGTGCATGTTGAGCACATTTGCAGTAGAGGCATCTAAGTATTTTTAATAATTAAAACCATCTACTGTTTATAATTTCCAGGAACTCAATATTATTAAATACTTGATAAAAACGGACGACATCCGTTCATCCTCAACCTCCAGCCAAGGGCCAAGATTGGCCCGACCTGGAGCCTCTTCCAACTGACTTTCCGGCCACGCCGACCACCTCCCTAGCCAGCCACCACCCCCACCACCTCTGTTGAGGTGGTGGCTAGCGTTTGGCGGCGACCATGCCGCCGGTGGCTGCGGTTTCCGGCGAACTCAACACCACCGTTTTCCATGAAAATCTGAAATTACAAGCTCCCAATCAGGTTCAATTGAGCCCGATTTCTCAACCTACACAAGTATAGATCTAGCACGCATAGAGAGGAGAAGGATTGGACCTTGCCGACGGCCTGAAGTTGGGAAGATCGCCGGGAAGCCATTTCTGAAAGTTGTGTCGCTCGGTTTCTGCAACTGCAAGATGGGGAGGCTCAGTTTCTTTGGGTAAGGACTGGGAAATGCTTCTCTCAACCCACTGGTGGTGTTTAAAGCCTCAGATGAGGAGAGGATGGGTTGGATTATCAATGTCCTTCAAAGCTATTAATGGCTAGGCTCGACCATGGAGGAGGGGGGCTGAATCAGGTCTGATGGCTGGGAGAAACGACTGGAAACTTCTCCCCTTCCGTGGGAAATTGAATTCAGCCATTAAATGTGGCTTTTGACGAACCATTCCTTCCCTCTCCATCCTCATTTCTCTCTCCTCCTCACGGTGATTCTGCACAGAACCGCCATATCACGACTGGTGACACGGCCGTGACACGGTCGTGTATCATCCGACACGGGCGTGTCGGGTGGGCGTGTTCCCTTCTGTTCTATGAAATGAAATCGACGATCGTCGAGCTGAGCTCGACGAAATGAGCTCGATGATCGTCGGGCTGACGACACGCCTGGCGACACGGGCGTGTCGGGGGCATGTTCCCCCTGTTCTACGAAATGAGCTCGACGATCGTCGACCTGAGCTCGACGATCGTCGGGTTGACGACACGCCTGGCGACACGGGCGTGTCAGGGGCATGTTCCCCCAGTTCAATGATATGAGCTCGATGATCATCGACCTAAGCTCGACGATCGTCGGGCTGACGATACGCCTGGCGATACGGGCGTGTCGGAGGCGTGTTCCCTCCTATTCTACAAAATGAGTTCGACGATCATCGACCTGAGCTCGACGATCGTCGACCTGAGCTCGACGATCGTCGGGCTGACGACGTCGGGCTGACGCCTGGCGACACGGGAGTGACGGGGGCGTGTTCCCCCCTGTTCTATGAAATGAGCTCGACGATCGTCCGGCTGAGCTCGACGATCGTCGGGCTGACGACACGCCTGGCAACACGGGCGTGTCGGGGGCGTGTTGCCCCCCCCCCCCCCCTGTTCTACAAAATGAGCTAGATGATCGTCGACCTGAGCTCGACGATCGTTGGGCTGATGACACGCCTGGCGACACGGGCGTGTTTGGGCCGACACGGGCATGTCAGACCCGCAAGAGTTGTTTTCAAGGAATTTGTGTGGCTGTTTATTTCTTCCTATATGATCTAACGGTTTAGATCTCCCCTTGCTGATATAGGGTTGAGCTATAGGCAGACCAAGGTGATTTTCACCTTGGCCTTCTTCACTTGGTCCCTTGGGCTTCCTAGGGTTTTGACATGACCTAAATCACTCTTGGGGGTCCAGTCGAAAATGGGATGTTACAAATCCCAATATATAACAAAAAGATTTCGTCCTCGGAATTCTAGTTAGGCCTACGGGGTTTCAAGTATGCAAGAAAAATTGTAACATCCCGTAAGTCCGAGAGTAATACCTGGCTGAAGAGTTCAGGGTACCGCTGCTGCATCAAGTCCTGGGGCTCCCAAGTGTGCTCCTCCTGGCCGTGATTTCTCCAAAGAACCTTAACCAGTGGGACCTTCGTGCGGCGCAATACCCGCATAGCCGTGTCATCAATCCGGACCGGCTCCATGTGCACTGACCGGTCAGATGCTACTGGCCCATCCGTGGTGTCTATTGCTGCTCTGGACGTAATAAGGCCCTCCTGAGGGAGGATACATGGAAAACATTGTGCAGGCCTTCCAGCTCTGGCTGCAGCTCCAGCCTGTATGCTAAGGGGTCGATCCACTATAGGATCCTGTAGGGCCCCATGTATCTCGGCCTGAGCTTCTTCCTCTGCCCGCAAACTCGAGTGACTCCGTGCATCGGCCGTATATTCAAAAACACTCTGTCTCCTACCTAAAACTCCACCTGTCGATGTCGCGCGTCATAATATTTGGCCTGTCTGCTCTGCGCCTCCAACATCCGGTTCCGTATCAGTCTCACTTTGGCCTCGGTGTCCTCCACAAATTCCGAACCCAGGACCTTTGGGTCCTCATCCTGTATCCATGACAGGGGAGTCCTACACCTCCGTCCATATAGAGCCTCGTAGGGCTCCATACCTATACTGGCCTGATGACTGTTTTTGTAAGAGAACTCTACCAGTGGCAGCATCTTCTCCCATGGCTCTCCTCGGTTTAGAATGCACAGACGTAGCAGGTCTTCCAATGTCCGATTTGTGCGCTTTGTCTGCCCGTCCGTTTGAGGGTGGAAGCCTGTGCTAAAGGTCTGTTGGGTGCCCAAGTATGCCTGAACTGACCGCCACTCTCTGGATGTAGACCACCCATCAAGATCTGACACTATTGACCTAGGCACGCCATGGTAGCGAATGAACTGCTCCACAAACTTCCGCACCAGTACTCCCACTGAATCGTCCTTCCTGATCGGTATAAATCGAGCCACCTTTGTCAACCGATCAATGATCACCCAGATCGAGTCGTTCCCTATCCAAGATCGGGGAAGCCCATGTATGAAGTCCATGACTATGTCATCAAACTTCGACTGCAGCATTGGGAGTGGCTGTAATAGTCCTGCGGGGTTCCTGCACTCCCCCTTCACTAGCTGACATGTCTCACAATGGGTCACGAAGTAAGTGACATCCTTCTTCATGCCTGGCCAGAACATAGTCTTCTTCAAATCAGCCGTCATCTTTATGATCCCCGGGTGCACAGAATACCGGCTACAGTGTGCCTCCATCATACTGTCCTCCTGGATCTGACCTCCCTCCGGTATATACACCTGTCCTCTGAAGTACACTAGGCCATCCCTCAGTGTGTAGTCTCCTGTAGTGCCTGCCTCTATGGCTTGGAAGATGGGCTCTAACTTGGCATCCTGCCTCTGTCCTTCTCTGACTCGGTCTCTGATGTAATCGGTGATGCCTATCGCGGCCAAGTACTCCTCATAGAGCTCAGGGTCGTCAGACGACACCATAGTAATGTGCATGTCCTCTAGTCTCTGCAGCAGTTCCATAGACATCAGTTGAGGCTCTACTCCCGCTGTGGCGGCTCTCCTACTCAGTGCATCTACTACCACGTTCGCCTTCCCCGGGTGGTAGTGCATCTCGTACTGATAGTCAGATAGAAACTCCACCCACTGCCTCTGCCTGATGTTCAGTTCCTTCTGCGTGTCCACGTACTTAAGGTTCTTATGATCTGAGTGTATATCACAGTGGACTCCGTAGAGGTAGTGTCGCCATATCTTTAATGCGAATACAATTGCTCCCATCTCCAGGTCGTGCACTGGATAGTTCTTCTCATGGGTCTTCAGCTGGCGGGAGGCATATGCTATGACGTGTTCGTTTTGCATCAGCACCGCTACCATCCCCTGATATATGTGTCGGTATACATCTGGAATCCTTCCTTCCCAGATGGAAGGGCCAGAATAGGGGCTGAGATGAGTCCGTTCTTCAACTCTTGGAAGGCTACCTCACACTGTGGAGTCCACACAAAGGGCACGTCCTTCTTCGTCAACGAAGTGAGTGGATGGGTGATCCGAGAAAACCCCTCCACAAATTTCCGGTAATAACCGGCAAGCCCCAGGAAACTCCGCACGTCCGTGGCCATCTTTAGTGGTGGGCAATCCCTGACTGCCTGTACCTTTGCAGGGTCCACCGCTAACCCAGTTCCGCTGATAATGTGGCCCAGGAAAGCCACCTCCTTCAACCAGAACTGACACTTGCTGAATTATGCATAGAGGCGATGCTCCCGCAATCTCTCCAAAGTCAGTGCAAGGTGCCGTGCATGGTCCTCCTCCGTCCTAGAGTAGATAAGGATGTCGTCTATGAATACTATGACAAACACATCCAAATAAGTCTCGAAGACCCGGTTCATGAGGCTCATAAATGCTGATGGAGCATTCATGAGCCCGAAGGGCATCACGATGAACTCATACAGTCCATATCTGCTATTGAAAGTCGTCTTCGGAATATCCTCCTCCTGGATCCGCAGCTGGTAGTAGCCTGACCTCAAGTCCAGCTTCGAGAAATAATGGGCTCCCTCCAGCTGATCGAACAACTCGTCTATCCTTGGGAGCGGATAGGTATTTCAGACGGTCAGCCTATTTAGTGCTCGATAGTAGATGCATAGGCGAAGAGTGACATCCTTGTTCTTTATGAATAGGACCGGAGCTCCCCATGGCGAGGAACTCGGTCTAACGAATCCTGCTTCCACCAACTACTGCAACTGTGTTCGAAACTCTGCCAGCTCCCTTGGGGCCATCCGATAAGGGGCCTTGGATACCGGCTTAGCCCCTAGAACCAACTGAATCTGAAAGTCCTTCTACCTCTATGGAGGCAGTCCTGGCAGCTTCTCCGAAAATACATCGGCATAGTCACAGACCACCGGAATGCTAACAATCGGGTGCTTCTCCTCAGTCATCTCGAACAGCACCTGATATACCTCATCTCCTTGTGTGTGGGCCTTGACGGCCTAAATAGACGAAAGGAGGCGGCGGGAAACCGGAGTAGTACCTTCGAATGTTGCATAAGTGTCGCCATGTCTAAGCAGGACCCTCCTTGCTGGGCAGTCAATCTGGGCATAGTTCCAGGCAAGCCATGTCATGCCCAAGACAAGGTCGAAGTCCAGCATTCTCTGGATCGTCGTCGGGGCCTCGAGTGTTAACTCATCAATGGTAACCGTCGGGAGGCACTTCTCTGTGGACTGGATCTCCATCCCATTGGGGAGGCGCACCCTCCTGGCATCTCCTGTATAATATCGAATCCGGCCGAAATCCTTGATGAAATCCTCCGACACAAAGTTGTGTGATTCCCCCATGTCGAACAGGGTACGGGCAGGTTTGTCGCACGCTATCACTATTCCTAAATTAGTTAAAGGAAAAACATCTTAGGTTTAAAGTTTTCTAACCTAGGTTGTGTAATTATTCTACATGAATACTATAAATTACTCTCATACCTACAATAACCCTGTTCGGGTTCCGGGGTTGCGCTATGTCCAGAGCGTAGACCTGCTCCCCATCCTGCATGTGTTCACTGCCCTAAAATCTGCGTCCGCGACCAGGTCCACGACCTCCCATCTGGTGAGCCGGTGGGCCACACTGTGCAGCAGGTGTGGCCCCATTCCTCATAGGGTAATTACTCCGAATGTGCCCTGGCTGATGGCAGTGATAGCACAGATGTGGTGGGGGTGGTCCCTGCCCTATCCTGGGCACCTCCCTCATCTGTAGCGGTTGCGGAGCCAACACTGCCTGCTCCCTTGGTTCCTGCCTTTCCTCCTGGCATGGTTGATCCCCATTAATTCTCTCTCCCATGACCGACCCCTCTGCGGGTCCCTTCTCCCTCCTAGCACTGCATCATCCATATGTCTCTTCCTGCCCCGGACTGCAAGCTGGTCTGCCTCCAGCTTCTTGGCCATCTCCAAGATCCTGGCCATGGTACCATCAAACACGAACAAGAGGGCCTGCCTCAGGTCATCACAGAGGCCCTTGTAGAACCTCTTGGCATAACCCACGTCATCCAGCTTATAAGAATCCACAAACCGGGCCAAATGAGTAAACTCCCAGTGATATTCCAGAACTGCCCTGTTCCCTTGCTTCAACTGCAAGAATATATCCTCCAATTCTTCCCTTGCGGATTGCGGCACAAAATGCTCCAGTAGTGCCACCCTAAACTCCTCCCAAGTAATGTCTGCGAACTCCATTCCCTCATAAGTGGTGTCCATCACCGACTTCCACCACCTCTTCGCATGCGACTCCAGACAATAAACCACCAATGATAATGCCAGGTCTACCGGACACTGTATTCCCACCAACATCTCGTACATAATGTCTAGCCACTCCTCCGTGCGCACTGCCGTCTCTGTCCCCAAGTAGGATGGTGGGGCAAGGCCCCGGAATGCACTCAACCAGTTCGCTCCGGGGTTCGACTGAGGAGCCGGAGCCTACTGTGACGTAAATGCCTCCAAGATGGCCATCAAAGTTTGTCCCAGCTCCGTCTACTGCAACGGGGTCGAAGCCGGCGGGGGTGGAATCACATTCGGGGCTGGAGGTGTCCCCTGCGGCAGGGGAGGATTCGTCGCACCCTACAAAAGATGGTCTAAGTTTAGTAAATTGACCTAAAACACTTTATTACTGGTGAGCATTGCACGTGATCCCTCCCATGGGCACACCATTGCTTCCGCTACTAGTTTGTCCTCAAACTAAGCCCGCGCTGGGTGTACCACGTTTGGTGGACTACATTCTGTCGGATCAAAGTTTCGCTCTGATAACACTTCTAAGACCCCTTTTTTGCAACAACTACCGGGGTCTTAGGCCCAGAACCGCCGCTTTGCAGTGACACCTTCGCACCCGGGAAGGTCATCACCACAAAATGTCGATCCCGCCGGCCAAATTGATCATCATCGACAAAATGTATAATGAATGAAAATGTAAGCATCCAAGTCCACAATAGAATAAAGGAGGAAATAACATGACAAATAAATAGTCCACACTTGTCACAACCCGCATTTTCTCAACGATAAATTCGTATCAGAGCAAGAGAAAACACGTGCCGTGATGCCACACCGTGCAGGGGATAACTGCACGCGCTCAGGCAAAACTCCAGACCGTAGATTTAAGGAAAATCGTTGATTAATTATGAAAGAAAAGCAGTTATGTTGATTGGCCGTATCCCTCGGCATGGTGGATCAGCTAGTCCACAATTAAAAGTATAAGTATACGCAGCAGAAAATAGTTTGGTTCAATTAAGTTGACACCCTAGTGAGCATAAGTGTCCCCGAGGGGCAACTCATGGTATGCACAACTCTAATGTGAATATAATTGATATAAAAAAAAGGTAGTCTTTTACGCTAAGAAAATATAGTGACTTTGTTTTATAATTATGTTATGCATGATATACATATAATAATGCTTTTAGGGTTTAAAATATCTAACATGCAACCTAGCAAAAATCCTTCCCAGAAGCAAGTAAACAACCACTAAAAGGCAAAAACAACAGTTTAAGTTCATACCCAGCATCGCAAGAAGCCACCAGTGGGCGCCAACAACCTGACACGAACCCACTGGTGAGTATGTATGTCTATACAGAAAAGTAAAGAACTACCTCACAAAATCGGGATCAGCTGTCTCAGCTACCCAAGAGGCCACAAGCCAGCCCCACCAAAAGAACTAGCCGCTGAACCGGCTACAACCTGGACCTGAGGCATTCAAGAAAAGAACACCTCAGCAAGGAAATAATCAAAAGTGTAAATAAAACATTAGAGTTAAGAGCAAAAAGAAGGGTTTACCAACCCGACAACAAGCTGCTATAAGCAAAAGAAAGAGCATGACAGTAAGAAAAGAGCACTGTCTAAAGCACAGCAAAGCACACCAGGTGCGAGCAATAAAAACAACAAGCTCAACGAAAGAGTCTAACATTCCTAATACGTGGGTAAGTGGCAGTGGTCAAAAAAAAACATGGATCTGAATTCATAACCAGAATCAGATTCAAAAAGGGCTAAGGGGTCGCCAGTGGCAGCTTTAGGGTCCCACACCAACCCAAACCAGGGCAAACAGGTCGTGGCCACAGCTCTCCACATTAAAATCCACCCCTCTTAGAGGCCACTAAACATTGCACCACCTGCCACAACCCA
This sequence comes from Platanthera guangdongensis, assembly GCA_039583875.1. NCBI lineage: Eukaryota > Viridiplantae > Streptophyta > Magnoliopsida > Asparagales > Orchidaceae > Platanthera > Platanthera guangdongensis. The sequence goes on along the minus strand of CM077147.1, from coordinate 122,118,332 downwards.
AGAGACGGCAAGCAAAAATTTGCCGAACACCCAATACCACCCCCTAAAGGAAGGGAAAAGTCACACTAACAATCCTAAGGTACACCTGAACTCAAGACAGAAAAAGTCGAGCCCACTCGACGCAGCGTTGAGTAAACTCCACTCACCTGACGCCAAAAAAAAAATACTTAGCCGCAAGTTCTAAGCTAGGTGACGGCGTTGAGTGAGCCGAGCTCACTCGACGCTGTCAGCGCTTTCCACTTAGGGTAAACGTAAGTCTCGTTAAAAATCGCAGCCTAAGCTCTCTCATTGCGAGCAAGCAGAGAGGTTGCAATCTAATCCCAACCCTCCGTTCCGTCCTAACTACTCGGGACTATCGCAACCAAACCTGAACCACCTCTACCGCAGCCTCACCCTAACTCTAGCTACCCACTGAACACCAAACCTCCGACAAAAGAGAACATGATTAAAATTCCAGAAAGAAAAAAAGTAAAGGATCAGCACTTGATTAAAAGCTTGATGAAAATAATTCAACCTGCTGCCCTAGGGAGGAAAAACAAGGTGAACAGAGCTTATGCACAAGAAATAAAAACAGATCATAGGTTGGAAATAAATTTGGCAAGGGCAAGGGGCCACTTGCCTCTACCTCTTCGGAAAAACAACAGCCGCACCACGGCTTGGCTCCGGCGGCAAGATCGGCCACCTAGAAGACCAAAGCTGAAACTTGAGGGAAGAAAGAAATCAGATATTTAGAAATTCCTGGAATCGAACCCTAAATCAAGAAAAACTTACATGGAAGGGAAGATCTAGCCGAGAGCAAGCCGAATCCGCTAAACACAGATGAGAAAAACGGGCTCTAACCTTCCCGAAATCGCCGGCCAAAACAACCACCGCCTCCTATCAAAACCCTTCCGCTGGAAGCTCTCCAGACTCGGGAACGATGAAGAAAAAAAATGAGGAGGAAAAACAGTTCACGGCAACAAAAGACGATTTCAGGAAAAAGTACGGAACACGCCCAAGACACGCCCGTGACATGGCCCGACACGCCCGTGTCATGGGGCGTGTACTCACACGCTCGACGAACGTCGATCTCTACTCGACGAAAACACGGGACACGCCCCCCAGACACGCCCGACACGCCCGTGTCACGGGGCGTGTACTCACACACCTACCCCACTCGACGACCGTCGATCTCAGCTCGACGAAACAGGTGAAACGCCCTATGACACGCCCGTGTCACAGGCCGTGTACCAACTCGAACACCGCCCGACGATCGTGGAGCGCCGATCGTCGAACAGAGAGACACGCCCCAAGGTCACGCCCGTGTTCGACACGACACGCCCGTGACAGGGCCGTGTTCTCACTAAACACCGCCTGACGACCATCGAGCGCAGCTCGACGAACCGAAGGGGGACACGCCCGTGACACGCCCGTGTCACGGCCGTGTACCTCACCAAAAAAAAACCCCGTCGACCAAAAATTCGTCGAGAGGAGAACAAGAGCTCTGCCCGAGCACGACACGCCCTGGGTCACGGGCGTGACCAAGGCCGTGACCCCTGTCCCAAACTTACACAAAAAAAGAAACCTGCAAATACCTAGCAACAAGAAACAAGGCACCTGCCTACAAGCTCAGCCACAACGGCCACACACTGCACAGCAAACATTACAAACATGCAGCTAACAAAACAACGCCGAAACGACGCGAAGGCAAACGATCTCGGATTTCGACCAAAACTCGCACCGTAGCTAAACAACCAAGCCACGAAAACAACGGCGAGGTCGAAAACAACATCCGACGATCGAACACTCGGGCTAACACCTCCCGAAGCCAAAACGCAAGCATTTCCCTAAGAGGCCCAACCGAGTCACCAAAACAGACTCCGGCTAGCTGGGGAAACTTGCCAACTGGCTACAACCAGGCTACACAAGGAACCTACAGAGCTAGGACCGCGCTCTACAACGGCGAAGGGCCGGAAATGCGTCATCGTAACGCCAATCCAAATCAAACAAAACACAGAAAAACCGGGGCGTTACAGCCACTCCCCCTAAAAGAAAGTTTCGCCTCGAAACTTTACTCACAACACTCCTATGACAAAGGAGAGAGAAAGAGCCAGGAAAGGACTATATAATCATAAATAAAACAAAACATACCAGGCACAAGCTCAGGAAAACAGATGAGGGTGAGCCTCCCTCATAGCCAACTCCAACTCCCAAGTCGCGCTTTCTACATCCTGATTCCTCCATAAAACTTTAACCATCGGAATAGACTTCTTCCGCAGTGCACGAACCTGAGAATCCAGAATGCGGACAGGCACCTCCACATAAGAAAGATTCGGCTCCAACTGAGGTATAGAATCCAAAACCTGCTGTCATTCATCACACATTTCCGCAGCTGACTGACGTGGAAGACGTTATGCACGCCAGGGAAATTTACGGGCAACGCCAGTCTATAAGCTGATATCCCAATCCGCTCAACAATCGGAAACGGCCCCACGAACCTCGGGTCCAACTTCCTGTTCTTGCCAAAACGCTTGACTCCGATCAACGGGGAGACCTTTAAGAACACTGTGTCCCCCACCAAAAATTCCAAATCCGATCTACGCCGATTGGCATTTTTCTCATATCTCTCTTGGGCTATCCGAAGCTTTTCCCGAATAAGCTTCACAGCAGTTTCCATCTCCTCGAGTGCTTCTGGACCCAACAAAGGTCTCTCGCCAACCTCAGCCCAAAACAAGGGAGTCCTGCAGCGCCTCCCATACAAAGCTTCAAAAGGAGCCATTTGCAAGCTTTCTTGATAACTGTTATTATACGCAAATTCCATAAGCCGCAAGCGCTCATCCCACGCTCCTCCGTGCTCCAGAACATAGCATCGGATCATATCTTCCACAATCTGATTTACTCGCTCCGTCTGACCATTGGTCTGGGGATGATAGGCTGTGGAATATCTCAAATCTGTGCCCAACCCTTCTTGAAGGCTCTTCCAAAAACGAGACGTAAACCTGGAGTCTCGATCTGATATGATACTCATGGGTACACCATGCAATCTAATAACCTCATCCAAATACAGCTCGGCTATCTTCCTCATCGGATAATCGATCTTAAATGGTACGAAGTGAGCACTCTTCGTCAATCTGTCTACGATCACCCAAACTGAATCATGCCCTTTAGGAGATCTCGGTAAGCCTGTAATGAAATCCATCGAGATACTCTCCCACTTCCACATCGGAATCTCTAAGGGAGTTAGCTTGCCACCAGGCCGTCCATGGTCGGCCTTCACACGCCTGCAAGTGAAGCACTCAGAAACAAATCTGGCTATGTCCTTCTTCATCCCATACCACCACGCAATCTGCTTTAAATCATGGTACATTTTGGTAGACCCTGGATGGTAGGCAACACTAGATCCGTGGGCTTCTCTGCACACCATATTCCGGATATCCCCAACCGCGGGAATACAAAACCTGCCACGAAACTTCAAGGTACCTGCATCATCTATAGAGAAATCTGGTAATTCACCTTTTTCAGCTCGAAGGTACAAATGCAAAAGATCGGGATCATCTTTCTGATGCAGTCGCGCAAGCGCAATCCACGAAGGTTCTGCCACTGCCAAGCTACTCTGCGAATCGCAGCTTCCAACAGAAATGTCCATCAAAAGAAACTCTTCCACAAGACGCTCGGCGGAGAGATTGAAAATCTTTCCTGACTTCCGACTTAGGGCATCGGCCACCACATTCGCCTTACCCGGATGGTACTGGATTTCAACATCATAGTCGGCCACGTACTCCAACCACCGCCGTTGGCGCAGATTCAACTCTTTTTGAGTGAAGACATACTTCAAACTCTTATGATCCGTGAAAATCTTGCACTGCGCGCCATACAGCAAATGCCTCCACAATTTCAACGCATAGATCACAGCTGCAAACTCCAGGTCATGCGTAGGGTAATTCCTCTCATGAGTCTTTAGCTGCCTCGACCCGTACGCAATCACCTTCCCGCCCTGCATCAAAACGCAGCCCAGTCCGACGTGCGACGCGTCCACATATATATCATACTCACTATCTTCAGTAGGCAAAGACAAAACTGGAGCTGAACATAACCTTCTTTTTAATTCCTCAAAAGCCTCCTCACACTTACTATCCCATATGAAGGCTGCATTCTTCTGCGTCAACCTGGTCAACGGCGCAGACAAAGTAGAGAATCCCTCTACGAATCTCCTATAATATCCAGCCAAGCCCAAGAAACTTCTGATCTCTTTGGGAGTAACAGGCCTCGCCCATTCCATAACAGCAGCGATCTTTTCTGGGTCCACCGATATTCCCTCCTTATTCACCACGTGGCCGAGAAAAGAGACTTGAGGCAACCAAAATTCGCATTTGCTCAGCTTGGCGTATAGCTTATGGTCTCTCAGAGTCGCCAAGACCAGACGCAAATGCCGATCATGCTCCTCCGCATTCTTAGAATATACCAAAACGTCATCTATAAAGACAATCACAAACTTATCCAGAAAATCCTTGAAAACTCTATTCATCAGATCCATAAAAGCTGAGGGCGCATTAGTCAAACCAAATGACATAACTAAAAACTCAAAATGCCCATGACGAGAGCGGAACGCCGTCCGCGGAACATCTGACTCCCGAATCCTCAACTGGTGATAGCCCGATCGAAGATCTATCTTGGAAAACACGGCACTACCACGCAGTTGGTCAAACAGATCGTCAATCCGAGGCAAAGGGTACCTGTTCTTAATAGTAACCTTGTTCAGTTCTCTATAGTCGATGCATAGCCTCATCGACCCATCCTTCTTTTTAACGAACAGCACTGGAGCACCCCATGGTGAAGAACTCGGCCTAATGAACCCTTTTGCCAACATCTCATCCAGCTGAATTCGCAACTCTTCCAGCTCTCGCGGGGCCATCCGGTACGGCGCCTTGGCGATAGGACGCGTGCCTGGCTCCAAATCTATAGCAAACTCGACATCTCGATCGGGTGGAAGACCGGGAAGATCATCAGGAAACACATCGTAGAAGTCACACACCACAGGGATCTCTTGCAAACACGGCACTCTAACAGCAGCCCCTACCAGGGAGACCACACAGGCAGAACAACCAGAATCAAGCAACTTCCGAGCACGCACCGCAGAAATGACTGGAGACTCCTGGAGAGAATACCCAAAAACGCTCCCTGGCTGACCGTTGTCCTTGACGAAGTCCAAGCGCTTACCCTTGCACTGGATCACAGCATCGTACCTTGACAACCAGTCCATGCCCAAGATAACATCGAAGTCCTCCAGGTCAATCACCTTCAGATCTGCCTTGGCTAGAAAATCCCCCAACAAGATCGGACAATCAAGGACACCCAGGTCCGTAACCACAGAGTCACCGGAGGGGAACTTAACGCAAAAGGCACCACCAACATGATCTAGGCCCAAACTGAACCGCTCCACGAAGGCTCTAGCCACAAACGAGTGGGTAGCGCCTGAATCGAAGAGAACGCGCGCCCAGCGGTTCTTTACCTTAAATCGTCCTACAAATAGCGCACGCATCTAAGGAAACAAACGCTAAAACGAAAACTACAACCATAAAGGGAGCATAACGAAACGACTGAGGAGAAATCAAACCTGAGATAACCTGGGTCGAAGTCTGTGCTTCGTCTGCCGAAAGCACATTCAGCTTCCCCTTTCCTCTATCCAATTGCTGAGGCGGTGGCAAAGCCTGAAGGGGTACTGGCTGCAGAATAGGCTGGGTCTGTGGGCACTTTGTCTTGAGATGACCCTTCTGCCCACACTGAAAACAGACTTTATCTTTCAACCAGCAACGGGCAGCCTCATGCCCCTTCCTTCCACACCAGGCACACACCAAGTCTCCTCTGGGAGCACCCTGAATTGCGTGTACCTGATCCTTCTTCTGCGCTCCAAACCTTTTGAAACACTTCTCAAAGGGGTGGCCTGGTCGGCCACAGAAACTACAAACCTCCTTGCTCTTCTTCCTCGAGACCGCATCGGGTTCCTGAGGGCTCTTCCCTCCACCGGACTTTCGCTTATCCTTCCACAACTGCTGACCTCTATTCTTGGCATTCTCAATAGCCTCAACCCTCAAGGCAGCTTCGACCACGCTGGCATAACTGACTGCGCCGTAGGCATTCGCTAACTGCTGAATGTCGCTCCTTAGTCCACCCAGAAATCGCTTAACTCGGTCTGCTTCAACGCTCACCAGACCAGGAGCAAACCGGCTCAACTTACTAAACTCAATCTCATACTCACTGACCGTGAGTTTCCTCTGCTTCAAATGGAGAAAGTCATTCATCAGCCGGTCCCTCTCAACTGAAGGCAAAAACTTACTCAACAGCATCCCTTTAAATGACTCCCAAGAGCATCCTGCCACCAAGCTCTCCTTCTCCCTCAACCACCAATTCTTTGCTAAGCCCTTGAGCTGGTAGGCAGCGAGCATCACTCTCTGATCATCCGTAATCCCCGAATAAGAGAACATCTCCTCAATAGTAATCAGCCACTCATCAAAAATCATGAAATCTGCTTGCCCACCATAAGTAGGGGGTCTCAGTCGCTGAAACTGGGATATAAACGCCATCTCCGGAGGCACCACAACCAAACGGCACGGGAGGAGCAGGAGGGGCAGGAACAGCTACCCCCTCAGCGGGGTCCGGAACTCTCGGGGCCTGTCCCGCCACCACTGCTACTAGGGACTGAATCTGAGCCTGCATAGCCACCACCTGCCTCGATAGGGTCTCATTACTCTGCCGCAGGTTTTCTACCAACGCCTCGCTCTGCGCTCCTGACGTCTCACCCTCAGATTGGGGGGTCGACCTCGTTGCAGGACGTCTCGCCATCCTAAAATCGCACAAGCTTTAGACGAAACTTAGCCCAACAGCTAGAACAAAACTACCCGGTACAGACAAACACACTTAAATATGAACTTCAACTGCAAAACTTGCTCTGGGAGTTGTTTTATCATGATGATGTTATGCTTAACCTAAGATGGTTCACCACCATCATACTAACTCATGTGCCTAAACCATGAATGCATGTATTTGTATTCTCTTTGACTCAAAACCATGTGTGTACATATGTCATCCTGCAAATCTTTAGCTTAACACGTTGTGCTTATGAAATGTTATGCTATGCATGATGTGCTATGCATTCTAAAAAAAGGCCTTAATGCATGCCATGGGCGGCGTACACATGAAAATGTTATGCATCCCATACTACATAACATTCCCATGCAACGAAAAAAGAAAACGTGCTAGCCGCATTCATGTGATGAGGTTATGCATCCCATACTACATAACCCTCACATGTTGCCTCCTATGGTGGATCCATATACAAACACATATTATGCATCCCATACTACATAATATGCCCCATATACTTCTTTATGCTCATGAGTGTAGTGTTCGTGCTTTAGCCAAGACGTGCTGATGACATATCGGTGTGTGTATGGTATGACGCTAACCACTAATGCAATCAAGGGGAAAGGTTGCCCGACCATTTGTCAAGCAACCTCCCTCTGATACCAACTGTCACAACCCGCATTTTCTCAACGATAAAATCGTATCAGAGCAAGAGAAAACACGTGCCGTGATGCCACACCGTGCAGGGGATAACTGCACGCGCTCAGGCAAAACTCCAGACCTTAGATTTAAGGAAAATCGTTGATTAATTATGAAAGAAAAGCAGTTATGTTGATTGGCCGTATCCCTCGGCACGGTGGATCAGCTAGTCCACAATTAAAAGTATAAGTATACGCAGCAGAAAATAGTTTGGTTCAATTAAGTTGACACCCTAGTGAGCATAAGTGTCCCCGAGGGGCAACTCATGGTATGCACAACTCTAATGTGAATATAATAGATATAAAAAAAAGGTAGTCTTTTACGCTAAGAAAATATAGTGACTTTGTTTTATAATTATGTTATGCATGATATACATATAATAATGCTTTTAGGGTTTAAAATATCTAACATGCAACCTAGCAAAAATCCTTCCCAGAAGCAAGTAAACAACCACTAAAAGGCAAAAACAGCAGTTTAAGTTCATACCCAGCATCGCAAGAAGCCACCAGTGGGCGCCAACAACCTGACACGAACCCACTGGTGAGTATGTATGTCTATACAGAAAAGTAAAGAACTACCTCACAAAATCAGGGATCAGCTGTCTCAGCTACCCAAGAGGCCACAAGTCCAGCCCCACCAAAAGAACTAGCCGCTGAACCGGCTACAACCTGGACCTGAGGCATTCAAGAAAGAACACCTCAGCAAGGAAATAATCAAAAGTGTAAATAAAACATTAGAGTTAAGAGCAAAAAGAAGGGTTTACTAACCCGACAACAAGCTGCTATAAGCAAAAGAAAGAGCATGACAGTAAGAAAAGAGCACTGTCTAAAGCACAGCAAAGCACACCAGGTGCGTGCAATAAAAACAACAAGCTCAACGAAAGAGTCTAACATTCCTAATACGTGGGTAAGTGGCAGTGGTCACAAAAAAAAACATGGATCTGAATTCATAACCAGAATCAGATTCAAAAAGGGCTAAGGGGTCGCCAGTGGCAGCTTTAGGGTCCCACACCAACCCAAACCAGGGCAAACAGGTCGTGGCCACAGCTCTCCACATCAAAATCCACCCCTCTTAGAGGCCACTAAACATTGCACCACCTGCCACAACCCAAGAGACGGCAAGCAAAAATTTGCCGAACACCCAATACCACCCCCTAAAGGAAGGGAAAAGTCACACTAACAATCCTAAGGTACACCTGAACTCAAGACAGAAAAAGTCGAGCCCACTCGACGCAGCGTTGAGTAAACTCCACTCACCTGACGCCAGAAAAAAAATACTTAGCCGCAAGTTCTAAGCTAGGTGACGGCGTTGAGTGAGCCGAGCTCACTCGACGCTGTCAGCGCTTTCCACTTAGGGTAAACGTAAGTCTCGTTAAAAATCGCAGCCTAAGCTCTCTCATTGCGAGCAAGCAGAGAGTTGGCAATCTAATCCCAACCCTCCGTTCCGTACTAACTACTCGGGACTATCGCAACCAAACCTGAACCACCTCTACCGCAGCCTCACCCTAACTCTAGCTACCCACTGAACACCAAACCTCCGACAAAAGAGAACATGATTAAAATTCCAGAAAGAAAAAAAGTAAAGGATCAGCACTTGATTAAAAGCTTGATGAAAATAATTCAACCTGCTGCCCTAGGGAGGAAAAACAAGGTGAACAGAGCTTATGCACAAGAAATAAAAACAGATCATAGGTTGGAAATAAATTTGGCAAGGGCAAGGGGCCACTTGCCTCTACCTCTTCGGAAAAACAACAGCCGCACCACGGCTTGGCTCCGGCGGCAAGATCGGCCACCTAGAAGACCAAAGCTGAAACTTGAGGGAAGAAAGAAATCAGATATTTAGAAATTCCTGGAATCGAACCCTAAATCAAGAAAAACTTACATGGAAGGGAAGATCTAGCCGAGAGCAAGCCGAATCCGCTAACACATGAGAAAAACGGGCTCTAACCTTCCCGAAATCGCCGGCCAAAACAACCACCGCCTCCTCTCAAAACCCTTCCGCTGGAAGCTCTCCAGACTCGGGAACGATGAAGAAAAAAAATGATGAGGAAAAACAGTTCACGGCAACAAAAGACGATTTCAGGAAAAAGTACGGAACACGCCCAAGACACGCCCGTGACACGGCCCGACACGCCCGTGTCACGGGGCGTGTACTCATACGCTCGACGAACGTCGATCTCTACTCGACGAAAACACGGGACACGCCCCCCAGACACGCCCGACACGCCCGTGTCACGGGGCGTGTACTCACACACCTACCCCACTCGACGACCGTCGATCTCAGCTCGACGAAACAGGTGACACGCCCTATGACACGCCCGTGTCACAGGCCGTGTACCAACTCGAACACCGCCCGACGATCGTGGAGCGCCGATCGTCGAACAGAGAGACACGCCCCAAGGTCACGCCCGTGTTCGACACGACACGCCCGTGACAGGGCCGTGTTCTCACTAAACACCGCCTGACGACCATCGAGCGCAGCTCGACGAACTGAAGGGGGACACGCCCGTGACACGCCCGTGTCGCGGCCGTGTACCTACAAAAAAAAACCCCGTCGACCAAAAATTCGTCGACCGGAGAAACAAGAGCTCTGCCCGAGCACGACACGCCCTGGGTCACGGGCGTGACCAAGGCCGTGTCACCCAAACTTACACAGAAAAAAGAAACCTGCAAATACCTAGCCAACAAGAAACAAGGCACCTGCCTACAAGCTCAGCCACAACGGCCACACACTGCACAGCAAACATTACAAACATGCAGCTAACAAAACAACGCCGAAACGACGCGAAGGCAAACGATCTCGGATTTCGACCAAAACTCGCACCGTAGCTAAACAACCAAGCCACGAAAACAACGGCGAGGTCGAAAACAACATCCGACGATCGAACACTCGGGCTAACACCTCCCGAAGCCAAAACGCAAGCATTTCCCTAAGAGGCCCAACCGAGTCACCAAAACAGACTCCGGCTAGCTGGGGAAACTTGCCAACTGGCTACAACCAGGCTACACAAGGAACCTACAGAGCTAGGACCGCGCTCTACAACGGCGAAGGGCCGGAAATGCGTCATCGTAACGCCAATCCAAAATCAAACAAAACACAGAAAAACCGGGGGCGTTACAACACTAGAAAGTGAAGACGGGCTTAAGCCCGGTACATGATAGCCTCAATACAATCCACTCATAAACATAAAACTACTAATACTCGGCTCCACTCACGGATTCGGATGCCTGTCCACCCGAGCTACACTAAACCATCTTCATCTACACCGTACCCTGCTGGTGTCGCGTCTCCTGCGGCTGTTCCCTGTCTCCCATTCGGAGCACCTAAAAAATGGTGGTCAAACCACCGTCAGTCAAACTAGACTCAGTCAACAATCGCCCACCCCTCTACCCGTGACTCCTAGGCACGGGTGGAAAGGAGTGAAAAGGAGGACCAAAAGTAGGGCGTAATCAAGCAGGTGACATCTACCCTAAGGAATAAAATAATAAGGTATGGCAGGGGTATCACAATAATTAAACATGAGTAAACAAGTGTGTAATCAAGAGTAAACAGTAAGGAGTAGCAAGTAAGTAAAGGTAGTAAGAAGAGTAAGTAAGAGCAACTAGAAATATAACCGTTGATTTATAGGGATTACCCCTATAGACCACGGGGTCGTTTTGCGGGGCCTATCGTATAAAACGTCCCATACCATTTTATACGATCAGTGTCAGGGGTTAAATGCAATGATTATGCTATGACATACAAGTATGCTATGGTATGCACATGCAAGTGCAACTCACACACACGACTCTCTGCACACAGAACTTTAGTTCCCCTTTTTGGAGTTAGCTAAACTCTCAGGAGCCTCCGCAGTGGCAAAACGGAGACAGTGGGTTGGGCCTCTCCACTCCTAGACTGGTAATCACACTACCCCGTCTAGACCCTCACGTACGTTTCCATACTATTCCTAGCAAACCAGCTAGTCTCCTGAGTCAACGTACCGACGACGGTGTGATCGATCGTCCAATCCGAGGACCCACCACTGTTATGCACATGCAACCATGATAGTTTGTATCTAATTATAGTACCGACCCTCCAGCTCTTTAGACTACCAATCCTACTAGTTCACCATGTTCCCGAGCCCATGGCTCCCTAGACTAATCAAGCTCCTTTTTTTCTTTCAAGTCCCCGAGCATCCAGCTCCCCGGACTTCCAAATCAATACCGAGTCCATTTAACTCTACCAGTAAGCCCTTAGGCAACGGTCCTACGCTATCCTTTCGCTACCAATTCATCTCCCTACGTGTACAAGTATGAGTGTAAGGTGAAGCTATTATTAGGGTTACTCTTCCCAAATTATTCCTAAGGTTTACGTTAGCCCAAGACTGCCCAAGGTATTCCCCGTGAAGGGCTCTCGAAGGCACTAGGAACTATGATGGGATTACGCCCAAGCTCCCTTTCGCAAGGCACTTATTATTACTGATTTCTACCCTTGATCAGATCTCTCATTTATTTACCCAGACCAGCAACCTACTAAGGAGTCAACTCTTCAAATTCTTTACACACTGTAGCTCAGTTTTCGCAATTACTATATGCAGACCACCATATATTATATGAGATGTATAAAGGAGGTACTCTGGTTTATCTTCCAATTCTCATATAATATTTACCATAGGTATATTATAACAAGTTTAGTTTAGAATCAGAGAATGATAATTTTTCTAATTTATCCGGCATTTAATTAATTTCCTCAAAAATTCCAAGGGCTACTGCTTTGAACATGAACTACCCTAGGTACTCATGAAAGATTTCCAACAAAATTATTATAAATATTATGTTATCTCAATATGGTAAATCCAAAGTATCACAATTTTTCTATCAACAAAAGGGCACTAAAACTATTTTAGCAATATTTTCTATCTTTCGTTATTTATGAACCAAGTATAGAAAATATCCATCCAGAACTTATAAATTAATTATACTATGCAGATACAAGCTTAAAAATAGTATTGTCCAAGTTTCATAATTTTTCGGCAAGTATTAATCTCTGAATAAATTAATTATCAAAAATCTCCACAAAGGGGGACTTGTAAAGAAAGTGTTGTAACTAAGATTCTAAAAATCATGAATAAATGTCTACAAGCATATAATGGCTTGAAAATCTCAATTCCTAAGTCTCATAATTTTTCAAGAAAAATATCATCCATAATTAATTTTTAAACCATAAAACCCCTTTTTAACATTTGTGAATGAAGTACTAGATTTACTGAACTAAAAATTATACAAAAATTCAAGAGCAACCATTCTGACCTAAAACACTTACTACCAAGATTTCATGGTGTTTCAATGTACAGAAAGATCTAAATAATTAAAAAGTCAGTTAGGGCTATAACAAACTTTACAAATGAAGTGCTAGAAATAAACATCATAATATTCCAGTAAAATTGCTGTAAGTTCTGCCCATTCCAAAACTCACTCTACCCGAGTTTCACAGCTTTTAAATAATGTTTAGTAACTGATTTTACTCATTTGAGATTTTACCCTAAAATTAGTTTAGGGTTTTGAGGTCTCTACCTATCTCCAAATCCTCCGAGATTCCATCCAGATGATTTATATTAAGCTAACGTCGAATCTACTGAGTTTCAAGGCAATACGAGGGCATTTGCCCCCATGTCCTTCACAACCCTCAAAACCCTCACTTTAGGGTTTGAGTTTGGATCCTTGGATAAATAAACCCTAAACCACACTATTTATCTCCAAGTGGGTTATAATAACCCTTCTAAGTCTGTGGTCAAAATATCAGCCTCTGTTGAGGTTATTTGACCGTTCCAAACTCTTAGTGCACTTTTTACTCAAAAACACATCATTAGTGCCTAGCTAAGGATAGGTGATTTCCTACACAAAACTCATCCAAATGAGTTGGAATTTTGTACAAAGCTAGGTTTTATAGCCAGGGACCAATTACCAAAATTTGGGAGGGTTTGGAGGTCATTTGACCACTTAAATAAATTACTCTAACATTATTAAATTAAAACAAAAACCTTAGGCAAAGTATCTCCAAAAGCTACCATTTTTGGACAGACTCTAGGTATGCAAAGAGTAACCTCCTGCCCAAATTTCAGGTCATTTGGACAAGGGACGAAGAGTGGGCATTCATTTTAATCTCTAGACAGACCTATGGATAGACCTCACCAAAATGAGTGTTGAAGTCTAACCAAGACTCCAAATGAATTGAAATAAATTTTAAAATAAACTAGGGACATAGAGCTACAACTTTCATGTTGAGCACATGTGCAGTAGAGGCCTCTAAGTAGTTTTAATAATTAAGACCATCTACTTTTAATAATTTCTAGGAAATCAATATTATTAAATACTTGATCAAAACGGACGACATCCGTTCATCCTCAACATCCAGCCAAGGGACAAGACTGGCCCGACCTGGAGCCTCTTCCAGCCTAATTTTCGGCCACACCGACCACCTCCCTGGCCGGCCACCACCACCGCCACCTCTGTTGATGTGGTGGCTAGCGTTTGGCGGCGACCATGCCGCCGGAGGCGGCGGTTTCCGGCGAACTCAACACCACCATTTTCCATGAAAATCTGAAATTACAAGCTCCCAATCAGGCTCAATTGAGCCCAATTTCTCAACCTAAACAAGTCTAAATCTAGCACGCATAGAGAGGAGAAGGATTGGACATTGCCGGCAGCCTGAAGTCGGGAAGATCGCCGGGAAGCCATTTATGAAAGTTGCGTCGCTCGATTTCTGCAACTGCAAGGTGGGGAGGCTCGGTTTCTTCGGGTAAGGACTGGGAAAGGCTTCTCTAAACCCACTGGTGGTGTTTAAAGCCTCAGATGGGGAGAGGAGGGGCTGGATTATCAATGTCCTTCAAAGCCATTAATGACTAGGCTCGGCCATGGTGGAGGGGGGCTGAATCAGGTCTGATGGCCGGGAGAAATGGCTGGAAACTTCTCCCCTTCCCTGGGAAATTGAATTCAGCCATTAAATGTGGCTTTTGAAGAACCGTTCCTTCCCTCTCCATCCTAATTTCTCTCTCCTCCTCACGGCAATTCTGCCTAGAACCGCCATGTCATGCCTGTGACACGGGCATGTATCATCCGACACAGGCGTGTCTGGTGGGCGTGTTCCCTTCTGTTCTACGAAATGAAATCGACTATCGTCGAGGTGAGCTCGACGAAATGAGCTCGACGATCGTCGGGTTGACGACATGCCTGGAGACACGGGCGTGTCGGGGGCGTGTTCCCCCCTGTTCTATAAAATGAGCTCGACGATCGTCGACCTGAGCTCGACTATCGTTGGGTTGACGACAGGCCTGGTGATACGGCCGTGTCGGGGGCGTGTTCCCCCTGTTCTATGAAATGAGCTCGATGATCTTCGACCTGAGCTCGACGATCTTCGGGCTGACGACACGCCTGGCAACACGGGCGTGTCGTGGGCGTGTTCCCCTTGTTCTACAAAATGAGCTCGACGATCGTCGACCTGGGCTCGACGATCGTCGAGCTGACGACATGCCTGGCAACACGAGCGTGTCGGGGGCGTGTTCCCCCTTATTCTATGAAATGAGTGCGACGATCGTCGAGCTTCGAGCTGAGCTCGACGATCGTTGGGCTGACGACACGCCTGGCGACATGGGCGTGTCGGGGTCGTGTTGCCCCCCTGTTCTCCGAAATGAGATCGACGATCGTCGACCTGAGCTCGACGATCGTCGGGCTAACAACACGCCTGGTGACACGGGCGTGTCTGGGCTGACACGGGCGTGTCCGACCCGCAAGAGTTGTTTTCAGGGAATTATTGTGGCTGTTTATTTCTTCCTATATGATATGACGATTCAGATCTCCCCTTGCTGATATAGGGCTAAACTATATGCAGACCAAGGTGATTTTCACCTTGGCCTTCTTCACTTTGTCCCTTGGGCTTCCTAGGGTTTTGACATGACCTAAATCACTCTTGGGGGTCTAGTCGGAAATGGGATGTTTCACAAGTGCAATCTCGTCTTTGTCTATATCCATTAGTTTCTTTGGAACTTTCTTGGTTGGATCTATTGTGGAGATGGTCATGGGAATTTAAGGACCTTCTTCAACTATCATGAAGATCCTTGGATCCATAGCTTCCATAAAGAATATGATTCTTTCTTTCCACATGGGAAAGTTATTCTTGGTGCACAAAGGAAGCTTGCCAAAATCTTTAGCCTTGTCCATGTTTGGTAGATCTCAAAAGACAACTATAGAAGGAACTGATCAAGGTGTTATCCTTTTAATGATCAACCTCCCTCTGATACCAATTGAAAGTGTTCAGTTGTCTACCTAAATCACCTAGAGGGGGGTGAATAGGTGAGATGTGCGTCTTTTTGCAGAATAAAATTTTAAGATCTAAGCACAAAACTATCTACCAATCAATCACAGACGATGGAAGATTTATGGTGGTTCCCCAACCTTGGGTACATCCACTTTCCCTAACCGATCAAGCAATACACTAGACTCGGCTACTCCACTATCTCGGATTGAAAACCAATCCTACGCCTCGGAATAAAGTTCCTACAATCTCGATCCACAAAACAGATCTACACTCGGAAGATAAAACTTCCTACAATCTGGGAGACAAAGGCTCCTACACTCGAAGAGAATTCTCCTACAAGAATGAAATATAAAGTATGTAGAAATACAAACAGTAACACTATCTCAGATCTGCAAACAATCGGCCTGGATCTTCCTCTTTTAAACTTTGCGGCTTTATCAGAGAGGTTGAAGAAGATTCTCGTCAAAGGCACGATCTGAACTTTCATGGCTTCACACGATCGGATAGATGATGTAGAATTAAATGATGATCTCGATCTATGAATCTTCTTAATCTGAATCCTCTGAAATCGAAAACCCTTGCCGGATGTGAGTGATAAAGATCGGCGGCGGCGGCTTTCATTGTTAGAGAGAGAAAGAGATTCAGAGAGAACTTAGAATAATCATGATTGCAAAAACTTCTTAGGGTTTGTCGGTTTGACAATACCTTATATAGGATCTTCAATAACAATCATAATTATTCATAATGAGGTACACGTGGTCCAATCACGCCAAGGGTGATTAAGAAATCTGTCAATTCTGGACTTAACGAATTTCTGAAAAAGTGAAACTGATATACTCGAGTGAAGATAAAGCTACTTGAGTACTATATAGGACTACTCGAGTGAATCAGAAGAAAACTTACACGAGTAAAGACTTGGAGAAAATCTGAAATGAAGAGAAGCTACTCGAGTACAAAGAGACTTACTCGAGTGCTTAAAACAGTTACACGAGAAGTGCAATTGGACTACTCGAGTACAATAAGTACTACTCGAGAAAAAAGAAATTGACTACTCGAGAGGTAAAGGAACTACTCGAGTTAGGGACTTAGAATATTTTGTGGAATAGAATTCTGGGCTACTCGAGTAGTGAAACTGAACTACTCGAGATAATAAGAACTACTCGAGTATGTAGAATTAGCTACTCAAGTAATGGACTTAGAAAATTTCTGAGGGAAGAAAATCTAGTTACTCGAGTATAAACTCTGGACTACTCGGGTAGTAGATCAACTACTCGAGTACATGACTTTGACTACTCGAGTAAGGAAAAATAACATGATATCCAGACTTCTGTAACGCGAGACAGAAGACTAAACTACTCGAGTACCTTTATGACTGCTCGAGAAATTTACTTAGAAAACTTATGGAGAAGAAATTCTGTTAACTCGAGAATGAGAAGGAATCCACTTGAGTAGTTGACTTAGCTACTCGAGAGCTATAACTTGACTACTCGAGATCTAACTTCCTTACTCGAGTACAAAGATTCTCACTCGAGTATAGACTAAGTATTTCACTCGAGTATGTAGGGATCTACTCGAGTAAAGTACTGAGTAAAATTCTTTAAACAAAATTCTCTTCTTCTTTGGTGAATTCAGCAACAAATCCTTTCTCCAATTAGTCATAGTGCTTGAATATGAAGTGTATCCCATTAGGGAGGCTACACATGAGTCAATACCATGGATCACATAATGAGGAATTATATTGTATGGTACTGTATTTGATGACCCATTGTAGACTGACATTGGTCTACACTTGGCATTACAGTCCTGGACACACAAAACTCAAACAAAACATCAAATACAACTTAATTCATCTTAGTTCAAGGGTGACTTCATCAAATCTGGGTTAATGTGGATACAATACCCAACAGAGGCAGTATGGATTAGGAAATTTATCTGCGAGTTAGATGTAGTTCCTAGCATTATTCGTCTCATAGTTCTCTACTGTGACAACAACAGTGCAATTGCACTTGCTTCGGAACCTAGATCTCATCAGCGCTCCAAGCACATACTCTAGCGGTCTATCTAATTCGAGACATTATCGATCAAGGAGATGTGATGATATGCAGAGTGTCGATTGAAGAAAACATTTCAGATCCACTGACGAAGCCTCTCGCATAGAGAAAGCATGATGGTCATGTTAGATCAATGGTTATACGATACCTGAATGATCAACTCTAGTTTGAGTCTTCTGGATTGTATGTTTGTTGGTTGTTAGGTTTTTCATTTGATGAATAAAAGTACTATATGCATTTCATTTTATATATTTTGTCAAGTTCTTTTATTGTGTTATTATTTCTATTGTGATAGAATAGTTAACTGAAATAAATGCCCTTAGGTAAAGTAGTGACATGATGTGAGAACCTATGATCTTAGTAGCTTCATTCTTAAAGAGTCCTTGGTCATTTTATCATCTTAGAAGCTAAGGGCGATGATGATATCTTTAAGACTAGCATGTGTGTTGACTGATGACCCGTCCTCACAGGTTATGATATTGTGATATCAAGACATCATATGGGAACTTGTTATGAACAAGTTATATTGGACAGACCCATCGTGAGAATATTTTGTGGATAGTTATATAAACGTGTCACAAGTATGGCTCATGTGGCAATGGTGTTTGTGGTCCTTTGACCTAAAGTCACAACACTCACTAAGTGAGGAAGAGCATGCTTTGATGCCATCAAAAGTCCAGTCTTGAGAAAGTTGGATGTTAAAGGTGGTTATTGGGTACGTTACAAATCATTTAGGTGTTTGCGTGTGAGCATAGATGGGATTTGTCCTCCTATATGACAGGAGTTACATCCATGGGCCCCTTGATGGAATGGGACAGAGAAATGCATGGCCATGCTTGGTTGACTCTATATGATATTGGGCTCACCAATTTCTAAAAGTCCATTCTAGATCAGGAAACTGGGATTAAATGATTATGAGGGTGACACGGTATATATCTCTAGTTCTTTTTGGATGTAAGGAATGGAGGAACATGACAACACTGTAACATTGGTCACAATGGCTTTTGAGTTTATAAACTCCTACTGTTTGGCGAGAAATGATGTATTGCTAGATGTCGCTCGTTGTTTGTGAAACTTTTGTTTGATTCTTTCAAGATCAAGTAGGAGACTGTTGGTGTTACCATTGTGATGTGGAAGTGATCAACCATGTAGCCTCACTGCCAACTCATTATGAGCCTATCAGGGTCGCAAATAATATTGTGGAGAAATTGGAAGTTTGGATCTGTATGTTTTAGTTCATATAATGAGCTGAAAGAAATTGAAATGGCATAATATATCCTAAGGCAAATGCATTGAGATAACTAAATGCCATAACATAGAAGCATTGACAACGTTGAGTTCACTCAATGCACTCAACGCATTTGGCTTTTGGCATTGAATGTGTTATGTTCACTCAACTCCTTCAACGCCTCTGTCCTTTGGCATTGAGTGTGTTTAGTTCACTCAACGCCAAGGCGCAGAAGCATTAACAGCCTTGGGTTCACTCAACGCCCTGACGTTGTCGACGGATCTGGCCTTTGGCGAATTATTCATACATTGTTCGACGAAAGACATTCGACGAAAGCCGTTAGGCTAATGTCATTCAATGAAACTAGACTTTGGCGCAGAAGTCATTTGCCGTTCGACGAAAGCTGTTCGACGAATGCTGTGCGATGAATTTCATTCGACGATTCTGGCCTTGGCGCAGAAGTCGTTCGTCGTTCGACGAAAGCTGTTCAACGAGTCTGGCGTTCGACGAATAGTATTCGATGATTCTAGCCTTGGCGCAGTAGTCGTTTGTTGTTCGACGAAAGCTGTTCGACGAGTCTAGCATTCGACGAAAGTCAAATGTTGACTTACTGAAATTCTGGAATCTTAAGCTTGGGCATGCAGATAGCGACAGGAAGTTGTTTTGTTTATCTCTTGGAGTATAAATAGGAATTTTAGGGTTTGACCTGGTATGCTATCATTCTTTTGTCTAAGCACACGAGCCGTCACTGTGCAATAAGACCAAAAACCCTAGAAAGCTGATAGAAGCGTTCCGCCAATCCCGTCGCCGATTCCTATCCCGCTCCCGGCGAGTGTCGTCTCCGCCTCTCCTTTAACAGATCTAGCAGTCTGTGGAGACGCTAAGTGTCCTCTTCTGCCCCAGAACTTGTGCGACAAGTTGCTACAGGTTCTCCCAATCGTGTAGATTACTGTAGAGGTGCGGATATACTTTCTGCGATCCAGACTCAAGATGTTAGGTGACCGGCTGGATATTACTGGAGCATATAGGTTGAGTTCAGACTCAATCCCTCAAAGGTAATTTTATTTCGGCCTGCATTACTTCTTGATTCATGAATATTGTCAGATCCGAACTCGTTTGGATTTTTCTTGTTCTTATTTCAACTGCGCGCACAAGTGTTGTGTTATCCCCCCCCCCCCCCCTCCAAAAAAATACCCAACATTACTTAGCTTCCGTGAGAGTGTTGTAGTGTGGTCATGATGTACCAGGCATGAGCCCATTTATATTTCTACATTTTTGTTCGGTTTCAGAACTGTTATTATAATGTGAATTTTGTTGTGATCTTCATGTTCACTTATATATATGTGACTTTTGTGGACTTGAATATATTTGTATTAGTTGATATTTCTACTTTTTTGGGGATCACAAATGTCGGCAGGACCAGTGTTTTGTAGTGATGACCACCCCGAGTGTTGGTGTCACTGCAAAACGGCAATTCTAGCTGTATGACCCGGTAGCGTAGAAACAAATGGGGTCTTACAATAGACCCAAGCCTCCAGAACGGAGGTCCCACCAAACACCCATAAGATCTTACAGCTATTCCCCTCCTTAGCCAAGTGCTGAGCTAAGGATACCTCAGAAAGCGCAAGAAGTCTAGGTCACAAGTATGCATGCCTTCTAAAGTACCCCCTTGGGCCTATGTATAGTTTTCTTAAAACGGTCTGCCATCAGTCAACCTCCACTATTCTAAACAGCTATGGGCAAGCCAACGGGAGTGGAATGGTAAAAATACATCACAGGTCACGAAGCGAGTGGCCCTCAAAAACCTCCACTCGCCGGTGGTGGTGAGTGCATGATGGTGCTGGCACTCGCCACCTCCTGCTGGACCAGGGCGAGTGCAGGCTCGGCCTGCCCCACTCGCCCGCTACTTGACAAGATCCTGGGGCGAATGATAGCCCACTTTCTCCACTTGCCCCGCTACATGCCGAGCCCCCGGGGCGAGTGCGAGCCCACTTGCTCTACTCGCCCTACGCATGATCATCCCCACGTGGGACTTGGACTGCCTAACTTGGCAGTTCTCGCTCCAGTCGATCCCACACGCCAGATATAGGGTTGTACATAATCCCCCACAAATTGCGAGGTTTTCCAAAGCTCGAAAAAAAATCATCTAACCGAGCAAAAATACGGCGAGTGCTGCAGTAGCCAGATAATATTTTGGAGGAGGACCAGCAATGTCTATATATATACGACCGTGTACCTGGGCGACCTTTGACATTGCCCTTACTCTGTCCTTTCAAATATGCCTCTATCCAAAGAGCTTTAAGAGAGGCTGGACCGTGCTCAGGAGCTCATCGTCGCTCGCGCTGCCAGCATGATCGCAGTTTCCCCCAGCGCCCTACCACATGAGCCTCCAAACCTTCAGCCCACCAAGAAGGCCTAGTCATCTCCAAAAGAAGCTGAGTCAGCCAACCACAATATGTCGTCCACCCCAGATCACGGGCTCGCTTCTTATTCTATACAAGTTCCTGAACAAAGAGGAAAGGGGATCAATTAGATTCCTGCCAACCCGTATAATCATCAGACTGACGGCGAAACCTCCACGCAGCGTGTCTACCGCACCGACAATGACTTGTGTCCCAAACCTCACCCCCCTGTTATTTGCCTGTGCGACCCATCTCATCCCTTAGGAACCATAGAGTTGGACTCGCTGAGGTCGAAATCACCGGCTCGTGCACCTGCTCGGCAACACACACCTGCTCCTACACTCGCAGGGGGAGATTCTAGGGTCATCCCAATTCCGAGATTCAAGCTCATCTCCCCAAGAACTCAACTTCCGGGTCACGGTAAGAACCTTGCTTTTCCCCCTTCATACACCCTACGAGGGCAATCGAGCTCATACGGTAAGTTCCAATGTCATCGTACCATCTCACGTAATTCTTTCGAAGCACTCGCCTATTATACATTCATCGGGATTAATTGTCCTTGTAGGTCTCCCCGAGCAATCCGAGGCAGAAGAATTTTCTGAGCTGACTCGCCACTCGCCACCTCCTTCACCCAACATGCTAGAAGATTTCCTGGACGCCTCGCTGGACCCTGCCGAGCTGATGATATGAACTATTGGGATCCTCCGAAAGTATTAGCTCGTGCTGCCTGGCATCCAGGAGGAAAGAGCAGTTGAATGCGAGCGGCTGTGCTCGATGGATCGAGACTATGTGTTGCTGGCATATGAGGTCTAGCGCGGATCGCCAGGCGGGATGACTTCTCCAGGACCCCTTATGGATTGGATTAGTGAGAGTATGTGATTCATCCATCAGTTTCTGGAGCTGGTTCGCGAGTTCAACAACCCGTGCTGACCTCCGGGGATGGGGACATGACGCCGGGGTAGATGGAAATTGCTCCCTAGCTGAGCCAACCGGCACTCGCCCCCCAGCCTCCTTAGCTCGCACGTGTTGAAATAACTACCTCTTCTTGTACTTTAATTTTCTGAACTACAAGAAATCCCTGTCGTTAATAACTTAAAACATTCTTTATATTTGATGCTTGTGGAGTTTGTGTGATGATATGCCCTTTTGATTCTGCTAGTCATAGGATCGAACAAGTCGCAGGGGTCGGCGAGTCTGGGTTAGCGAGTCGTGGTCATTCAGCCAGACTGACCGGTTTGCTCGGCCATTAAATTCATTTTGTATAAATTGGCTGCCTCACCAACCACCAGACTATCTCATTTTTTGTTGATTCTTACTACCCTCTTCTTTCCCTTCTCGCCACTTGCACTAGCACCAGAATCATTGGAACATTGTGCAAAACGGGACCCGATGATGACGGGAGGTCCATGTGTGCTCGACAATTTATCGAGTACAGCTTCATCGAGGGAAACACTAGCGAGGAGGAGCTCACCGACTTCATCGCCGACTATATCTGCGCGAGGTTTTCTACACGCCGACCCGCGGCAATCGAGGCCATCAACGCATTTTATCAGGATGAGCTCACCTTCTCCATCTCGCACTTTGAGGTAGGGTTGGGCCTCACCCTATGGCCAGAAATCCTCCAAATCCTGAAGTACTTTGGGGCGGTCCTGGGACAACTGAATCTGAATTCCATCTCCATGATGGTGGCATTCGCCTGCGAACACCACGGAGAGCAGATAGAGTTCAACCTGACGGTCTTCAGTAAACTCTTCATCTACCTCGTGACCAATAATGGGGTCACCTTCCTGGCCGACTGGCATTTCAAGCTCCGCGAGACGGCCAACAAGAATCACAACAGGTTCTCCAAGCTCGTCTTCATCAAGGGTGAGCTCGGCAACATACCCTGCTCGCCTTCACAGAGGAGCGAGGAGGTGTAACAGCCCCCGACGGTGATGGGGTATGATGCCGAGCTGTACAAATTCTTCCTCGGCAAGGACTTCGAGTTCACCTTCCTTCGAAGGGGCCTCAACTCGCTCCCCCGGGTTCTTCCCGTTGAAGGTATAACTCCTTCCCCTCTTTCCTTATTGGGCTCAGCAAAAATAAAAAATTATTTTAACTCTTTTAATTTATTCAATAAGGGAGCAACAGATCCTTGAGCACCCACCATTTCCGACCTCAGTACTTTACCGCAACCCGCTCGCGTGTGAGAGGGCGGCCGCCGAGGCCTACCGGAGCGAGTTGGGTCTCGACATGTCCTAATCCAGCAAGAAGCGACCTGACCCTGCGTGCTCCAGCTCGCCTCACCGTCCCCTGGCGCAATAGAAGATGAAGAAGGCAATTACGGTCTCCAAGTGGAGATAACAACAACAACAAATATACTTGAGCTCCCGAGAGACCACAACGGAGGAGTCAAAAGAGACAGAACAGGGCGGGGGCGACCCGCCGGCCTCCAGCGCCGCCGAAGACCTCGTGTCCTGCCATCTGGACCTGTCGAAGGACCACCAGAACAATGGTCTCGGCGGGAAGGCCAAGGACTGGCTCAGCGAGCCAATGCTCCAATGGGATTAGAAGACTCACAGGGTCTCCATCTCATCCCTCCATACCTCCTGGACGGAGAGCCACACTCCCAGTAGACTCACTCATGTGTTAGGTTTTGGGATATACGGTCGCGAGGATGCCACAACCTATAATGACATGAGCCTCCAGTGGCTCGCCCATAATAGCTCACGAACTCAAATTCGCGTTCTGGAGCACGCGTATATGTTGACTCGCCGCGGCATCCTCGTCAGCCACAACTTGGCGAAGGCAGAGCAGGAGCGGGATGTCGTGAAGGACGAAGCCACCAACCTGGCGAAGCGACTGGGGATCGCCAAGAGCCTCCTCCCCAAAGCTATCATTGAGGTGGTAATTATCAGTCGACCTCTTCTCCTTTTGACTTAGGATTTTCACAATTTCTCACCTTATCTTACCTTGTAGGATGCCGAGACCGTGGACCACATGTGCGTTCGTTCCACAGAGCTGGAGGAGAATAACAAAGTAGTGGAGGAGTAGAATAAAGGCCTCTAGGGAGAAGTCGTGTGCTTAATGGAAATCATCCTTCCCTCCTCTGGCGGTAAGCCAGGCGGCCCAGTCCAGAGGCCAAAGATCTTTAGTGAGGCAGAGGTCACCAAGAAGCTGTGCATCAACTCCATCATCACCGCCGACTTCAGCGTACAAGTCATGCGAGACCTGCAGGTGTTGATGGAAGGTTGTGAGGAGATGACAGTGGGGGACTTGGTGCTTGAGCTATTTTCCCCTCCCGCTTCCCCCTGGTGAGAAGAAAGGCAGCTTCGGCTCGCTCTTCAAGGATGTCTACGACTATAAAAATGACATATCTGGAGGGGAAGGAGAGAGTTAGCTCGCCAATTTTTTTAATATTTCTGTAAATCTTTCTTCTATCCTTTTTGTAACCTTGCCGATGGGAGCTACCCTTTTGTAATATAATATACATTAATGAAAAAATACTTTACCGAATCTTCTTCCTCCTTTCTGTTTACTTTTTGTACTGTGCTGATGCACATGTAGCCCCATTGCATTGCGATCTCGCCAAGATAGCTGAAAGTATCTAGTTGTCTACCAAAATCACCTAGAGGGGGGGGTGAGTAAGTGAGATCTGCATCTTTTGCAGAATAAAAATTTGAGAGAGTTTAACATTTGATGCACGGAAACGAAGAGAGGAGAAGGTTGTCAAGGGCACCAACAGCTAACGGGTGTGTTCGATCTCATAAGCAAGGATGATTGAAGAAGAAGGTTGTGGGGATAATGGAGAGGTTTTTGTAGTTGTTGAGAAAAACTTCTAAGTGCTCGAGACTGGAGCAAGAGCTTGATCAAGGGTTGCGGGGATACAAGATAGGATAGGAGGATGTTGATCCGAGTGCGGTGATGGTCGGAAGGTTGGTCAAGAGCTATCGATCAGACGGTTACTTTGATGGTTGCATTTGCAGGTTGATGTTGAGAGAAGTGAATTGAGAAGAAGGGGGCCACTAGCAGCGGCAACAGCAGACTTCGCCCGCCGCGGCTTAAATTCCACTCTTGCGACAAGCTTTCCTTAATTTAATATTCAGTTATTACAGCTTCAGTTGCACTTTTACGTGGAAAGAAAATAAAGGGTACATTGGGGGAAGATGGCGGCTAAGAAAAGAAGTTGTCAGAGGAGGCCGCACGGACTGAGAAGAGAGGTAGGCAGAGAGGATAGGTGAGGTCGAGCAGACTGAGAGAATGGAGTCCGCAAGGTCTGGTGCTTGAACATGGCGGAGGTTGCCCTCATGTCTATCTCTTCCCGAATTAGAGGTATGAGGGGCTATTTATAGGCTCAAGGAGGTAAGGGTCTTTGGTAACGTCACCCCCGATGAGTTGGTGAGTTGTGCGAGTAAAACAAGGAGTCTGGCGAGTCCGTGCCATGCTGTGTGGTTAAGGACTTGTCTTCTGGAGCTGATCGGCTATTGGCAGGCTGAGGAGGCAGGTCGTCATCTTTTGGGCGACCTGGAGGGATGTCGTCATCTACTAGGCGACCTGGAGGAAGGAATTCATCTTCTGGGTGACCTGGAGGCAGTTCGTCATCTTCTTGGTGACCTGGAGGCAGGTTGAAATCTTTTGGGCAACATAGAGGCAGGTCGTCATCTTCTAGGTGACCTGGAGGCAGGTCGTCATCTTTTGGGCTACTTGGAGGCAGGTCATCATTGTCTGGGTGACCTGGATGCATGTCATCATCTTCTGGGCGACTTAGAGGCAGGTCGTCATCTTCTGGGCGACCTGGAGGCAGGTCGTCATCTTCTGGGTGACCTGGAGGCAGGTCGTCATCTTCTGGTCGCACTGGATGCAGGTCATCATCTTCTAGGAGACTTGGAGGTAGGTCATCATCTTCTGGGTGACCTGGTGGCAGGTCGTCATCTGCTGGGCGACTTGGAGGCAATTCATCATCTTTTAGGCGACCTGGAGGCAGTTAGTCATCTTCATGGCAGACTGGGATGTACCGGAGAGCTGTCCGCACCTATCGAATGGAGAGAACCATCATACGGTTAGTTGATTTAACTTCACAGCCTGCAGGGGCGGACCGAGAAAGCAGTTCACAGCCCCTGTATAATAAGCGACCGCTGCGCGACCTGGTCGATCAGACCATGGAGAACGCCCCTGCCGCGTGGCCTGAGCGGATAGAGAAGTCTGTCCTCCAATCCTTAGACTGGTCGTGACCTCTCGGGAGAATCTGGAGCAGGCCGAGACTATCAAGCTGGCTACCTTGGGAGGGATCACTGATTTTTGGGTTAATATAATCCCCGCACTTTTTTAAGTCCCAACGGGAACTTCGAAAAAATTAGGATACCCCCGAAAATCGTGATCCACCCATTAGAAAAATAAGAAGTAAGGATAAATAAACCTGATGTCTCTCCTTAGAATGAATTTGTCAATGCTTATCTATTTCCTGTAAAGGCAAAGTTAATGCAAGCAAAGAAAGGAGGGTACTTCTTGTGTGTACCTGAATTTCCTTCGCAAAATGAGGAAGACATGAATGTCTTCCACTGAGCTCTGCAAAACAAAGATGAGAGTAAAGACACAGAAGAGTAATAACTTGCAAGTACTTGATGGAGGCCTGCAAGCACCTATTATCCTTTGCAAAAGGAAGAGTAAGTAGTATGCGTGAAAGAAAAATAAGTTGCAAGTACTTGAAGGGGACTTACAAGCATCTGCTAGTTTCTGCAAAAGAGAAGTTATACGCAGATATGATGGTATATATGAAAGTAAGCTGCAAGTATCTGAATGGAACTTGCAAACATCTGCTTATCTCTGCAAGAAAAGAGTTAGAAGCGGATATGATATATAATAGTAAGCTGCAAGTACCTGAAGGGAACTTCCAAGTATCTGCTGATCTTTGCATGAAAAGAGTTATAAGAAGATATGATATATGAAAGTAAGCTACAAGTACCTGAAGGGAACTTGCAAGCGTCTACTGAACTCTGCAAGAAAAGTGTTAGAAGTAGATATGATATATGAAAGTAAGCTGCAAGTACCTGAAGGGAACTTGCAAACGTCTGCTAAACTCTGCAAGAAAAGAGTTAGAAGCATATATGATATATGAAAGTAAGCTGCAAGTACCTAAAGGGAACTTACAAGCATCTGTTGAACTCTGCAAGAAAAGAGTTAGAAGTAGATATGAAAGAAACATTAAGCTGCAAGTACCTGAAAGGAACACACAAGGACCTGCCAATCTCTGCAAGAAAAGAGCTTGAAGCAGATATGAAAAAAAGCTAAGCTCCAAGTACCTGAATGGAACTTACAAATGCTATCTGTCGATATGATAAGATAGATATGATCTGGTAGCCGAAGAAATTTCTGAAGAATTCTGCTGACAACCGTATAAAGATCAAACCACAATAATGTCGATATTTTGAATATGAAGTCCAGATCAATAAGATGAAACCATCTCAATTAGATACCAATAGCATGGCTTGTTAATCAAGGAGAACCAGATACTTTGGTCAATGATTGGAGTCATTATCAGTTGATAAGAGTAATAGAGAGCTTGTAAGTTATCATCTGATAGAGCTTCATGCAAGTAGTGCATATAAGATGAGTATAAGCGAAAATGATTATTGCAAATCCTTTTGAAAGGTCGGATTTAACCTATTAACCTGTGAAAGAGGCAGTTGATAAAAAGAGGTCTATACTCGGAGATGACCAAGAAAGGCTGGATGTTGTCATAGGGGATCACTCGTGGGCCTTATGTATTGCTTGCCCGAGGAAGGTCATCACGAGTATAGTCCTACTTAGAGCGAGCTAGCCTCGCATTCTTTAGAAGGGCATAAAAGAGAAAAACATAGGAAATCCTAAGAAGGATCATTAGATACACTGCTCTCATACCTCGGGTTACAACATTGCTAATCAATGAGACTAGATGCACCAAGTGGCTTTTAATATTGCTTGTCTGTGGAAAAATCAGCGAAGTTGTGGGCCTCGCTAAAGCACAGATTGAGAGTACCATAGAGTATTCGACTATTACAATCATGAGATGATCGAAGAGATAAGGATACACTTGATCGCCATTGCTTGTCAAGCAAAAAATCATTGTAACTGTAATGTATCCTTTGTGAAGCGCACCAACGCTAACACATCGGACCACCCTTGATAACTGCTTTTTGTTAGATACCGGCTAGGATCCGAAATTTTGAAGTTCACCTTATAGATTGAGCGGCACCCACTACACATACGCGAACACTCCCCACTATATGTGGTCATTGTGGCCTTAAGCCCAAGAAAGTTCTATAGAAGGAAACAACAAGACTCGGCGATATTTTGGTTGTTCAATGATCTCTTTGGCAAAGAGAAAATAGAGGAGGAAGCATTACAAAAAGGAAATAGTGCCAGTATGGGATAGCTGATGTAAACTTTATTGAAAAGAATGAACAATAAGAAGTGTTTTAGAAAGACAATGTGTAAAGACTAAAGAAGAAATAACCGGCAATGCTTGTGAGGAACCTTGGGAACTGTGTTCTTTTTCACTTCAGAAAAATCTTCTAAACTTGCCCTCATCAACGACATCAATGGTATCGTTAATAACGAGGTAAGGGTATTCGTTGATTTGGCGCACTCCTTTTGAGTAACAAGGAGTGTCTGCAACACTTTGCCTTTTGAGGTTGATGGATTAGAGTGATTATCTTTGGGGAGCAGGTCATGCATCTTATCCTGCCTCAGCATCCTCTGTACCAGTTGACGAAGTGCTCGACAGTTTTCAGTTAAGTGCCCTTTCCCATTATAGATTTCATAGCATGGATCCGAGTCTTTAGATCTTTTATCAGCTGGCTGGTAAGTCCTTTTGAAATTAGCACTACCCGTCATGACTAGGTTTACCTCTTGCATGGCCTTATCTAGTTTAAACTCTACAAGTCATCATTTTACTGCTGATGAATCGAATCTATTTGCGTAGCGGGGGCTGGTAGTAGTAACAATTGATCTTTAGCACAATCATTACTCGGGAAGGGTGGTCAATGATATTGAAATCTTCTTCCCTTCCTTGAGTGGGATGGAAAATCTTTTGGAGGATACCTCGGAGGTTGCTTGTAAGAAGAACAATCCTTCTCTGCTATAAGCCTGTATATGAAGTTGGGGTTACTCTTGTAACACCCCGAAACTCAAAAGAGCGACGTGTGACTTTTCTGTACCAAATTTGGAATTTGGCAGGGGTACACGGCCTGGGACACGGGCATGTCCCAGGGCGTGTGGGGGTAGTTCAAAGTTCTGGCGAATCGACCAGGCAGAATTCTGGGTTCGATGATCGTCGAGCAGCGGTCGACGATCTGGTCACAATGCTGCGGTCGACGATCTGTCGATATTCTGTATTCGACGATCAGGCCAGCAATCTCTATTTGACGATCGGTCCAGCTATCTTTATTCGACGATCGGGCCGCGTGTTCGTCGATCAGGCAGTTTTCTGGGTTCGACGATAGGGCCGTGGGTTCGATGATCCGGCCATGCGTTCGATGATTTGGCCAGAGATTTGCGTTCGACGATCAGGCCAGAGATCTCCGTTCGACAATGTGGCAGCGGTCGACGATCGTGGTTCGACGATCGTCAAGCATGGGGTTGTTTATGGCGTGTTTGACTCGGTCGACGCGGAGTGTCGACACACGAGTTTGGCGGGAGTTGACTAATTATTCTGATATTGACGTGGACGTGTCTTACTTCGGATTGGTGAACCATGCGGTGTTTAACCCCATTTGTCCAGGTCAGACCTGGATCGTGTCCGTGCATCCCTTTTTTTGTGATTCGACGACTGTGGTTTTTCCCGAAGAGGTTATACCCGAGAGAAGGGTTTCAGGACCCTTATTTTTCCCACCTTGTTCTCTATCTAAATCCTAGATAGAGGGGAGAGCAAAGGAGGAAGAAGAAGTCTAGATCCAGTCTTTGGAGGAGTTTTAGAGCTCCAAATCGCGAGCCGACTTCGGATCTACGAAGGCAAGGAGATTGCGGTGCTTTTCATCTGCTTACATTTCCATGGCGCCAAGGAAGAACGCTAGGGTAACGATTCTCAACTTGAGCATGTGAAGCTCTACTTCTTTTGCATAGGAAGCCTGCTCTCGCGAGTTTGCGGTGAGTTGGAGGCATTCATTCGGGTAGATATGTAAAGTCCTCGTTGTTTAGAGTCCGTATTCGAGAACGGACATAGGCATAATGTGTGAAGCCTACCCAGACAAGTTGGTCTGGATCGGTGATGTTGCATAACATAAATGGCCGGAGAAGACTCTGTGCGAATGTTGTTTTTCGGGTTTTCTACGAGGTAGATTGCAACAGGGAGCTTTGGGGATTAACTCCAAGGTGCACCCGGAAAACTGGGCGGATGCGTGATTCTGCCGTTTTGGTGGCCTGGGAGCCAACTTGTACATAAATGGGTTATGTAATATTGTTCGTTCGATTCACGGGCTTCGGGGAAACTTAACTCGTGCCGATGATTTTAAATGTCATGGCAAGTGAGCAACGGGTTGAGTGGAACCGTTCCTACTATATGCTGAGGGCATAGAGGTCGGGTCTTTGGCTGTCGATGATTTTAAGTGTCATGACTTATGCTTATAGGCAGTTGATGATTTTAAGTGTCATAACTTCTGCCTAGAAGACTCAAATGCTCACGAGAGATTGTCGTCCTGGGGATGGTGGTGAGTCGGCGGGCTTAGACTGTGATCACCGAGAATGTGCCCTGAGAGCACGGGGCATATGGACATGTGTGCCAACGGGAAGATGCCATGAATGAGGAGATCTCTGCTCTCAAGAAGAATGAAACCTGGGATCTTGTGCCCAAGGTTGATGGCATTACTCCAGTGACTTGCAAGTGGGTGTCCAAGTTGAATAAGAATGCTGATGGGAGCATTGATAGATACAAGGCTCGCCTTGTTACTCGAGGATTCTCACAACAGTATGGATAAGACTATGAGGAGACATTTAGTATTGTTGCAAAGATGACTTCGGTTCGGGTGGTGATCATCTTGGCTGCTTGCAAGGGATGGAGAATTTTGCAGCTTGATGTGAAGAATACTTTTCTTTACGGAGAAATTGATAAGGACGTCTTCCTGGATCAACTACTTGGATTTGTTTCTGAAGTTCATCCGAACTATGTCTGTAAACTCAGGAAGGCTCTCTACTGGTTGAAGTAAGCTCCTAGAGCTTGGTATGGGAAGATAGCAGAGTATCTTCAATTCTGCGGTTATCTTGCTTCTAACTCAGATTCCATCTTGTTCATCAAGAATAAGGGGGAGCTGGAAGTCTTGGTCCTACTGTATGTTGATGATATGATCATCATAGGGAATTCAGAGGAGGAGGTAGCTAGGCTTAGGGATGAGCTAGCCATTCGCTTCGAGATGAAAGACTTGGGAGAGCTTCATCACTTTCTTGGTGTTGAAGTGGAGAGGAAGGATAGCTGGATACTCATTTTCTAGAAGGGATATGTGGATCGTATTGTGAATTGATTCGTTAAGGGCAAAGGAAAGAGTTGTTCTACTCCTCTGGATCTTGGTCTGAAGCTTCGACAAGATGAAGGAAGGATTCTTCCTGATCCCTTGGTGTTCAGAGCTCTAGTGGGAGCTTGATCAACTTAACGATTACAAGGCTAGACATTGCTTACGTTGTTGGTCGAGTAAGTTGGTTTATGGCTGAACCAAGGAAGTCTCATCTGATAGTGACAAAGAACATCTTGAAGTATGTCAAGGCAACTTCTGATATGGGACTCCTCTATAGAAGGGACACAGTGTTTTCTTTGCTTGGATACACGGATGCTGATTATGGTGGTGACTCGGATGATCGAAGATCAACTTTGGGTTATGGGTTCACTTGTGGATCAGCTTGCATCTCGTGGTTTAGCAAGAAATAGGACTTAGTGTCTGTGTCTACTATGGAAGCAGAGTATAAGGCTTCGGCCTTGGCTGCTTGGGAAGCCATCTAGTTGAGGAGACTTGTAGAGGATGTTCATGAGGAAGTGCAAGGTCCCACTTTACTCTGGGGTGACAATGAGAATGCTCTCAAACTGGTGAACAATCCAGTGTGTCACGCAAGGACCAAGCATATTGAGATCGAGCACCACTTCATAAGGGAGAAGGTGTTGGAGGGATCTCTTCTGGTCGGGCATATTCGGAGTGAAGATAATCTTGCTGAAATCTTCATGAAGCCACTATCGAAGGGGTCATTTCAATGGTTACGAGGGTTACTGTGCTTGATCACCACTTCTCACTTCAAGGGGGTGTGTTGAAATTTATGAAGTGAAAGTGGTGATAGGGCAGGCCGGGCGGTCTAAGTAGACTGAGCGGTCTGAGTCCGCGGCCTAGGCAAAATGCTTATTGCGGCCTAGTTGACCTGGCTTAGGATTCGCGGCTTGACTGTTCTTGATGTGCGGCCTGTGCGGACTGGTGTGCGGCCTGGATGGTGTATGGACAAGGAAGTCTTGTAACTTGGAGCATCGAGTGGAGCTTCTTGAGCGGACTGTGTTGGCGGTCTGTTGGCGGTGCTCAGCTTGATCTGCAGCCTTGCGGTTGGACAGCTCTTGTGGTAACCGGGAGGATTGGAAGTTGTATCCACAGTGTGTTAGCGGACTTGTCTTTTGCGTCCACGGAGTTTGCATTTGTTGGCGGACTTGTCTTTTGCGTCCACGGAGTTTGCATTTGTTGACTAGCTTTGGAGATGGGCTTTTTGTTCTTGCCGAGCTCTCATGTTGCGATGGTTGTTTCGCATCCATGTGGTGGACTGTCATGCTGATTGGCGGTCTGGGTCTTCTGTGTCCGCCGTGCTAGCTCCTTTTGCTTTATGGGCTGCAGGACTTGGTAATTTTCCTTGACAAGTCCATGGTGTCCGTAGAGTCTGTAGAGTCCGTTGTTGACCGGGCAGACTATCTGTTGGTCGTGGACTCATGGCGGGTGGTGGCATTGTTGTCGATCTGTGCGGACTGCCTCTTTTTCCGCATACATTGTGCAAACTGATGCAGAATATGTTGAGGCTCTATCAGAGTGCTGTGTTGAGTTGCAGGCTGGTGCAGCAAGAGTTGCGATTGTATCTGCGTGCTGCTTTGAGTGGCGGTCTAGCGCTATGCTTGTGTTGGGCGGACTGGAACTGTGCTTGTGTTGTGCGGGCTGGCATTGTGTCCACATGGTGGCACACTGACTTTGACATGGCGTTAGGAGGATTGAAGTTTGGCCAAGTCCTTGCGGACTTGGCGGACTGGGTGGTGTTAGCGCGTGAGCTGGGACGGTGACTATATTCACTAGGGTGGTGACCACACTCCTCACCTCGCCTAGAAATAGTCCTCCCGACACATCTACAGTAACTGAGTGAACAGTAAGTGAGGGCTTTGTTAATTGTTATGGTCTGGTTTTTACTGTCCGTGCGGGTTGAGCAGAGATAATTGTTTGTTGTTTTGCAGGTTGGGCGGCTAACACTGAGGAGCCAGGAGTTTGGCTTTGAATGTAGTCAGCATTAGTGAAGTTTGCGGTTTCAATCAGCGGTTTCAATAAGCAATTTCAGCAGGTCGCTTCTGCGGCTTGGCAGTTTTCTCTACTTCCGCTTTTCCAAGTTCAATATCCTATCCGCCGAACTCGGTGATCTAGGCGGTCTGTTATTAAGTTCAGCAGCGGCTTGTAGCAGTCAGCGAATAATGGTGTATCTGCGTGACCTCGCGGTCTTGGCGGACTCCGTATTCTACTCATCTTCTAACAGCAGCAGCAGTTCGGTGGTCTCAGCAACTTGGCGGACTGGGCAGTCTCGGCGGTCTCCAGTTCTGTCCTCTCGAATTGTTTGACTTGTATTTTTCCGCGTATTCCTGTGTACTGGCGAAATCATGTCTCGCCATGTATGCCTCTCTTTGTAAAGAAGAAATAAAAGAATATATGATCTGCTTGCCCTGTAGTTGCATTTGGTTGATTGAGCTTGCTTTCCTGGTTTCCGCATGATCAAGGTGTGATCTTGATAGTTCTGAGGATATTAATTTTGGCATTAGACTATCTCGGTGACCACCTTGAGAAAATTCAACAAAGCCTATACTCATCTATTTTTCAAGAGCAGTGACTTTCTCAGTTACCTCTTGGAGAGTCTTGTCAAAATACTCTCTTTGCTTTATAATCATAGATTCTACTTTATCCAAGAGGGTATCATCATGGATTAATGTAACTGGAGGAGATGGAGGAGGTAGAGCTAGAACTGACTAGATAGGAATTTCTTCAATGATAACTGAACTTTGTCCTTTTTGGCGAGAAGTTATTCCATCCCCTTCCTCTCCCAGAATGAAGAGTTTGAGAAATCTAAGCTTCTGAGAGGAGCTTCTGTTGTATCTGAGACAATGTATTCCTCATCAGGGAGTAAGACTTCATTCTCCCCCTCACTTTGAGCCTTGGGCTGAGAATGTTCTAGAATTTCTTCGGGAATATCTTTAGGAAACTCTTCAAGAGACTTTTCAGGAGATTTTTCATTAGACTGGAATAGGGGATCATCTGAATTGAGTTCTTCTATCATTTTGGAAATGTCAGCTTCAGTAGAGGAGACTCTAGCATTCACTTGAGCATCTGTGAGATTTTCCTGATCAGAGGAAGAATCAACATTCATATCTGAGCCACCATCATGCGTAGATGTGCTCTTTTCAACTATTACATCATTAGCAAGAGTGTTCTCCTGAACATCAGACAGTACCACTGGTTCTTGGACCTTAGCTGACTTAACTTCTTAAATAACTGAAGGTGCAGGCTCCCCCTCAACAGCTCTACAAGATGTGCCAACTATATCAGTGTGAAGGGGAGATGTAGTCCTATCCTCATCAACAACGGGGTTTGGAACTTCTGGAGCTTGCCCTAGCCTTTGAAATCTTATCTCCTATCCGTTTACGGAGGCGAGAGTGACTTTCTTCAAGTGGTGAACAAACACACCTTTGGACAAGTCAAAGATTTATGGGTGGACTTGATTGAGATACAAAGTGATGATCCAGGCATAACAGGGTGCCTTTATACTTTCCTTAATCTTGCCAAAGAGCATTTATCGCCATTTGAATTCCTTGCGATAAATTAATGTTGTCAACAGGTCAAAGAAATCTGAGGATATATATCCAATAGAGTAAGTTTTGCAAAGTAGTCTCTCAACATCTTTGTGCTCCCAGAGTGAATTGAGTACTTCGTGTAAAGTGCTTCATACATCAGCTCTTCCCTCAATTTGCCCACACTTGGGACGCACAAACAGCCTTCTTTCCTCAAAAGCCCGTCATTCCAGGAGAATTTGCCCTCTGGACCATCGTTGGCATAGAGTTGGAGACTCTCATCTAGCTCCGTTGCTCGTCAAACTCTGTCCGCAAGGTCACACTGCACCTTCGTCTAGTTCAAACATGCATCGGCTGTAGCATTCTTGTCAACACAAGAAATCTCTAACGCTTCCAACTCATGGATTAGACGTTCATCATGCCTCTGCAACCAGCTTGCCCTTGTTGGAGCTCTCCGACTCAAGGCATCCGCAACAACATTTCCCTTTCGGGGCATATAACGAATCGCAAAGGTGTAGTCCCCAAGGAACTCCAACCACCTTTGTTGTCACATATTCAAGTACTTCTGCTCCAACATGTACTTTAGGCTCTTGTGGTACGTATAGATCTCCACCTTCACGCCATACAGATAATGTCTCCACAATTTCAGTGCAAAGATCACCGCCACAAACTCTAAGTTGTGGATGGGATAATTTCTCTCGTTGATGTAGGCCTAAGCGTCGTCGCCGGGAAACCCACAGATTAGCCCCTCGATGATTCTAAAATGACACTCGCACAGAAGTCCCGCAATGCACCCTCCGCGCAATTTTATCACGATTATGCTAACGAATGGCTAGCCAAACCGTTAGGGACCAAATAGAGGCTATAGGCCAATATCCGTTCCGGCTAAAAGGATCAATATTAGATCCGACCGAGCGGGTTGTACCAAAAGAGATCTACCAATATTGTGATCCGGAAAATGGTAGATCTCTCCCAACAAAAAAAGCTACGAGGTTCGCCAAACCATTCGAAAAATAAATCAATTATGATGAACACGATTCAAATGAAAGAACCCACGATTTATATTACAAGCTTCGAAATCCAACGCAAAAATTGGTCGCCACAAAAACTATCAAGAGGGAAACACACGGGAGTAGAAGATTCGTTTCCCAAGTCGGAATGGATGATTACGACTATCTCGCTTGGAACGCTCGTCCATGGTTCCGTTGGAGTTACGCCGGATGGAGCAAAGTTCTTCCGCCGTCGTCGCATCGCGCTCGTGGTGGTTGGATGAAGACTTGAAAGGGAAGGGGGGACTCAGTTTTTTTTTGTTTGGTGGTGGAGGATGAGAGGGGCTTGTGTTCGGCGGCAGCTTGGAGTGGAGGAGGGTTGGTGGCCGAGTGGTGAAGGGGGGGGAGAGGGAGAGGTGTTGGCGGCTAGAAGAGGGAGGAGGGGTGGGTCGGCCGAAACTTAGAGAGGGAGAAAAGGAGGAGACAAGGGGGAAAGCTTTAGGGTTTTCAATATCTCATTCGAAATCAAAAAATAATGAAATATCCTAGGCCTTATATAGGCTTACAACATTGGTTAGGCTACATGCAGCCCAATTAAATAACATACACTCTAAAGTTAAACAATAAGGAAGTAAATTAGCAAGTCTTAAGCAAATAACCGAAATAAAGTCGCCCAAATAAAATAGATAGTCATCCACTAATTATGAAGAAGCGGGACTGCGCCGAGGGCGGAGGTTGTAGCGTTGCTCCCCATGATCACCATGACGACGCAAGTCTTTTGAAGGCGACGAAGGAGGATCTTCCGCTAACATGTCATCATCCTTAGCAAGTTGTGGGACGATGTCTCAATCAATCCTCCCCCGCTCGAAAGGACTCATCACCGATGAGTCGTCGCTAAGGTACCGTCGAAGAAGAGCGTCATCCAATAGAGCCACCTCCGATTCCGGGAGCCAAGAGTCATTGGAGGCGGGGCGACCGCGCCACCGAATCAAGTAGCGGTGCACATCGCCATCCGGAGAGGGAAGCACTTCATCTTGTAGAATCCTATGTGGCAAAAAGTGTGTCCGGGGAAACCTGGAAAAAGCATTAGGAAACAAAGGAGGAAAATCTTTATCTTCAACATGCATCGTACCTCCATTGGAGACCGACGGAGCGAGCGATCGAGTAACACCATCAACCCCCAACACATTAGAACCTGTAGTGGAGCTAAACAGACAGGAAGATAGTTCTTACGGCGGAGCAACATATGGCGTTAAATCTGAAACATTTAAAATAGGGGAAATACCCTAATCAGTTGGTAATTCCAGAAGAAAAGCGTTGTCTCCTAATTGCTTTAAAATCCGAAATGGTCCCGCTCGCCGATCCGCTAACTTTTTAAAGGTGCCCGTAGGCAACCGTTCAGGGATGAGACACACCATGACTTGATTGCCAATGTTTAAGTGAGATGCTCTCTTATGTACGTTAGCATGATCTTGATAATACGCGCATTGTGCGGTTAGCGTTTCCTTTATGTGCTTATGCAGATTATGTATATGAGAGGCAAAATCTAGTGCAAATTGACTTGATTTAAACGATGGCGGTAAAGGGATCAATTCGAGTGGCACCAGCGCTTTATATCCGTGCACGATCTCATTCGGAGACAAGCCAGTTGACCTGCTTTTGGAATTATTATATGCTAATTGGGCATGAGGAAGGAGAAGATCCCATGTACCCTTGTGGTCTCCCACAAGGCATCGTAATAAACTACCTAAACTTCTGTTTACCACTTCCGTTTGCCCATCCGTCTATGGATGGTAGGCTGAGAAGAACATAAGTTTGGTTCCCATAATCCTCCACAAGGTCTTCCAAAAGTAACTAGTAAACTTCACAACTCTATCGATAACTATAGATTTGGGGACACCGCAATGGCCAACTACTTCCTTAAAATATAATTGTGCAATGCGTGACACATTGTTGGTTTTATTACATGCGATAAAGTAGGCCATCTTGGAGAAGCGATCCACGACGACTAAGATGGAGTCATGACGCCTAATCGTGACAGGTAGGCCTAGAATAAAATCCATACTAACGTCTTCCCAAGGTTTGGATGGAATCGAAAGAGGGGTATAAAGTCCCGCATTGGTTTTGTTACCCTTGGCCAATTGGCACGCTCGACAACTACCCACGATCTTGTTAACCATTGCCTTAAGACCGGGCCAATAAAACTTGTCTTCTACCAATGTGATCATTTTGTCACGGCCAAAATGACCACCTAACCCACCACTATGCAACTCCCAAACAATGAAGTGACGTAGGGAGGAACGTGGGATGCATAAATTCGAGTGGTTGAATAAATAGCCATCACGAATATAATAATATGTAATGGTCGTAGGCGAATTGTCCTGAGTGGCTAAATAAATATCCTTAAAATCCGGACAGTGGACATATTCATCTTTAATCCTATCGAAGCCAATCACCTTAACTTCTAGTGTAGACAATAATAAAGAAACACGACTAAGAGCATCGGCTTCGCGGTTGAGAGTACCCTTAAGGTGTTTGATGATGAATGTGTACTCCTGAAGATAGGAGACCCATTTAGCATGTCGAGGGCTAACCTTAGTTTGAGAGTTAATAAATCTCAACGCTTCATGATCGGATAAAATTAAAAATTCCTTATAAAGTAAGTAGTGCCGCCAATATTGGAGGCACCGAATGACTGCGTAAAACTCTCGATCGTAATTAGAATAATTCAACTTAGGCCCTACCAGCTTCTCATTGAAATACCCAATAGGGTGTCCTTCCTGACTCAATACCTCGCCAATTCCCACACCGTACGCATCACATGATAACTCGAAGACTTTATTAAAATCCGGCAATCGCAGTAAGGGGGCTTCTGACATACAGGATTCAATGGTGTTAAACGCTTTAGCGGTTGAAGCCGTCTAAGAAAATTCACCCTTTTTCATGCACTCAGTAATGGGGGCCATGATGCTTCTAAAATCTCGAATGAATCGGCGATAAAACGTAGCTAGGCCATGGAAACTCCTAACATCCTAAATATTGGCGGACTCTGGCCATTCCTTAATAGCTTGGACCTTGTTGGGGTCAACATGTATACCGTCTGAACTCACTATATGCCCGAGAAACTCAACAGACGACACATGAAAAGTACACTTCTTAATATTGACGAATAGTTTCTCTGACCGCAAAGTGGTAAGGATAATCTTCAGATGGGCCTCGTGATCGAGCGTGGATGTGCTAAAAACTAAAATATCATCAAAATACACCACGATGAATTTTACCATATACGGTTGAAAGACGTGAGTCATCATCCTAGAAAATATGCTTGGGGCATTGGAAAGCCCAAACGGCATAACTAACCACTCGTAGAGACCTTCCTTCGACTTAAAAGCCGTCTTCCACGCATCACCTTCACTAATTCTGATCTGATGGTAGCCACTTCTAAGATCCAATTTCGAGAAGATCGTGGCACCCGCTAACATGTCCAATAAATTGTCCAAGCGAGGGATGGGAAAATGATACTTAACAGTAATTTTATTAATGGCTCTACTATCCACACACATCATCCAAGAACCGTCTAGCTTGGGAGCAAGCAAGGCGGGTACGGCACATGGACTCTTGCTATGACGAATGAATCCACTTTGCAATAAGTCAGAAATTTGGGTTTGTAGTTCTAAGTGTGTGGAGGGATTTAACCGATAGTGAGGAAGGTTGGGCAAAGAGGAACCCGGGATGAAATCAATCACGTGTTGGATGTCCCGCATGGGGGGTAACTCGGATGGAAGCTCGTCCGGGGATACATCCTTAAAGTCATCTAGGAGTTTTCTCAATGCCAGAGGTAAAGTCTCAACAGACACCGCATCATCCTTAGCCTGCAAACAAACTAAAGCAAATATGACGCCATCCGTAAAGGTGTTACGAGCCAATTCCTTCTTGTCGATCAAACTTAACGCCTTCTTTTCGAATGGGACAATCATATCCTTAGAGGGGATCGAAGGGTACTTAGGCAGAGTGGGTTTTAGAGTTATGGTCTTGCCATTAAATTTAAATTCGTAAGTGTTAGCCTGACCAAAGTGGGTAACATCATGATCATAAAGTCATGGGCGACCTAATAGAACGTGACAAGCATCCATCGGGATGACGTCGAACCAAATCTGTTCAGAATAAGCCTTGATGGTAAGGGGTACCAAACAACGCTTTGACACTGGGAGGGATGACTTGTTTACCCATGCCACCTTATAAGGGTGAGGGTACGGCTCAGTAACCAAAGACATTCGGGTCGCCGCAGCTTCCGAAATGACGTTCATACAACTTCCACTATCTATGATCAACCTACACCACTTTTCCCCACTCTTAAAATGCAACGAAAATATTTTCGTCCTATTCCAGTCATCTAACGCCCGTGGGGTCGCCAGAATACACCTCATGACCATCATGTGAGAGTCATCCTCCAAGTCACTAGGCACTCCTTCCGACTCGCTATCCTCTACTGCTTCGTAAATAAGATCGTCTGACTCACATGTGGAATCTAACAGGGCTAAAGGCTTGGGCCTTGTAGGACACTCACTAGCATAGTGACCTTGAATCCCTCAAGCGAAACAAGTAGCATTTGATTTGTTGACCCGTCCTACTGGGACTCTCTCACCTGTCGGGTTTCTACTATTCCTGGCAGTCATGACTATGGAGGACGAGTCAGTGGACCAGATCTTCCCCGTGTCCTTATAGGTGGAAGTGGGAGGTGGTCGCAAGATGGACTTTCCCTTTTGAAACGGGCGAGACTTATTTTTATGCGCGTTGCGTTTCTCAATATCTAATGCAGCATTAAACGTGACTTGCAAGTCAGTGTGGCCATATTGCAGCAATTTTCCCTGGATGTCATGGTTTAACCCCTTATGAAACCTGGAGACGGTGATCTCAGGCATCTCTTTCAGTCCAAACCTAACCATAATGTCCTTCAGCAAACTCATATACTTTGAGACCGACCTATTCCCTTGCTTAAGGGTAGCCAAATCGTCAAACATCTGTGTTCGATGATATGTGGGGACGTACTACCCTGTCAGCAAAGCCTTCATATCTACCCAAGCAATGGGTAACTCTCCATTCTCGACTCTTAGACACCGCTCCTCATTCAGCCAAAAGATTTTCGCTCTACCCAACAATTTCATCCTTGCCACGCGCACCTTATCTGTGTCGTTCAGATTGTACCACTCGAAGTAGCACTCTATCTCCATAACCCAGTCTTGGAACACTTGGAGTTCTCCCAACCCATCGTATGATGGGGATTTGACGCGGACGGCTCCAGTAAGATCAAACTCGTATGGTGCCCGTGCGGCATGTTCGTGATGATGGTTGTTATCAGGTTTATTATTTCCTTCTGCCCGTTAGTTTACGGGTTGATTACGGGGATTCCCAAGGTATAATCTCATCGCGTGCAGTGTCTCCATAATAGCCGTCATTTGTTCCGTGAAATCCTAGCAGAGTTCCTCAAGTGCAGTGAGACCGTGACCCGCATCCCGTTTGTCCTCCATATTGGAAGAAGACGGGGAATACTCTGTGCGTAAGCTAGTGCGCATACAACTAAAAGAAGTTGTGTCCAGCAAGGGTGACACACAGAAGGAATTGTTCCCGCTAAGATAACTAAGGTCAAAATTTTTTTTTTGATTTTCTTGAATAAAATAATGCGTAGGTTATTAAAAAAATTATTTGGAAATTTTTTTTTTACAGAAATACAAAAATTAGGCCGCTATTGGCAGACCAGGATTTTTTTTTTTGTAATTTTTGGTAACTAAACGTGCAAGATAAGTGCGTGCAAACAACAGGGGAAGGGAGACAATTAGGAAATTGACTGCAACTTCCCTCTGATACTAAATTGATGAAGGTCTAAGCGTCGTCGCCGGGAAACCCACAGATTAATACGTTCGCCCCTCGATGATTCTAAAACGAGACTCGCACAGAAGTTCCTGCAACGCACACTCCACGCAATTTTATCACGATTATGCTAACGAACGGGTAGCCAAACCGTTAGGGACCGAATAGAGGCTATAGGCCAATATCTGTTCCGGCTAAAAGGATCAATATTAGATCCGACTGAGCGGGTTGTACCAAAAGAGACCTACCAAAATTGTGATCCGGAAAACGGTAGATCTCTCCCAACAAAAAAAAGCTACGAGGTTCGCCAAACCTTTCGAAAAATAAATCAATTATGATGAACACGATTCAAATGAAAGAACCCACGATTTATATTTCAAGCTTTGAAATCCAACGCAAAAAATTGGCCGCCACAAAAACTATCAAGAGGGAAACACACGGGAGTAGAAGATTCGTTACTCAAGTCGGAATGGATGATTCCGACTATCTCGCTTGGAACACTCGTCCACGGTTCCATTGGAGTTACGCCGGATGGAGCAAAGTTCTTCTGCCGTCGTCGCGTCGCACTCGTTGTGGTTGGATGAAGACTTGAAAGGGAAAGGGGGGGGGACTCGGTTTTTTGTGGTTGGTGGTGGAGGATGAGAGGGGCTTGTGTTGGGCGGTGGCTTGGAGTGGAGGAGGGTTGGTGGCCGAGTGGTGAAGGGGTGGGAAGAGGGAGAGGTGTTGGCGGCTAGAAGAGGGAGGCGGGGTGGGTCGGCCAAAACTTAGAGAGGGATAAAAGGAGGAGACAAGGGGGAAAGCTTTAGGGTTTTCAATATCTCATTCCAAATCAAAAAATAATGAAATATCCTAGTCCTTATATAGGCTTACAACATTGGTTAGGCTACGTGCAGACCGATTAAATAACATACACTCTAAAGTTAAACATTAAGGAAGTAAATAAGCAAGTCTTAAGAAAATAACCAAAATAAAGTCACCCAAATAAAATAGATAGTCATCCACTAATTATGAAGAAGCGGGCATGCGCCGAGGACAGAGGTTGTAACGTCGCTCCCCACGATCACCATGAGGACGCAAGTCTTTTGAAGGCGACGAAGGAGGATCTTCCGCTAGCATGCCGTGATCCTTAGCAAGTTGTGGGACGATGTCTCCATCACTCGTGCACCTTTAACTGGCGAGAGCCAAGATTTCAAATCTATCAGTACCACATGGCGATGTCAACACCGACACCGTGGTCAACCGACATTTCAGCTCTTCAAAAGCTCGTGCGCACTCCGGCGTCCAAACGAACTTTTGATCCTTTCTCGTCAATGTGGTTAGAGGCAAAGGGATCTGTGAAAAGTTCGCAACAAATCTCCTATAGTAGCCTGCTAGTCTAACGAATCTCTTGACTTCAGCCACAGAAGACAACACTGGACACTCCTGTATGGCCCTTATTTTTGCCGGATCCACTGCTATGCCCTCTCCGCTTACCACATGGCCTAGAAAATTCACAGACGATAGCCAAAACTCGCACATCCAGAACTTGGCATAGAGCTAATTCTTCCTCAGCGTCTGCAACACCAACCGCAAGTGGGTTTCATGATCCGCTTCAGATCGAGAGTAGACCAGAATATCATCAATGAA
Organism: Platanthera guangdongensis; assembly: GCA_039583875.1. NCBI lineage: Eukaryota > Viridiplantae > Streptophyta > Magnoliopsida > Asparagales > Orchidaceae > Platanthera > Platanthera guangdongensis. Next base: position 122,074,332 of record CM077147.1, on the reverse strand, counting down.
TACTATCACGAATAGGTCCAGGTACTCTCGGAACGTTCGGTGCATAAAATCCATGAACACTGATGGCGTATTGCACAGCCCAAACGGCATCACTGTGAACTCATAGTGCCCGTAACGTGTTCCAAATGCGGTCTTGGGAATGTCACCTTCCCGAATTCTCAACTGGTAGTAACCAGACTTCAAATCCAACTTGGAGTAGACTGTTGACCCCACTAGCTGATCGAACAACTCATCAATCCGGGAAATCAGATACTTAGTCTCCTGCACGGTATTCTGGCCTAATATGATCTCTTTGGCATTACAATCAATCAAGGCGTGCTGCTCCGCGAGCCAATCCATACCAAATATCACGTCGAATTCCGATATCGGCAATACAGATGTAGTCAAACAGAAATCCCGACTTCCTATTTGGACCTCCACATCGCAAGCTCGATCCTCGATCATCAAACAACCATTTGGCAACACCACCCTGACGCTATCTGTCTTCACACGACTAGGAATCCCAAGTCGCGCTATGAACTCTTTAGACAGAAAAGAATGCGAAGCACTCGTATCAAACAGTGCTCACGCCAGCATGTTCCGAATCATCACAAATCCTTTGACAATCATGTGACCCACACAAGCCGCATACAAATATGCAATACAAAGCATGCAATAAGCAAAGCAATATAATAACTTAACTCGTACTTCTAACGACGTCACTCTGTGTAATGGCCTCCTGCAGGCCAAGATTGTAGTCTCAGGGCTGCGCCTGTGAGGCAGAGGACTCCACGACTGCCTTTCTATTCTCCGCATATGACGCTCCCGCCTTCTTCTCACCCTTTGGTGGACCACTACGACAGTCATGGACTATATGCCCCACTTTTCCACATGTAAAGCACGTACGAGTATCCGGCCTTGAAGAGGCCCCCGACGTTGCACCTGATGCAACGGTAGAAGGAGCTTGTTCAGTCGACTTGGACCTCTTGCCCCCTCTCTTCTTGAAAAATGACTTCGCTGCTCGGGGAACTTTGAATTCTGGTTGTGTAACAGCCAAAGCCCGCTTCCCTTGCACCCTCTTCATGTCCTTTTCCAGCGCGCACGCAGTGTCTACCAAAGCCTGGAAGCCTTGGTTCACAGAACTAGAGAGCAGGAATAGTAACTCGTCACGCAGTCCTTCATAGAACCTATTCGTCTTCCTCTGCTCATCAGCAAAGATTGAACCCGCATATCATCCCAACCAGGTGAACTCATGCAGGTACATGTCAACACTACCTTCACCTTGTGTTAGCCTTTGGAATTCGTTCTCCATGGCAATACGCTGTGCCGCCGGGAGGTGCTTTGCCAAGAAGAGTCTCGAGAATTCTTCCATCGACACTTGTGTTAACAGTCGACCCGCTAAGTGGTGTAGTTCTATCTCATCCCACCATAAATGAGCCTCTCCTTCCAGCAAGAAGGTGGCTAAGGTGACTTTCTGATGTTCCTTCATTCCAATCGTCGTCATAATCTGCTTGACATGCGATAACCAATCCTCAGCCTACGTAGGGGAACCCCGGCCCGTAAACGTAGGCGGGTTGAAACTCATGAACTGCTTTAACTGCTTCTCAGCTGCTCGAGTATCCACAGCCGCTACAGGTTCTGGCCTCGCCGCAACCTGTTCTGGCCTCATTGCCTGTAGCGCCTGCCCTTGTGCCTGCCCAATCAGCTGTGCTTGGATCATGGCAAACAATGCCTCAGTAACTAACCGCACAGTTTCTGTAACATCACATGTTACTTCTAGACCCCTTAACTTAGATTGGGTTGGGCATGGGGTGGGTGTTAGGGAAATTAGCTAGGTTTGACACTAGGTAGTGGGTTGTAGCCATGTGGGGCCCACTAAAGGGGCCAAAGTCAAACTAGATCAAACTAGCCTAAATAGGAACCCTAGCCACACCATGACCCCACCACATTGCACTAACCCTAAAATAATCTAAGTGGAACCTAGGGCATATCATTAGGTCAACCCTTTGACCCTAGTTGACCAAAGTCAACCATGACCCTAATTTGGTCAAACCTATACCTATAGGCCCAATTAGCCCAAGTAGGGCACCACATTGACCCAACCCATGTTGGGTGGTGCCATTAGACCCATGACCACAAAGTGGGGTCAACCCACTCATCATGGTTGACCAAGTCAACTCAAAGTCAACCTAGTCAACATAGTTGGCCTAAATAAGAAAATGTTGGCTAAGCCCACTCCCCTTGGGCCAAGCACACCAAACTTGGCCCATTATCAGCCCAAGTGATCAAAGACCACCCCTACCCCCTGGTTTTGAAGAGAGGGTCACATGCAAAGGGGCATTTTGGAGAATTTACCCAAAAGAGGAGAGAGAAGATGAGATTAAGAGGAGAGGCCACTTGGCCTTGGCTCCTTCTGCCCCAAAAGGTGGGGGCTGGCCTCCTCAGAAAATTCAGTAGGTTTTGGCGCATGGTGGCCACCTAGCACCATGGGTGAAGCCTCCAAAGCCCCAAACCGAGCTCACCATGGTTGTAACTCCATATATATCCATTTACAGCTCAAACAGACCACAACATCAGCTTCAGTGAGTGGAATCAAGTGGAGAACGAGTCCTGGAGCAGAGCTTTTGATGAAGAAATGGGATTTTGTGCAGGAGATCGCTGGAGTAGATCCACCATGGCCAACTGCCGCCGCACTCGCCGCCAAGGATTGATTTAGGTCCGTTTCACCGCCTCTCTACCCGTGCTAGCTTTCTAGATCCTTTAGGAGAGACATCGGGCTCAATTGAGCCCGATACCATGTGAGGAAATGGAGATTTTTCTGAGATTTTCTTCTTGCTAGGGTTCGCTGGAGGAGCCAATTCCGGCTGCCTCATCACCGGGAATCGCTAGCCACCACCTCAGTGAAGGTGGTGGCGACATCCGCCGGCGGTGGTGGTGGCTCTGCTGGCCGGAAACAAACAGCAAAGTTGGCCTAGCCAGAATCGATCCCAGCCGTCGGCTGGAGGTAGAAGATGACCAGATCCCGTCAATTGCGCGTCAAGATTCGTGCAACCGATTTTAAATAAAATAAAATAAAACTATAGTATTTGTATAAATTTGTCACACATATTCAACCTTTTTACAAGCTATTTTTAGGCCTCTTAAAGGCATTTTCAGGACATGAACCTTAAATGCAATTTGTAGCTTAATGTCTTAACTTTAATGTGGCACCTTAAACATCAAATGTGGTATAGTATATTGGGCTGTAGGTCAGGTTTCCTAGGACTGGTCCTAGGCAAGGGCAGAATTTCAAATTGATGCCCAAGCCAAACCAATAATCAAAATGACCCCAAATTTTGGGTGCATGCATTATACGGGAAAATATAGTCCCTGCCAGAAATTGAGAATTTTGGGGAATAAAGTTTCTATATTTTTTGGCTTAAATATCAAAAAGTAAATAAATGGAATAATTGGAGTGTTATGGCTCCAAATGGCCCCAAATTTTGGTGGCATGTCCTCCTAGACAATACATGTGCATGGTAAAACTTTCAGCACATTTGGACTATTGCATGTTGGGTAAACTCACTTCCATGTGTTGGTTGTGTATAGGCTTGGGGTGCAAATAGCCAAATTTGAAATGTTGTGTATTAGACCTATTTGGAACATCCAAAAATCATGCTATTGATTTCAGAGGATCCTTAGGGTGAATTATACCCCACATTGTAATAATAGGAATTTTGGAAGCAAAAATCCCATTATTTGAAATTTTTTAAATAATAGGACTTTTGAAAAATAAATGTAAAAATAGGCTCATCATTGAGATAAAATCCCCAATTTTTGTCAAGGTCAATATAATGTTAAGTTTAACTCCTGAAAAGTTTTGTGTCTCTGTTTGAAGAAATTTGATAGGAGTTATGTGGAAATTACCTTTTTACCCTCATTATACTTAGAAAATTGATGAAAATACTTAGTAGAAAATTGATGAAAATCTCTTGATAATATATCTGAGTATGAATAATCTTGTATAATTTTCTCAGCATTTTTGGATGAATCAGTAATTTTTAAAACCTTATAATGACATTTTGGTAAATTATTAAGAATTGAAATTTATAGGCCATTACATTACAGAGGTTGATGAAACTCTGCCATTAGCCTTAAATTAATGATATATATGCTCTGTAATTTTCCCATAATGTTTAGTAATGTATTTCTTATACTTCATTTGGAAAATGACAATTGTGTGAGTTTTGTATTAATTAAGGAATAAATAGAAATAATCAAAGGAAAATTATAAACTTTGGTAGACAGCTATATTTTACCAAGATGCAACTCAGGAAAAATTCCTTAGGTCAGTGGATTATGATTTGTAATACTTCATTTATTAAATGACCTAGGGGATTAATTAAATGATTTAATTAGTCTTTAATGACTTAAGAAAATTATGAAAATCAACATGCTCACTTCATTAGCCCATACCATCCTCGGATAAATAATTAGGGGCGGGTGGCCCAAGGAATTGGTAGTTCTATTTCGGGGTGGTATTAGGTCATGGGTTGTGCACAGTGTAGGTAGGTTATATTATAAGGACCACCGGTGGATAGATCGACGAATGAGCTAGAGGTTACAATTGGAGAATAACCTTGGTGGGTAGTGATGTCTTAGTGACGAGAGTAAAAGTGCAAGCCCTTAGATAACAACTAGAGTGGAGGTCGGCGGAAGACCGTCGCCCTTCTGAGAACATCTTAAGTCATTAGGATCACTCAAGAGTAATAACGAGAGTTGGGGGTGAATTATGGGTAGTCATCAACTAAAGTAAATATCCTTGAGAAAGGGAGCTTTGGGCGTAATCCCATCGTAGTTCCTAGTGCCCCCGAGAGCCCTTCACCGGGTATACCCAGGACAGTCCTAGGATTAACCTTAAAACACTAAGTATAATAACCCGTAGACAAGAGTAGTCTAATAGGTTAAGACATTGTGGTTCATTCTCACCCGTGATGGGTTTGAGGGATTTTGAATAAAGGCACTATTGTGCATTCTCACCCGCTATGGGTTGGAGAGATATATGTTGCAGGCTCACCCGTGAAGGGTTTGAGGGAATCAAGACAGGTTGGTCCCGCGAGCTGAAGTCTCGAGATGAAATACTTGCAAGTGCATAAATTTAGTGGTGGGTCATACGGTACTGGCCGAGCGTCACACCGATGGCAGTACGGTGAACCAGGCGGGTGTGAGGGTTTGAGGGGCCGGTCGGTTGTTTTACACTGCGGTCTGGAGGACGACCCCCGATAACGCACACCCTACCCAAAAAGACTGACGGGTTGTCAGCAAAGTACGTACGCATGGACTCTAGAGTGCACCTTGGACGTGTACAGAGGCGTATGAGAGGGTTCTATGGTTTGGTTGTGTGCATACCTGCCTAAAGTGTAGATGCTCGCTCCGCTGCTGTCGTAGACACAACAGTGGTACTCGAGATTGAAGCTAGCTCTCAAAAAGCGGGAACTAAAGGTCTGTGATCACAGAGTCATTGTGTGTGAGTTGCACTTGCCTGTTGCATAAATTGCATCATAAACATTCATTCATTTTAGGTCATACGCTTCATAGATATAAATTAGTATGGGCTCTTTTATATGATAAGTTAAATTTCCTGGAAACCTTAACTTATAAATTTGTATCGGCATTTTTATAAGTTAAGGTACGTTTTGTGATGATAGTGTAGTGGTAGCATAGCTTTACTTTTCTGCTCTTACTTTCGGCTCTTTACTTACTTGTACTGTACATGCTTTTACTTTTTGTGCTATATATATAGAACTGCTAGTGTAGATTTATTGCTCACACTCTTACTTGGTAGCTTAGTTTCCCTTGTCACCTGCTTCCTTTTGTTACCCCTTGATTGTCCTCCGCTTCGTCCTCCCGCACGGTGCCTAGGAGTTGCGGGGCGAGGTTGAAAGATATGGTACCTAAATACCTAGAGGGGGGGTGAATAGGTGACATAATCCTTTTTACAACTTTAATGGCAGCAAACAGTTTATTATCACAGATTTCTAACTAGTTTATCACAGTAAACACAACAATAATCACAGCATAGCACAGCACAGCATACACAGTGGTTTATAGTTGTTCCCCAAGATATGGGTACATCCACTTTCCCCCTTCGCCTATCTAGCAGTGTACTAGATTTGTCCAAACTCCTCCACTGTCTCAGAACCCAAATTGGTTCTTACACCTCAAGCCCAAAGCCTCACAACTCAGCTTTATCCCAACGCCTACTCTCAACCAATCAAGGCCTACACTCAGCCAACCAAGGCCTACACTCAGCCAACCAAGGCCTACACTCAGAGATCTCAATCTCCTACACTCAGGCTCACAAGCCCTACCCTCAGCCTTTATAGTTATAGGCTTTCAATTCACTCAGATCCAAGGGATCCTACAAGTTAAAAATGTATTACAGATATTAACTCTACAACTCAGAAATAAAAGAGGGGAGTTGAGAGTTTCTTGATGAGTTCTTGGAAGAACTCAGCTGGATTCACTCTGACTTAGCTTTCTTCAAAGCTTCTTGAGTAGAACTGAATAAGACTGAATCCTCCTGCAGTTGTTCCTTGACCTCTGCCACTTAAGATCCAGAATTGAATCTGAATCCTTCTTCTCAGCCTAGTTCCAGAGGCTGATTTCTTGGATGGAGCCCTCTCTCTCCAACTTCTTAGATCTGCACTTGGACTGCAAGATCTTCTTGTGTTGATACTCTGTGTACCACTTGTTCTTCAATAATGTGATGCACTTCAATTCTTTGAACAACAATCTAAACAACAGTTTCTGTAAACTGTAGGTGCCTATTTATAGGCCTTCTTCATGGTAACCGGCTGGTCCGGTCCATAACTGACTTCTGATATCTCAGACAGGTGCTGTAGACCGGCTGGAACGGCAGCTGTCAAGTCATCCAGTCATTTCTTGAAAATCTCTAACTGTCTGTAAGTGTCGAGACTTTCTGTCTTTAAGTGTCGACACTTATAGTCCAAGTGTCGATACATGTTGTGTAAGTGTCGACACAAGTCTACAAAGTGTCGACACAACTCCTTGTATGTCTCGACACAGATTCTTCTGCATGTGTCGACACTGAAATTGAGTGTCGACACAGGTACTTGTTCTTCTAGCTTTTGTTGAATTCTTCTAAGTGTCGACACATCTCCTTTGTGTCGACACAACTTCTTGTGTTGAATCTGTCAAGTGTCGACACTGCTTCTTGGTGTCGACACATAGTCTTCAATGTCGATACTTGCTGAGTGTCGACACAGCTCCTTGTGTCGACACACCTTCTTCTTGTTGAGACTTCAGCTGAGTGTCGACACATTCCCTTAGTGTCGATACTTGTACTTAGAATATTTTTGTTGATCTTTCTGATCTTTGATAAGTGTCGACACAGCTCCTTGTGTCGACACTTTCTTCAAGTGTAGAGTCTTTAGCTGAGTGTCGACACATTGTGCTGGGTGTCGACACTTACTTTATGTGTTTACTCTTCTGGTTGTGTGTCGACACATTGTGCTGGGTGTCGACACATACTTCAAATGCTGACTCTTCTGTTGAGTGTCGACACATTGTTCTGAGTGTCGGCACTTTAACTTAGTCTCTGCAGACTTTTGCTGAGTGTCGACACAGCTCCAAGTGTCGACACTTTCTGGTGTAGACACAGCTTCACTGGGTGTCGACACAGCTCCTTGTGTCGACACTTTCTGTCTGCACTTTCCTTCACTAAGTGTCGACACAGCTCCAAGTGTCGACACTTTCTGTCTGGTGTCGACTCTGCATCCCAGGTGTCGACACAATGACTCCAAGTGTCGACACTGCTTGTCTGGGTGTCGACACAAGTCTTCTCAAGTGTCGACACTTTCCCTCTAGGTGTCGACACATGGACTTAGAAACTTTTTGCTTCAGTCCAGTGATTTCTTAACCTGCACAAGTAAACTCAACATACATCAAATACATTATGATGTATATCATTGAGTTGGGTGAGGCTTCTTCAAATCAGGTACATTTGACCAATGTACCCAACAATCTCCCCCTATTTGGAGAAGTCATAACCCTTAGTCAATGATATACACCATTCAAAATTAAAAATTACAAAATGATGTAAAGCAGATTATTTACAGCAGGGTAAACATAAACATGTATTAATTCACACATGTATACACATTCATCATTTCAGAACAAACAAGAAATAGACACATTCACAGAACAATCATGAAATATATTTATCATAAATTGTTCTAACATTTTTCTTATACATCTTCAGTGGTTTACAAAAATGTTTTACATTCAAAAGATTACAACAATCTTCAAGTCAATTTTTAATCTATTTCTGGTCTGGTTCTTTGATAACTATGCCTTTGCCAGGTTGGACTTGAGCTTTGACAGGGGCTTCAGCAGTTTCAGCAACAGCAGGCTTCTTGCCTTTTAGATCTTTCTTTTTGAGTTCTTCTGCCTTGATCTTCTGCCTCTCAAAGTAGTGATATGTCTTAGGGAAGTACTTGCTAGGCTCCACTGCAGTAGGAGGTAGCTTTCCCATCTTAGCCTTCCTTCTGAATTGAACAATGGCCTCTTGTCTTATTTCATGTTTTCTCCATTCAGCTTCAGAGAACCACTTGTTCCTATCATGAGTATTGTCCTTGGCAGCTTTCCAGGCAGTTAAAATTATATTCCTAGAGGTAGGGCTCCACTGTTCAAAATCTAGCCTTTGTTCTGCTTGTTCCCTAAACCTCTTCTTGGACAACCTTGTCTCTTCCTCCTTCTGGAATGCCTCTTGCATGGATTCAGTAATAGGTTGAACAACCTTTTCAATATGGACATGTTCCTTGCCCTCAGGTGGGCTATACATGGTGCTCACATCTGCTTGAATCATTTCAAAGTCTGGAGGTGGATAAATGACCTGAGCTACTTCTGGTTGCTCACCTCCAAGATATGCAGGGTTAATGCCTGATTCAGCAACATCTTGGTCATCACACAGAGGAGGATATCCAAGGGTAGCCCTGATTGAATTTGATATCCACTTAGCATGTTCAGAGCTTGCCTTGACTAGTACTCTCTCCCCCTTTATGACTTCTCTAGCCATGTGATCTCTGACATCATCCTTTTGAAATCTGATCTGACTATCCAAGTATCTGATTCCATCTTTAAAGTAAGGTTTTAGCTTTTGAAGTTGTTCTGATATGACCTTTTGGGAGGCTTGGATTGCAGTCTTTACAGCAGAAATTTCCTCTTGAAATACTTTATCACAGTAACCTCTAGTCTGTCGTCACCATCGATGACCTCCCATAGCTCCTCGCCAAGAAGAAAACTTTTCATGCACGACTTCCACTTCTTAAAGTTAGTCGTGGTCAAGAGTTCAATACCCAGACCTCTTGCATAGTTCCCTTCCATTGCAGCAAACTTTGGTTAATCCTTCAGAAGCACAGAGAAACAACACAAGTTGATCACCACTCAAGCAACTGAACCTGGCTCTGATACAATGTTGAATTTTCTCAAGGTGGTCACCGAGATAGTCTAATGCCAAAAAATTAATATCCTCAGAACTATCAAGATCATACCTTGATCATGCGGAAACCAGGAAAGCAAGCTCAATCAACTAAATGCAACCACAGGGTCAAGCAAATCATATATTCTTTTATTTCTTCTTTACAAAGTGAGGTATAAATGACAAGACATGATTTCGCCAGTACACAGGAATATAGGAAAAAATAAAAGTCAAACAATTCGAGCGGACAGAACTGGAGACTGCCGAGACCACCTAGTCCGCCAAGTCGCCGAGGCCGCCTGAACAACTGCTGTTGCTGCTAGAAGACGAACAGAAGACAGAGTCCGTCGAGACTGCGAGATCGTGCGGACACAACGTTATTCACTGACTGCTACAAGCCATTGCTGAACTGAAGAACAGACCGCCTAGACCGCCGAGTTCGGCGGACAGGTTATTGAACTTGGAAAAGCTGAAGCAGAGAAAACTGCTAAGCCGCAGAAGCGATCTGCTGAAACTGCTGATTGAAATAGCGAACTTCACTGATACTGACCATAGTCAAAGCCAAACTCCTGGCTCCTCAAGTCTACATCAGGTTTTTGCACCTTTGTTGGAGGAAACCTTGTTAGCTAGAAAAGCAAGAAGCAGGCAGTAGTTTCAAAGTCAAGTGTTGAAGCAGAGTATAGGAGCATGGCCTCAACTACTTGTGAGTTTAAATGGCTACGAGCACTTATGCTTGACTTGGGAGAAGTCTACGACCATCCTCTTCCCATGTTCTATGATAACAAAGTCGACATTTACATATCAAAGAATCTTGTCTTTCATGAGAGGACAAAGCACATTGAGGTTGATTGTCATTTCATTAGAGAAGAGGTATTAAAGAATCAGATATATACTCCCTTTCTCACTTCTGATAAAGACCAGACAGACTTCTTCACGAAACTAGTTTCTGCTTTAGATGTTTATAACATGTTGGGCATGGTTGACATATAATCTCCAGCTTGAGGGGGAGTGTTAAAAATTAGCGGTTTGTGCTCTAGTCAGGCGGTCTAGCAGTTTGTCCAAGCGGTCTGGTTATCTAGCGGGTTAGTGTAGCGGTCTGGATGTGATCCCCTATTGGCAGTCTGGGGATTATCCGCATCAGAGATCTAGTGGCTATCTACACTTATGAACTGGAGGCTTGTCGCAGCATCAGTCTATTGATTAGTTGCAACTGCGGCCTGATGGCTTCCCGCAGTTGCGGTTAGAAACTAGCGGTTTGTTCAGGCAGTCTGGTTATATGGCGGGTTGGTGCAGCGGTCTGGTTGTCTGGTGGCTTACCCAGTGGGCATCCCTGAAGGACTGGCGGTTTCCCTTGGTATAGTTGGATGGTTTGTTATTCTTTTGTATAGTGTGCGGTTTGACATTGTCAAACCGCACAAGCCGCGCGGATTGTATTTAGGCCCACATCATTTGTTATATTCTCTCATCTCCCCCAGTTCCTATAAATAAGGTGGCTTACCTAAGTAATCAGGATCCTTTTTGGAGCAATAAAATTTCACTTTTTTTACCTCTTGTCCATTTTTCGCTCATTTCTATCAGATGGCACATAAGAAGTCAGGGATGACAGGAAATCCCTAGTTAACCAAGAGTATGAGGCCTTCAGACAGAGAAAGAAGGACAATATAGCTGAGTACTATAAAAAGTTCTTCAGAGTGATAAATGAGCTGAGGACCTATGGGAGTGTCTTCAGCAACTATGAGCTGAATGACAAGTTCCTTAGATCTCTAACCAGAGACTGGGATAACAAGATATGTGATACCAAAGAGGTGGCCAAGCTAGTTGAAACTCCTCCACACACATTATTTGGAAAGTTTCTCTCCTATGAGATGCAGCTATCTGCCAGAAAGGAGGAGGAGACCTCTAGTAGAGCTCAGGCCAAGGGAAAGACTGTGGCCTTCAAGGCTGGGATCTCTAAGAATAGTAAGGAGATGATTGCCTCTCCCCATAGAAGGCCTGCTGATTTAGACAGCTCTGAGTTAGCTCATCTGACAACAATATGTCATATGGGGAGTTTGTTTCCTTCTCTAGACAGTTCAAGAAGATGATGAAGAGGAGGCAGTGAAATAACAAACCATCCTCCTCTTCACACAACACGAGGGATCACCACCAGTCTGACAAGAAGTTCTCTAAGGGAGACAGCTATAATTGAAAACCCAGTAAATAATTTTCCTCTAATATTGTGTGTTACTGCTGTATCAAGGCTGGGCATGTCATTGTTGATTGTCCGATCAAGAGGAAAGAGAAGAAGAAATTTGAGGAGAAGAAGCACCACCACTAGAAGGGCAAGAAGGAAAGATCCTTCAATGCCAAAAAGGATAAGAGATGAAGTCAGAGTGACTCAGCTTCTTCTGATTCTGAAGAAGAAGAAGCCTATATTGGGTTGTTTGTTGTAGTTGCTGATGAATAATATGTGGACTATCCTACTGCTGGGATAGGAATCAAGGCCCCTCTTTCACTCTCAGACTGTGATACTTAGGTGGATGAAGATGTCAGTGGCTGCTATGGGCTAATGGACATGACAGATGAAGAATCCAGCCAGGATCAGCCTGGCCAAGATAAGGTACATTCTACGTATATCTCCTCCTTTGAATCTGACTATGAGACAAGCCCTAATTCTGATGAATCCTCATCCTGTGATAAAGATGGAACAGAATCTGAGGAGATGTCAATCAACAAATTGATAAATATGGTGCCCTTCTGGATGCCTTGAAAAGTTGCATGAGAATGGCCAAGAAAAATGCTAAGGATATTATCTCCATACAGCTAGTTGCTTCCCTGCAGTCTAAGTCAGCATCCTTGCTAGATCAGAAGATGAGGGAAGTCAGCCAACTGAAGGCCAACTCAATCTTTAGGATTGGGACCATCAACCAGAAGAACAAGATCATTATGGATCTTAAGGAAAAACTCCTTAAGGAGAAAAAGATAGTGGCTAAATTCAGCAAGACAAAGACTGTGCTGCCTCTAATTGACTCCTTTACCTCTCAAAAGGATAAGAGAGGTTTGGGGTCTACGTGGAACACTAGAGCTGCCCCTTCCAAAGGGAAAGGAAAAGCTTTTTTATGCCTGAGACCACCTTCCATAAGGTAATTCTCCCATCAAACGGGTATGACCAAGATAGCATATATGGTCACTGGAAGAATGGGAACTCTTCCTGTAAGTATACAAATGTATCTTACAATGGAAAGAGAAAGGGTATGGGCTTGAGTGCCTTCAAGGCTCCCCATGAAGAAATTCAGATGGCCCATCATGGACAATTTATTTTTGGGACTCCAACCCCTACACTCAAGAATATGGCAGTGGCCAATAGTCAAGCTCTTCCAGCAAAATCACAAACCAAAGGCAATTTTATCAATGAGTCTGACTTGGCCATCTCTGATGCCATCAATAGCATATCTGCTGCAAAGAAGACTGTTGAGGGTCGTAATCAGAGCAAGCCAAGTTCATCTACAGTCAGACTTACTTTCAATCAGAATATTGCCGAAAGAAACAAGAAGAGGGCCGCTACTATCCCCTCTAAACAGTCTAATGTTAACAACTTGCAACCTGCTGGAACTATTCAGAAGATAAGGTACAACATTCATGAGTATTGGTGCTATGGTAAAGTGGGACACTTTGCCATAGATTGTTGGCACAACCCTAGTGTGCCAAGGGATAAATTGAGTCTTCTTGCCGGGAGTGTTGTAGGGAGATAAGTTAATTATCAGACTAATAAGAACCTATGACCCAAAATCTTTTGGGGTCCTAAGGTAAACTGAATTGTGATTGCAGGTTAGTTTAAGTAATCATACAACAATATGGTACCTGGACAGTGGATGTTCCAGGCATATGACTGGAACAAGATTTCACCTGAAGGACTACACTCCTGTGAAGAATGGACCTAAAGTTATCTTTAGAGGTTGAGACAGAGGAGTTGCCAAGGGATATGGTATGATTACTAATGGCATAGTCTCAATGTCAAAAGTAGCTTATGTGGAAGGGTTGTAATACAACCTAATTAGCATAAGCCAATTATGTGATCTTGGCTATGCCATTGTATTCCATAAGGATGAATGTCATATTAAAAGGTTAAGTGAACAAAAGGTCATTTTGATGGGCACTAGGAGTGGGAATATTTATTGTTTAAACTTTTTTGTTAAAGTTCTGACAACCTTGTGTGTCTAGTTGCAAATGAGAAAGTCTCATATTGTGTGCAATGGAACAAGAGACTAGCTCACTTGAACTACAAGATCATTAACAAGCTCTTTAATGAAGAGCTAATCAGGATTGGTCCCACCATATGATGCACCAAGGAGGGCATTTGCATTGCGTGTCAAAAGGGCAAGTAGACCAAAGAATCCTTCAAAAGCAATAGGGCCAAGGATTCTGTGAGGTGTTTATACCTCCTGCATATGGAATTATTTGTTTTTATGCCTGTTCACAGTCTAAGTAGAAAAGTCTACACTCTTGTAATTATTCATGACTTCTCCAGGTTTGCTTGGGTCTTCTTCTTGGAGAAAAAGTCTGAAACCCATGATATCTTCAGGACCTTCGTCAACCAAATTCAGAATGAATTGAATAGTTATGTGGTCAAAATCAAAGTAACCATGACACTAAATTTCAAACTGAGGGTATGACAAAGTTCTGTGAAGAACAAAGGATTCACCAAGAATTATCTTCTCCAAGAACACCCGAGCAAAATGGGATAGCTAAGAGGAAAAACAGAACTCTCATAGAAGCTGGAAGGACACTGTTAAGTGACACATCTCTGCCAAAATACTTCTGTGTTGAGGTAGTTAATATAGCATGTCATGTCCTGAATAGGGCTTCTATCAAAAAATATCCCAAGAAGACTCCCTATGAGATCTTGAAAGGGATAAAACCAAACCTTAACTATCTCAGGATCTTTGGTAGCAAATGTTATGTGCTCAATAATGGGAAGTCATATCTGACTAAGTTTGCTTCCAAATCCTATGAGGTGATATTTATTGGGTACAACAATCATAGCAAAGCATATATGATCTACAACTTGAAAAATCAAGTTATAGATGTAACACCCACATCTGTCATATGGCATATAATAGAAGGACCAGCTGGAACCCGAAGCCATATACCACGGACAGTCGGAAGGGTTACATAAGAATATACAACTATCTAATTAATACTACTCGTCCTACACAGAGCATTCTAGCGGAAGCTTTTAAATAGTTGAAAAAACCCAAAACTTAAATCCAAAATCATGAATGTCCACATCCACACAATAGGAATGAAAACCAAATACACTGAAAGGGTACACGGCCTTATGGCCTTACAGTAGTTCACTTATCAAATAGTGTCTTACATAGATTAGCTCGCAGGCCGGCCACACATGACAAAATGAAAACAACTATTCGCTAAGGCCTTCGAGAGCCAGCACGACAACATAGGCTCCAGCCCGCTATTTTGCACTCGGCTCCGCAGCACCTGTAAGCAACATTCCATCGCATGGTAGCAAACAGGCAACGGTCAGCTAAAGCCGACGAAATTATAATGACCCTGTCCCTTTCTCGGGATGGCGGTGCACCTTCCCTGCATATCTTTAGCCCAGCTAAACAATTATGTAAAAACATACTACACCACAGGTGCAGGCTCGCACGGCCAAACACCTCGTGCACTCAGGGCACCTTAACGGTGAATCCTGACACTTCAACGTCTTCACCAACACCCCCAGGATGGCATCAACATGAGCATTTTAGCCTTCCTGACCACTCTCTAAGGCTCCTGACTATGCCAACGGCCAGTCCCCTTTTCAGGTCTCTCACACCGAACCACATAGCCCAGTTCCAATTCCACTTGCCCGTTGCTCAACCGCGTAGTTCACCTTAAGACGTATGCACAGGTCAAGCTTCTCTCGGATCCTAATATTCCAATCAATCACATAACCCAGTTATGTTCAAGGCCGGTTCCCAGACCGCCAAGTTAGCAGAACAACGATTCCGCTCAGCTTTTCGGGTGCGCCTTGGAGCTAACCTCCAAGGATCCCTGCTATAATCTACCACGTAGAAACCTGAAAACCCAAAGCACGGAGTCTTCTACGGCAAATCATAATAAATGCAACATCACTGATCCAGACCAACATGTCCGGGTAGGCTTCACACATAATGTTTATGCCCGTACTTCGATTCCGGACTCTATATGCAACACAAGGGGGGACTATTCACATCAACCCCAAGGAACACCACGCACTCACCGCACACTCGCGGGAGCGGGATTCCCTATGCAGAAAGGAAGAGCTTCACATGCTCAAGTGGAGAATCATTACCATTGTAGTACGCTTTGGCGCCATGGAAAAACTACACTGATGGAAATCTTCGCAATGAACTTTCCTCCACGGATCCGCTCTCAGATCTCAAAACGGTGCTCTGATGCTCCGCCGGTGGCTGGAATCCTCCTTCTTATTCCTCCTCTCTCTAACTCTTTGGAAAGAGAATGGTTTGGAGAAATGAAGAATTAACTCCCCCATTCCCGGCCTTAACAGAGTAGGAAACCATCTGGGTCGTTGGATCTTATTTAAAGAAAACGAATGGTTCAGATCCGCTCAAAAATCCCCAAACCTGAGCCGAACACGGCTTGGCACACGGCCATGTCCCAGGTCGTATGCCTTGATCCAGGCACGATCGTCGAACACAGAGACTCACACGGGCTCAAACACGCCCGTGTCTCACTCGACACGCCCGTGTCGGGTCCTCGACATGCCCGTGACCGGGGGCATGTCACACATAACCGCCACGCTAACCGACACGACCCTGTTGAACACGGGTACTGACACGGGTAGGCACACGCCCGTGTCAAATGACACGCCCATGTAATTAGGCCGTGTTTCTTGCCGTGTCCTTCTCGGGATGAAAACGGCCAAAACACCAGCCAGACACAGCCTTGGACATGCCCGTATCTTAGGCCGTGTACCCCTATAGAGACACCAAAATCCCTTTTTACGCGACCAACTCAAATACAATATTTGTGGCGTTACAAATCTCCCCAACTTAAGGAATTTTGTCCCGAAATTAAGTAAAGGTACGCAAAACTACAAGTTACCTGAATGGAACAACTCGGGGTATTCTTCCAACATAGTTTGCTCTCGCACCCAAGAAAGCTTCTCACGTCCGCAATTATCCCAACGGACTTTAACCATTAGGATATCCTTGTTGCGGAGTCGCTTGACTTCAACGTCTTCTATACGTATAGGCTTGACCTTTGTCGTCAACTCGTAATCAACTAGCACTTGATCAACCGCAACTATCTACGAAGGCTCTTGCACCGCCTAATGCAATACCGACATGTGGAACACATCATGTAGCCCACTCAACTCCACCGACAGCTTCAATCTATACGCTGTTTCGCCAACATGCTCCAGGATCTCAAATGGTCCAAGGTATCTCGAACTCAGCTTCTTCAAGTGTCGAACCCGCGAGACACCCTTGAACGGTTTTATTTTCAAGTACACCCAGTCACCAACACTGAACTCCACGTTCCTATGTTTGGCGTTATAGTACTTCGACTATCTATCCTGAGCGATCTTCAACCGTTCCTGAATTGTTCGTATCACTGAAGTGGCATCTTCCACTGCTTGACGTTTGAAAAGCTTTGACTCACCCGTCTCCAACCAATACAACGGCGTGCGACACTTTCTCTCGTACAAGGCCTCAAAAAGCTGCATTCCAATACTCGCCTGAAAGCTGTTGTTATACGTAAACTCCACCATGTACAGGTGATCTTCCCACTGCTTTTCAAAGTCTAGGACGCACATGCGAAGCATGTCCTCCAACATCCAGTTGAACCTCTCGGTTTGGCCATCCGTCTGCGGATGACAGGCTGTGCTGAACTTTAGCTTAGTACCCAACAGACTATGCAGCAACCTCCAGTCATTCAACGTGAAGCGTCCATCTGGATCACTAACAATACTACGGGGCACACCATGCAACCGTACAATATTCTCCACATAGAGTTTGGACAACCATTCCACCGGATCTTCCTTCCTGATCGGGATGAAGTGCGACATCTTTGTCAACCTATCTACGACCACCCAGATGGTGTCGTTTCTCCTCTGCGACTTCGGCAAACCATGCACAAAGTCCATAGATATGTCGTCAAATTTCCATTCCGAGATAAGCAAGGACTTTAGGAAACCTCCAGGCTTCTGGCACTCCGCCTTAACCAAGGCATAAGTTTGGCACTTGTCCACATAAAGTGCTACATCCTTCTTCAATCGAGGCCACCAAAATAATTTCTTCATGTCTCTATACATCTTCGTGCTTCCCGAGTGGATTGAGTACTTGGTATGATGAGCATCGTACATCAACTCCTCCCGAAGATTATCCGTACTAGGAACGCATAGGCGACCGTCCTTCCTTAGCAACCCATCCTCAATAGCAAACTAGGAATTTGACCCATCCAATGATTCATCCAAGATCCGCTTCATGTTGTTATCCTGAATCAAAGCTCGCCGAACTCTATCTGCTAGGTCACACTGCACCTCGGTCCAAAACAGTTTTGCCTTAGTACTAGACTGCTTGTCGACGCAAGATATCTCCAAGGCCTCCAACTCTCGGACCAATATCTCATTATGTACCGATAACCAGTTAGCTTGTGCAGGAACCTTACGACTCAACGCATCCGCCACTGCATTACCTTTCCCTGGAACATAATGTATCTTGAAGGTGTAGTTCCCTAGGAACCCCATCCACCGTCGCTGCCTCATGTTCAGATCCTTTTGACCTAACAGGTACTTCAAGCTCTTATGATCGGTGTATATATCGACTTTTACACCGTACAGATAGTGCCTCCACATCTTTAAAGCAAATATCACGGCCGCTAACTCCAAGTCATGGACCGGATAATTTCTCTCATGAGCCTTCAATTGCCGTGAACCGTAGGCTATCACACTCCCATGCTATAGCAGAACACAGCCCAAACCACAGCCCGAAGCAACACTATAGATTTTGAACCCTTCGGTTCCATTTGGGGAACATAAAATATGCGTTGTGGTCAATTGCCTCTTCAACTCTTCAAAATCTTGTTCGCACTCTGAAGACCATACAAACTTCTGATTCTTCCTAGTCAAAGTCATGAGTGGTAGAGATATCCGCGAGAAGTTCTCTACGAAGCGTCTATAGTAGCCAGCAAGCCCCAGAAAGCTCCGAACCTCCGCCACTGTAGTCAAAGCAGGCCACTCCCGTATCGCCACTATCTTTGCCGGATCCACAGCTATCCCTTCTCCACTAACAACATGACCAAGGAATTGCTATCGAGGATAACCAGAACTCACACTTGGAGAACTTAGCATACAACTGGTTTCTCCTCAATGTCTCCAACACCATGTGCAGGTGATTGTAGTAATCCTCTTCACACTGCGTGTACACCAGGATATCGTTGATAAATACTATCACAAAACGGTCCACGTACTCTCTGAACGTCCTGTTCATCAGATCCATAAACACGGATGGCGCATTGGTCAAACCAAACGGCTTGACTGTGAACTCGTAATGCCCAAACCGCGTACTGAATGCTATCTTTGGAATGTCGCTCTCCATTATCCTCAATTGTTAGTAACCGGACTTCAGATCTAACATCGAATATACCGTTGACCGAACCAACTGATCAAATAGATCGTCAATTCTCGGGATCGGATACTTATTCTTTTTTGTAAGCTTGTTCAATTCCCGGTTGTCGATACAAAGCCGCAAGCTCTCATCTTTCTTCTTAACGAAGAGAACCGGTGTGCTCCAAGGCGACGAACTTGGATGCACATAATCTTACTCTAACAACACTTGCAGTTGCACCTTCAACTCCGCCATCTCTTTTTGCACTATCCAATAGGGGGGCGTGATACCGGTTTGGCACCCGGTACCAGCTCAATAGTAAAGTCTATCTCCCACTGAGGAGGAGCTCATGGGAGATCATCTGGAAACACATTAGGATACTCAGACACAACTAGGATATTGTCCAGACTAAGCTTAGGCATCGAAGTCTGCACTAGAGTGACAAACAGCTCTGCTCCAGACCGAACTGTCTTGATCACCTGAAGGGCTGACATCAAAACTTTCCCTTGACCCCTTCATGCCCGCAAACGTATTCTCCCATTCAGAATTTAATCCCAACTTAACCTCCTTTCGGTTGCAATCAATATAAGCTCGCTGCTCCGAGAGCCAGTCCATACCAAAGATTACATCGAACTCTACTAACGGTAGAATCAACGCTCGCAAATCAAACTCTTGATCCACAATCTGAACCTTGACTACACAGACCTTATCCGCGCGCATTGAGAACCCATTGGGCAACAACACATCCAACTTGTCTTTTTCCATCGAGGGAGGGACCCC
Organism: Platanthera guangdongensis; assembly: GCA_039583875.1. Lineage (NCBI taxonomy): Eukaryota > Viridiplantae > Streptophyta > Magnoliopsida > Asparagales > Orchidaceae > Platanthera > Platanthera guangdongensis. The sequence goes on along the minus strand of CM077147.1, from coordinate 122,054,499 downwards.
GATGCGCATCACAAATCGTTCGAACAAGAAGGAATGTGAAGCTCCCGTATCAAAATAAGGCTCTCGCCAGACAATCGAGAATCAATATAAATCCTAGCAACAACAGAAGTAAGCTAACACATAAAAGAGGTAACAACTACAAAAGTTAATCCGATATAAATTAACTCATACCTGTCACCACGTCAGCTTGCTTTATGGCCTCTTGCAGACCAAGATTATAAACTCTAGGCTGGACTGGAGCATGATGGGACACGGTTGACTCCACCGCCTTCCCTTTCTCCTCATAAGTCGCTCTAGACTTCCACTCGGACTTTGAACGTCCGCTCCAACACATACGAGCAAAATGCCCCGTCTTTCCACAGTTGTAGCAAGCTCCTGGGACTCGACTTGTGGTTTCCCCTGACGCATCAGACGAAGGGGCTGAGTTCGAAGTCCTCTACTTCTTATTCCATCTGCGGAATCCTGACTTTGCACTGGGCACTTTGAACTCTGCCTTCTTTTCTCCTGAGTCATTTTTCTCTTGCACCCTCTTCGCAACCTTTTCCAAAGACCGGGCCGAGTTAACCAAGGCTAGGAAGCCCTGCGCCTTAGGCCCAGCAAGGAGTAACTGTAGGTCACCACGAAGACCCTCATAAAATCGGTTGGTTTTCCTCTCCTCTTCCGTAAACATAGCCCCATCATACCGACCCACTCGTGTAAACTCGTGGAGGTACTCGTCCACGCTTCTGGATCCCTGAGTCAACCAAAGATATTGGTTCTCCATCTCAAGCTTCTGAGCAGAGGGTACATATCTGGCTAGGAAAAATCTTGAAAATTCCTCCATAGGCACATCAGCAAGCTGCCTACCCACTAAGAGATGAAACTCCAACTCATCCCATCACAGCCTCGCTTCACCCACCAAAATAAAGGTCGCTATGGTGGTCTTCTGCCACTCCTCAGTTAACGTGGCTGTCAAAACCCTCTTTATCGTAGAGAGCCAGTCCTCAGCTTGAGCTGGCGTTCCAGTCCCATCAAATACTGGGGGATGAAAGCCCATTACATGCTTGAGCTGCTTCTCCGTAGCTCTCCTCGGCTCTACCAGATCAACTGTTGCGCGCTCCACCACTCTCGGCTCTGCCGCCCTAACCGGTTCTTGCTCCATGATAGGAGATGCATGGTGCATTTGCCCTATAGGTTGGGCATTAATCATCGCAAATACGGCTTCAGCCACCATCCTGATGGTTTTTGCTGAAGGAGGTGTAGTAAGCATGTCCCTCGGTGCACTACTTTCCGCCGATTGCGGACGTTTTGATTGACCAGCACCGCTCCTAGCTGCCTATAGAAGCAAAGACACACGATTAGATGACAACCAAATTACTAAAAGCAATCATTGGAACACTCAGATTTCACAAAACATGTGTATTTTTCATTCCTAAGTGGACATTCATGGGTTCTTTTTGATGTTATAACGATGACACACACCATGTGTTCACCACCCCTTAAAAGAATTCGCCCACGAATTCATTTAAGCCTGACCGTAACCAGAAGTCTGATACCAAATTGTAACACCACATCTATCACATGTCATATAACATAAGGTCCAGCTGGAACCTGACGCCATATACCACGGACAGTCGGAAGGGTTACATAAGAATATCCAACTATCTAATTAAGACTACTCGTCATATACAGAGCATTCTAGCAGAAGCTTTTAAATAGTTGAAAGAGTCCAAAACTTAAATCCATAATCATGAATATTCACATCCACACGACAGGAATGAAACCAAATACACGGAAAGGGTACACAGCATTATGGCCTTACAATAGTTCACTTATCAAATAGTGTCTTACATACATCGGCTCGCAGGCCGACCACACATGACAAAATGAAAACAACTATTCGCTAAGGCCTTCGAGGGCCAGCACGGCAACATGGGCTCCAGCTCGCTATTTTGCACTCGGCTCCGCAGTACCTGCAAGCAACATTCCACCGCATGGTGGCAAACAGGCAACGGTCAGCTAAAGCCGACCAAATTTTAACGACCCCGTCCCTTTCTCCGGACGGCGGTGCTCCTTCCCTGCATATCATTAGCCCAGTTAAACAATTACGTAAAAACATACTATACCATAGGTGTAGGCTCGCACGGCCAAACACCCCGTGCACTCAGGGCACCATAACGGTGAATCCTGACACTTCAGCGTCTTCACCACCACCCCCAGGATGGCAACAACATGAGCATTTTAGCCTTCCTGACCACTGTCTAAGGCTCCCGACTATGCCAACGGCCAATCCCCTTTTTGGGTCTCTCGTACCGAACCACATAGCCCAGGTCCAATTCCACTTACACGTTGCTCAACCGCATAGTTCACCTTAAGACGTACGTACGGGCCAAGCTTCTCTCGGATCCTAATATTCCAATCAATGACATAACCCAGTTATGTTCAAGTCCGGTTCCCAGACCGCCAAGTTAGCAGAACAACGATTTCGCTCAGTTTTTCGGGTGCGCCTTGGAGCTAACTTCCAAGGATCCCTGCTATAATCTACCTGTTGGGTACATTGGTTCAAATGTACCTGATTTGAAGAAGCCTCACCCTACTCAATGATATACATCAAAACGTATTTGATGTATTTTGAGTTTAGTTGTGCAGGTCAAGTATTCACAGGGAAAAGCTGAAAAGATTCTAAGTCCATGTGTCGACACCCAGGAGCAAAGTGTCGACACTTAAGAAGATTTGTGTCGACACCCAGGCAAGCAGTGTCGACACTTGGAGTACTTGTGTCGACACCAGGGATGCAGAGTCGACACCAGACAGAAAGTGTCGACACAAGGAGCTGGGTCGACACTCAATGAAGAAAAGTCCAGTGAAGCTGTGTCGACACTTAGCAGTTGTGTCGACACCCAGTGAAACTATGTCTACATCAGAAAGTGTCGACACTTGGAGGCTGTGTCGACACTCAGCAAAAGTCAGCAGAGTCTAAGTATAAGTGTCGACATAATAAAGAATGTGTCGACACTCAGCAGAAGACTCAACACTTGAAGAAAGTGTCGACACAAGAAAGAATGTGTCGACACTCAGTAGAAGACTCAACACTTGAAGAAAGTGTCGACACAAGGAGCTGTGTCGACACTTAGCAAAGTTCAACAAAATTCTAAGTACAAGTGTCGACACTAAGGAGATGTGTCGACACTCAGCCAGAGTCTCAACAGAAGAAGAATGTGTCGACACAAGAAGCAGTGTCGACACTCAGCAAGTATCAACACAGAAGGCATGTGTCGACACCAAGAAGATGTGTCGACACTGAACAAGTTCAACACATGAAGATATATCGACACAAAGGTGTTGTGTCGACACTTACAAGAATTCAACTAAGTGCTGAAGAACAAGGAGTTGTGTCGACACTCAATATTAGTGTCGACATATGATGAAGAAGCTGTGTCGAGAAGTGAATTCTACAACACAAGGAGTTGTGTCGACACCTTGAAGGCTAGTGTCGACACTTAGTCAACTTGTGTCGATACTTAGTCTATAAGTGTCGACACTTAAAGACAGACAGTCTCGACACTTTCAGACAGTTACAGATTTTTCAAGAACTGACTGGATGACTTGACAGCTACCATTCCAGTCGGTCTACTGCACCTGTCAGAGTTGTCAGAAATTAGTTATGAACCGGACCAGCCGGTTACCATGAAGAAGGCCTATATATAGGCTTATACTGTCTACAGAAGAAGTTGTTCAGATGATCATTCACAAGGGAAACACATAAGAAGATCTAGCTATTCCTTGAAGAATCAAGTGAAGATCTAAGTAGTTGGAGAGAGAGAGAGCTCCATCCAAGAAGACAGCCGTTGGAACCAGGCTGAGAAGAAGGATTCAGATTTTGTTTTGAATCTTAAGTAGCAGAGATCAAGGATCAACTGCAGAGGAGATCAATCTTATTGTGTTCTACATTCAAGAAGCTTTGAAGAAAGCCAAGTCAGGTTGATCTCAGCTGAGTTCTTCCAAGAACTCATCAAGAAACTCACAACTCTTCTCTCTTTTCTCTGAGTTGTAGGGTTTACATTTTGTATTCATATTATCTTGTAGGATCCTTAGGGATCTGAGTTTGTAAGCCTGTAATTATAAAGGCTGAGTGGTAGGGCCTGTGTGCCTGAGTGTAGGAGATTTGTATCTCTGAGTGTAGGCCTGTTGTGGCTGAGTGTAGGCCTGTTATGGCTGAGTGTAGGCTTTGTGAAAAAGCTGAGTGTAGGTCTTTGGAGAAGACTGAGTTGTAGGGCCTTGGGCCTGAGCTGTAGGAACCTGTTGTGGAGTTCTGAGTGTAAGATCTGAGGATCTGAGATAGTGGAGGAGTTTGGCCGAATCTAGTACACTACTAGATAGGCGAAGGGGGAAAGTGGATGTACCCAAACCTTGGGGAACCACTATAAACCTGTGTGTTCACTGTGTGCATGTGATATTCTGTGATTGCTGATTGATTGCTGTGGAAAAGTAGTTATAATTCTGTGATATAAACTGAATTCTACCTAAAAAGTTAAAAAGATTTTAGTCACCTATTCACCCCACCCCACCCCCCCCCCCCCCCCCCCCACCCCTCTAGGTGATTAGGTACAATATCTTTCAAGTGGTATCAAAGCGAGGTTACTCAAAAAGGGACATAACTGTCTGAGTAGATCCTGTTGGCAGATTCAGTCTAAGTCAATTGCAGAAACAAGAAAATCAAGAACCATGGGTTCAACTGAGAATCATAAGGAACTTGGATCCATGAAGTTACCCATATGTAGAAAAGAGATCTTTGGCATCTGGAAGGAAAGGGTGAGACTGTTTATGGAAGCCTCAGACCCTAGAATATATATCACAGTGAAAGAAGGGCCATATGTGCCTATGAAGGTTTCAGTCCTTGATGCAAATCAGAGAACACCTAAGGATTTCTCTGAGATGACAAAAGATGAGATAATTCTAGCCACAATGGACAAGAGGGCTCAGAATATCATTGTGAGTGCTATAGATGATGCTACCTTTCAGAATTTGATACACTGTAAGACATCTAAGGAGATGTGGGATACTCTTATAGTGTACATGGAGGGTTCAGAAGAAGTGAGACAGGATAGAAAATCCTTGTTAAACCAAGAATATGAAAGTTTTAGACAAGGTAGGCCTGATAGCATAACTGAATGCTATAAAAAGTTCTATAGGATTGTGAATGAGCTAATGTCCTATGGCAGAGAATTCAGTAATTATGAGTTAAATGATAAGTTCTTAAGGTCCCTTACAAAAGATTGGGACACCAAGATCTGTGTCATAAGGGAAATGGCAAAGTTAGCAGAAATTCCTCCTCCAACTTTGTTTGGAAAATTGCTATCCTATGAAATGCAGTTGATGGTGAGGAAAGAAGAGGAGAAAACTACCAGAATTGAGAATAAAGAAAGGACTGTGGCATTCAAGACAGAAGCCACCAGAAAATACAGAAGTAAGTCTCCATCTCCACCACCAAAGATTGCTGAGGCTGTGTCAGATAATTCAGAAAGCAGAAATTCTGAGAGCAGTGAAAGTGATGAGGACTTTGCAGCTTTCACAAGACACTTTCAGAAGTTCTTAAAGAAGAAACAGTGGAGGACAAAGCCATCCACCTCACAAGGAAAAGATGACTATTATCAAAACAAGAAGTCATCAAAGAAAGATAGGAAAAAGACCAAGTCTAGCAAAGCAACTCTATCAAAAATTGTATGCTATTACTGTAACAGACAAGGACATGTTATTGCAGACTGTCCAGAGAAAAGGAAGGAGTCTAATGATAAGAAGAAGACTCAATTCAAGGGCAAGAAGGAAAAGTCTTTTGTTGCCAAAAAGGATAAGAGCCTGTCAGACATATCTTCATCAGAAACTGAGTCAGATGCTGAAGCATACATAGGACTGTTTGCGGAGGAAGAGGAAGAAGAGTTCTTCCAGATAATGAACTCCATATATGAACAAGAGGACAGTAAGTGCCAAGGACTGATGGCATTGACAGAAGATGACAAAATCCAGGAGCAGCCTGGACCCAGTAAGGTACAAAATTGTTCTTTAAGTTCAATTTCTTGTGCTAGTTCAGAATCAGATTCATCATCATCAAGTGATGAGAGTGCATCTGAGTCTGAAGAGGATATTCATCAATTGATAGATGAATATAAAATTCGGTTGCAAGCATTTAAGAAATGCAATTCCTTGGCCAAGAGTCAAGCTAAGGAGATTGCAAGTCTCAAAGTGGCTGCAACTGATTATGAGAAGTTGTTTGATCAAAAACTTAATGAGATAGCCAGACTGAAGCACATAACTGTGATTCAGATGGGGACTACAACATATAAGAATGATCAAATCAGAAGTCTGGAGATTAGTCTTCAGAAGGAGAAAGATTTAGTTGCTAGGTTTTCTAAACCAAAGTCTGTTCTATCCTTAATTGATGAGTTTGTTCATCAAAAAGGTAAAGCTGGACTGGGGTTTACTAAACCAGCTAGGACTGTTCAGTCCAAGTTTAAGGGCAAAGCCCCAGCCCTCAACAAGCCAGATGTAGATAAAACAGCTAAGGATGTACCTAAGCAAAGGTACAATAGGTTTGAGTGCTGGTGCTGTGGCAAGGTAGGCCACTTTGCCATGGACTGTTGGCAAAATGTAAGTGCCAAAGTGTGTAGCAAACTGCCTGTTAGAAGATCTGCAGGTAGCTTTGTTAGGAAGCAAACTAACCAGTACCAAGGACCCAAGAATTCTTTGGGTTCTAAGGTTCACTAATCTGTTTTGCAGGTAAGTCCAAGTGGCCATGCCCCAATATGGTACTTGGACAGTGGATGTTCCAGGCACATGACTGGAACTAGGGGATTGCTAAAGAACTACACACCTATAAAGGATGGTCCAAAAGTCACCTTTGGTGGTTCTGAAAAAGGAGTCATCAAGGGTTTTGGTAACATTTCTAGCTCCCATATAACTATTACTCAAGTGGCTTATGTTAAAGGTTTGAAACATAACCTTATTAGTATAAGTCAATTGAGTGATGTAGGATATGACATCTCATTTGTTAAAGATGGTTGTCATATCAGGAGGTCAAATGATCAAGAGATCATTTTGACAGGTTATAGAAAAAGGAATGTGTATTGCCTAGACATTATGGTTGAGAACAATGGTTCTCTAGTGTGTCTTGTAGCTGATGAGAATGTCTCCCATTGTGTCAAATGGCACAAGAGGCTAGCCCATCTCAACTACAAGACAATTGGCCAACTCTTTAGCAAAGAGTTAGTGAGGAATGGTCCTCAAGTTAAGTGTATTAAAGATGGAATATGCTCAGCTTGTCAAAAGGGCAAGCAGACTAGATCCACCTTTAGTAGCATTGAAAATAAAGATGCTGTGAGGTGCTTATACCTCTTGCATATGGATCTCTTTGGTCCTATGCCAGTTCACAGCCTAGGTAGGAAGGTTTATACCTTTGTGGTTGTAGATGATTACTCAATGTTTTCCTGGGTGTTCTTCCTTAGACAGAAATCTGAAACACCTAATATCTTCTATAGCTTTGTCAAACAAATTCAGAATGAACTAGACAGTACAGTGGTCAAGATAAGAAGTGACCATGGGACTGAATTTCTGTCTGATAGTATGGCAAAACTATGTGAAGAATTTGGGATATTTCAAGAGTTTTCTTCACCAAGAACACCTCAGCAAAATGGCATTGCTGAGAGGAAGAATAGAACCTTGATTGAGGCTGGTAGGACCCTATTAAGTGACACATCTCTACCAGAATATTTCTGGGCTGAGGCAGTTAATACTGTATGCCATGTAATTAATAGGGCTACCATTACTAAGAGCCACAATAAGACCCCCTATGAGATTGTGAAAGGCAAAAAACCAAACCTATCCTATTTCAGGATCTTTGGTTGTAAGTGCTTTATACTTAACAATGGAAAGTCTTACTTGACTAAGTTTGCTGCCAAGTCCCAAGAGGGGATCTTTGTTGGGTACAGCAACAATAGTAAGGCTTATAGAGTCTACAACTTGTCTTCTCAAGTTGTAGAAGAGTCTGTACATGTAGTATTTGATGAAACTAGACTTATTAACAATGAGTTGTCTAGTAGTATTTGCAGCTCCACAGGTATAACTAAGAAGATGGACAAGCTCACTATTGAAGAAGAACCTACTGCAAGACAGCAGGTAGAAGATAGTGGTTGTTGTCCAGGGGGAGTACTACATGTACCTAATGAAGAAGAAGTTCAAGGAGTGCAGTAAGTTGAAGAAACTGAAGAAGTTCAACCTGGAGCCAGGATGCCTCCAGCTAATAGGCATCTAAGAGATCATCCAGCAGATCAAATCATTGGTGATCTAAGACAAGGGGTACAAACAAGGAGCAGAAATCTGAATGCAGCACTCTACTCCAGTTTTCTATCCCAAGTAGAGCCAAAGAAGTTTGAAGAAGCCATCCTAGACCCTAATTGGATTGAGGCAATGCAAGAAGAGCTGAATCAGTTCAAGAGGTACAAAGTCTGGGAGCTTGTTCCTAAACCAAAAGACCACAACATAATTGGAACCAAGTGGATCTTTAGGAACAAGATGGATGAACATGGAGTAATTGTCAAGAACAAATCTAGATTGGTTGTTAAAGGATATAGGCAGGAAGAAGGTATTGACTTTGATCAAACCTTTGCTCCAGTAGCCAGACTGGATGCCATAAGGATGTTCCTGGCCCATGCAACCTTTCAAGGATTTAAAGTTTACCAAATGGATGTTAAGTCAGCCTTTTTGAATGGTAATCTAAAGGAAGAGGTCTATATGGAACAGCCATCAGGTTTTGTTGATTCAACTCAACCTAATCATGTCTATAGACTTAGGAAAGCTTTGTATGGGTTAAAACAAGCCCCTAGGGCTTGGTATGAATCCCTGTCTAGTTTCCTCATTGAGAATAAGTTCACAAGGGGGAAAATAGACAAGACTCTATTTCTTAGGGAATCCAGAGGTAAGATAATACTAGTCCAAATATATGTAGATGACATTATATTTGGGTCTACTGAAAGTAGTCTTTGCAAAAAGTTTGCAAAACTAATGCAAGGATAATTTGAGATGAGTAGTATGGGGGAACTTAAGTTCTTCTTGGGTCTCCAAGTTAGACAGACTGAGAATGGATTATCCATATGCCAGTCTAAGTTCACCCTAGAACTCATAAGGAAGTATGGTATGGATTCATCTAGTACCATGAAGACTCCTATGGGGTCAAGTATGTCTCTTAGCAAGGATGATGCAGGTAAACCTGTAGATGAGACTTTGTATAGAGGGATAGTTGGCTCCCTACTCTATTTGACTGTAAGTAGACCGGATATCATGTATGCTACATGTGTCTGTGCTAGGTACCAAGCATGCCCTAAAGAGTCTCATTTGACAGCAGTCAAAAGGATACTGATATATCTAAAGGGCACTCCTTATCTAGGCCTTTGGTACCCTAGGAATGGAGACTTTGATCTAACAGGTTATTCAGATGCAGACTTTGCAGGATGCAAAGAAGACAGAAAAAGTACAACTGGAACCTGTCAATTCCTAGGTGGAAGATTGATTTCATGGAGTAGCAAAAAGCAAACAAGTGTGGCTATCTCCACAGTAGAATCAGAGTATGTGGCTGCAGGAAGTTGTTGTGCTCAACTTCTATGGATACAACATCAGCTTGAGGATTATGGAATTCAGGTAAGTAGAACTCCACTCTTTTGTGATTCTACTAGTGCTATATCAATTGCAAACAATCTTGTTTCCCATAGTAGAACTAAACATATTGAGATAAAATATCATTTTCTAAGGGAACATGTAGAAAAAGAAGATATATCACTAGAGTATGTAAATACTGATAATCAACTAGCTGATATGTATACTAAGCCTTTAGAAGAAACTAAGTTCAATAAGTTTAAAATTGAACTAGGTATGATAAACTTAGAATACGTTTATAGAAATGACTAAGTAAAATAGTGTCGACACACAGAGTTGTCTGTGTCGAGACTGAAAATTGGTGTCGACACTTCAGTAAAAAGGTGTCGACACATCTAGGAAGTTGGTGTCGACACTTCAGAAAATTAGTGTCGACACATAATAAGTAGGTGTCGACACATCCAAGGTGGTGTCGACACTTAAACTTTATGCAGAATTAGTGAAGTAATATCTCGACTATGTGTCGAGCTAAGCGGTGTCGACACATCAACAAGTGTCGACACATATATTCTGTTGACTAAACTTGTGTCGACACATAGGTGTCGAGACATTATAAGTCTGTGTCGACACTTTTCAACAATGTCGACACAATTTGAGTTAGTTAACCCGCCCTTTCATCTTCAATCCTAGAAAGGTATAAATAGGATTTCGCCATTATCTGTCGACATGCTCACTAAAGTTTCGAGACCAAACTTGTGTGTCGACACCTCTCTTCTCTTAATTCAAATTCTTCAAACCCTAATGGCGCCAAAGCTCGAGGAGAACGTCAATGAAGGCTATGAACTGGTGCGGCATGCGTTTGACGATGCCGAATAAGAGATCAAGGATGTGATAACCCTAGTCGCAAACTCAGGGTTAGATTTTCTTGTGTCAGAACCAACCAAGATTTAGAAGAAAGAAGTTTTAGAATTTCTGGATGGAGCAACCCTAGACGACTCTGGATTCAAGATCAAGTCCAGGGTACATGGAGAAAAAGTGAAGGTCTCTACAAAGAGTTTAAGAAAGGTCCTAAACCTACCTAGGACAAAAGAAGAGGATGAAGTTACTTCTTCAAAAACCATAGAAGCTTTAACATGGTGTGGTCTAGATTCCAAGCTGAAAATTGGATCTGTATTCAATAGGAAAGGCATGAACAGTCAGGGGAAATTTCTTTCTGAAATTGTTGGAAAAGTGATCTTAAGTAAGCCTGGAGGGCATGATAGGATATCAGCCCATATGTTCAATCTTATGACAAGGATTATCTTCACCTTGCAAACTGACTGGTCTGTTGTTGTCTTTGATAAGATTAAAGAGATTATGAAGAAACCCAATTTGGGTAGGATAATCAGTCTTTACTTGGCTGGTAGTCTACCAGAGGTTATGAGTCAAGCTGCAAGCTCTAAAATCAATCATATGAGGAAGATGGACATGAGACTCTTCTCCAGATGGGATAGGGTTTTGTCTAAGGAGATGTCAACACCAGAGAAAATAACTCCTGAGAAGGAAACTTCACTCCAGAAGAAGAAGAAGATAGCTCCAGTAGCTCAAGAATCATCAAGTAGTTCAGAAGAACAAGTTGTCTTCACTCATGATGAAGAAGACACTGGAGATGCTGGAAAGTCTCCAGCTCAACAAGAAGTTGCTGAGAAGCAGGGGGAGTTACCTCAAGCTAGCCCCATACATCAGGATACTATCCAGGGGGAGCCTCTAGGAGTGGAAGAGCCAACTCCACTAGAGAGTGAGCAAGCTACAAACACTATTCTTGAGGTAATCACTGAGATTAATGCATTAGATTTTCCTATAGAGGATACTGATTTGTCTGATTCATTAAATCATGTTAATCAGCAACCACAGATTGATAGTCTACCCCCAGATGTTGTCATGGAGGACACATCTGTTGCAGATCAAGTGGAACCACATCAAGTAACAGATTTGATAAGAGAATCTCCATCTCTTCCTCAACAAGAATTTACTATGGAAGATCTCTTCCTTAATCTGGATCAGACAGATTTTGAGAAGGAAGGTGCTGCTGCTGAGGGGGAGAATGCCCAAGTTGAGGGGGAGCAAGTGGAAGTTCTAGAAAAAACTGCAAGGCAAGAAGCTGAGAAGCCCAAGGAAGTTGAGGAGCTACCTAAGGAGAGGGTAGAGATAGCAAGCACCTCAGCTTCTAAAGATGAGGAAGCTGCAAGAGATAAGAAAAGGAAGTTCCAAGTATTTAAGAGAACGAGCCAGAATTACAAAAAGGCCTTGCAAACTATAGCACCACAGCCTGTACTACAGCCAGCACCAACTGTAGATTACAGTGCTTTGATGGTTGCCATGCAGATAAAGCTTGATGAGCACAGGCAAGCAATTGAAAAGTATGTGGATGAAGGGCAAAAATCTCTACAGTTTGATCTAGCCCAAGACATAAAGTCTATAAGATTTGAAATGAATCTCAATAAAAAGGAGATGACTGACTGCTTCCACAAGGGAGGGAATGCAGTGGTATACTTAGCTACACATCAAGGGAAGATAAAAACTCAAGTAGATGACATTGCACTGAAGCAAGGATATGTTCTTGAGAACCAGATCAGAATGAATGATAACTTAACTGCTTCCCATAATGCAATTGTCACAGAGATGAAGAACATAGCTGCTGGACTGACTACTTCTACTGCTACTGCTAAGGCAGAGTTTGATAAAGCACTGCAAAAGAGTTTAACTGATGTTACTTCTGCAATTCAAGACTCTCAGAAGTTGATAACTGAAAAGCTCCAAAGGTTGAAACCTTTCTTTAAAGATGGAGTAAACTATTTGGATGCTCAAGTAAGATTTCAAAAGGATGATCTAAGGGATCACATGGAAAGAGAAGTCATAAAGGGGGAGAGGGTGTTAGTCAAAGCCAGCTCTGATCATGCCAAGTGGATTTTTAATTCTAGCAGAGCAACTCTTGGTTATCCTCCTTTATGTGATGATGGCAATGTAGCAGAATCTGGGATACATCCTGCATACCGAGGAGGGGAGCAACCTGAAGTGGCTCAAGTAATCTACCCTCCTCCAGATTTTGACAGGGTACAAGCTGATATACAATCTATGTATAGCCCACCTGAGGGACAGCACAATGTTATCATAGAGAAGGTGGTTCAGCCAGTATCTGAGGCTATGCAAGAAGCTTTTCTGAAAGAACAAGAAGCTAGATTGTCTAAGAAGAGGTTCAGAGAGCAAGCTGAACAACGGCCTGACTTTGAGTAGTGGAGCCCCACTTCAAGAAACATTATCTTAACTGCATGGAAAGCTGCCAAAGATAATATTCAAGATAGAAACAAATGGTTTTCTGAACTGGAGTGGAGAAAGCATGAATCTAGGCAAGAAGCTATAGTGCAATATAGAAGAAAGGCAAAGATGGGAAAGCTACCTCCTACTGCCCAGGAGCCTAGCAAGTACTTTCCCAAGCCTTATCATTATTTTGAGAGGCAGAAGATTAAAGCTGAAGAGCTAAAGAAGAAGGAGCTGAAAGGGAAAAAGCCTGTTGATACTGAAGATGCTGAAGCCCCTGTACAAGCCAAGATACAGTCTGGAAAAGGAATAGTGATCAAGGATGCTGATCAAAAATAGAATAGAATTTTCTTTAGTTTACAATTGTAATCTTTTGATTTTAAACACCTTGTAAACTTTTGAAAAATGAATATGACAAAGTTGTTAGAACAATGTGCTGTATGATAAATCTATTTCATAATTGTTCTGAGATGATATCTGTGTATGCATGTTTGTTTAATACATGTTATGTACTTTCCCTGTTTACATAATCTTGTTTTACATCATTCTGTAATTTTATTATGAATGGTGTATATCATTGACTAAGGGTTATGACTTCTCTAAATAGGGGGAGATTGTTGGGTACATTGGTTCAAATGTACCTGATTTGAAGAAGCCTCACCCTACTCAATGATATACATCAAAAGGTATTTGATGTATTTTGAGTTTAGTTGTGCAGGTCAAGTATTCACAGGGAAAAGCTGAAAAGATTCTAAGTCCATGTGTCGACACCCAGGAGCAAAGTGTCGACACTTAAGAAGATTTGTGTCGACACCCAGGCAAGCAGTGTCGACACTTGGAGTACTTGTGTCGACACCAAGGATGCAGAGTCGACACCAGACAGAAAGTGTCGACACAAGGAGCTGTGTCGACACTCAATGAAGAAAAGTCCAGTGAAGCTGTGTCGACACTTAGCAGTTGTGTCGACACCCAGTGAAACTGTGTCTACATCAGAAAGTGTCGACACTTGGAGGCTGTGTCGACACTCAGCAAAAGTCAGCAGAGTCTAAGTATAAGTGTCGACATAATAAAGAATGTGTCGACACTCAGCAGAAGACTCAACACTTGAAGAAAGTGTCGACACAAGAAAGAATGTGTCGACACTCAGTAGAAGACTCAACACTTGAAGAAAGTGTCGACACAAGGAGCTGTGTCGACACTTAGCAAAGTTCAACAAAATTCTAAGTACAAGTGTCGACACTAAGGAGATGTGTCGACACTCAGCCAGAGTCTCAACAAAAGAAGAATGTGTCGACACAAGAAGCAGTGTCGACACTCAGCAAGTATCAACACAGAAGGCATGTGTCGACACCAAGAAGATGTGTCGACACTGAACAAGTTCAACACATGAAGATGTGTCGACACAAAGGTGTTGTGTCGACACTTACAAGAATTCAACTAAGTGCTGAAGAACAAGGAGTTGTGTCGACACTCAATATCAGTGTCGACACATGATGAAGAAGCTATGTCGAGAAGTGAATTCTACAACACAAGGAGTTGTGTCGACACCTTGAAGGCTAGTGTCGACACTTAGTCAACTTGTGTCGACACTTAGTCTATAAGTGTCGACACTTAAAGACAGACAGTCTCGACACTTTCAGACAGTTACAGATTTTTCAAGAACTGACTGGATGACTTGACAGCTGCCATTCCAGCCGGTCTACTGCACCTGTCAGAGTTGTCAGAAATCAGTTCTGAACCGGACCAGCCGGTTACCATGAAGAAGGCCTATATATAGGCTTATACTGTCTACAGAAGAAGTTGTTCAGATGATCATTCACAAGGGAAACACATAAGAAGATCTAGCTATTCCTTGAAGAATCAAGTGAAGATCTAAGTAGTTGGAGAGAGAGAGAGCTCCATCCAAGAAGACAGCCGTTGGAACCAGGCTGAGAAGAAGGATTCAGATTTTGTTCTGAATCTTAAGTAGCAGAGATCAAGGATCAACTATAGAGGAGATCAATCTTATTGTGTTCTACATTCAAGAAGCTTTGAAGAAAGTCAAGTCAGGTTGATCTCAGCTGAGTTCTTCCAAGAACTCATCAAGAAACTCACAACTCTTCTCTCTTTTCTCTGAGTTGTAGGGTTTACATTTTGTATTCATATTATCTTCTAGGATCCTTAGGGATCTGAGTTTGTAAGCCTGTAATTATAAAGGCTGAGTGGTAGGGCCTGTGTGCCTCAGTGTAGGAGATTTGTATCTCTGAGTGTAGGCCTGTTGTGGCTGAGTGTAGGCCTGCTGTGGTCGAGTGTAGGCTTTGTGAAAAAGCTGAGTGTAGGTTTTTGGAGAAGACTGAGTTGTAGGGCCTTGGGCCTGAGCTGTAGGAACCTGTTTTGGGGTTCTGAGTGTAAGATCTGAGGATCTGAGATAGTGGAGGAGTTTGGCCGAATCTAGTACACTACTAGATAGGCGAAGGGGGAAAGTGGATGTACCCAAACCTTGGGGAACCACTATAAACCTGTGTGTTCACTGTGTGCATGTGATATTATGTGATTGCTGATTGATTGCTGTGGAAAAGTAGCTATAATTCTGTGATATAAACTGAATTCTGCCTAAAAAGTTAAAAAATATTTTAGTCACCTATTCACCCCCCCCCCCCCCTCTAGGTGATTAGGTACAATATCTTTCACTACCGCATTGAAACCCGAAAACCCAAAACACATAGCCTTCTCCGGCAAATCATAATAAATGCAACATCACTGATCCAGACCAACATGTCCGGGTAGGCTTCACACACAATGCCTATACCCGTACTTCGATTCCGGACTCTATATGCAACACAAGGGGGGACTATTCACATCAACCCCAAGGAACACCACACACTCACCGCACACTCGCGGGAGTGGGATTCCCTATGCAGAAAGGAAGAGCTTCACATGCTCAAGTGGAGAATCGTTACCCTTGTATTACGCTTTGGCGCCATGGAAAAACTACACGGATGGAAATATTCGCAACGAACTTTCCTCCACGGATCCGCTCTCAGATCTCAAAACGGTGCTCCGATGCTCCGTCGGCGGCCGGAATCCTCCTTCTTCTTCCTCCTCTCTCTAACTCCTTGGAAAGAGAATGGTTTGGAGAAATGAAAATTAACTCCCCCATTCCCGGCCTTAACAGAGCAAGAAACCATCTGGGTCGTTGGATCTTATTTAGAAAAAACGAACGACTTAGATCCGCTTAAAAATCCCCAAACCTGGGCCGAACATGGCTTGGCACACGGTCGTATCCCAGGTCGTGTGCCTTGATCCAGGAACAATCATCGAACACAGAGACTCACACGGGCTCAGACATGCCCATGTATAAATCGACACGCCTGTGCCGGGTCCTCGACACGCCCGTGACCGGGGGCGTGTCACACATAACCGCCACGCCAACCGACACGACCCTGCTGAACACGGGTACTGACATGGGTAGGCACAGGCCCGTGTCAAATGACATGCTCGTGTCATTAGGCTGTGTTCCTTGCCGTGCCCTTCTCGGGATGAAAACGGCCAAAACACCAGCCAGACATAGCCTTAGACACGCCCGTGTCCTAGGCCGTGTACCCCTATACAGGCACCAAAATCCCTTTTTACGCGACCAACTCAAATACAATTTTCGGGGCATTACAATAGAAGAGTCTGTTAATGTCATTTTTGATGAATCTTCTATGATTAATAGTGAGCTGCATAGCTCCTCATCTTGATCTGCACGTATAGAACATGTGATGGACAAACTAACCATCAAGGATGCTCCACCAGCTGCCCAAAATGAAGATGATGGTGTATGTGCTCCTGAAGAAGGACAAAGCTCACAGGACATGGATGAAGATTCTCAGGATCCAGACATTGAAGTCAATAATGCTGAAGGAAGATTGCCTCCAGCAGTTAGACATTTAAATGTTCATCCTAGACATCAGATCATTGGTGATGCTAGCCAAGGGGTTATAACAAGAAGTAGAAGCCTGAACATAGCCGTGTACTCTAGCTTTATGTCTTAGATTTAGCCCAAAAGGTTTGAAGATGCCAACTTAGACCAATTTTTGATTGTGGTAATGCAAGAGTAACTGAACCAGTTCAAGAGGTGTGAAAGTTATGGTATACCACTAATACCACTGGAAAGTGACTTAGGAAATTGATAATCCTCTGATACCAATTGAAAGAATTGGTATACCTCTGGTACCAATTAAAAGACAGGGTAGATCTTAAATTTACACTAGAGATAAATATATAAGGAGAAAAGAAATCACAGCACATAAAATAAAGAAGGCAAAGCAAGCAGTCCAGTTAACACAAGGATTATAGTGGTTCCCTAATCTGGGTACATCCACTCTTCTACCACCCTGGTAGGAATCCACTATCAGGTTTTTGATTAGGTGACTACCACCACAAGATCTATTTACAGGGAGATATCATAATCCTTTAGGCTTTTGATCAGGTGCCCTGCCACCAAGAGTTTACTTCTGAAGGGAGTAAAAACCCTGTCCATATGAAAGAGAAAAGAAATGATGTTGTCTTCTCTGTCTGAAATCACTGAGAGAAGACTAGTGGATGTTGATGATGTCAAAGCTCCCCCTGAGATGTTGAATGGTTCAGGAAAGAAGGAAGATTTGCTTTAGGCTGTAGGCCTTTAGATTGATGATGATCTCCAACAAGCTTTTTAGACTAATATTGATTTGTGTCTCTTGAAAAGCTTGCAGCAGATGAAGAACTCTGTGAATATCTTGATTGATGCAGAGTTTCTCCTTCTCTGTACAAGGAAAGCCTTCACTTATTTTCTCTGTTCTAATTTCTGTCTTTTCGTTGTTCTCTTGTATCTAATTTAAACATTTGAATTCATTTATCTTGATAATGGCTGAAGCATTCCCGAGAGAGTAGAAGATGCCTTGGGAAATAATTCAGAATTAACTTCTTAAACAACCCACATTTAATGTTGCCTTTGAATGGCTATTTCCATTAAATATGAGAATTATAATCCCCTTAATAAATTCTGCCAACGGTAAAACATCTGCCTGAAAATTGCACAGAATTCGTCGATCTGGGCTCGCAGATCGTCGAGCTCTGTTTCCATTTTGTCGAGGTGAGAATCTATCTTAAGTTTAGTGATCATCGACCTGAGCTCGGAGTTCATCGAGCTCGACTGGATTTCGTCGAGCTAAACTTATTGCTTGAGATCAGAGTTCGTCGACCTGAACTCAGAGAAGGAACTCTGAGTTCATCGACCTGAGTTTGACGTTCGTCAAACTGAGTTCCTGACTTTGTCATAACTGCATTTCTTGGAATTCTTTCAGAAATTATGGAGAGTCCTTCTGAGGAAAATCTAGAAACAAACCTATGACTCATGACTATATATTTTGGGTCAATCTAATCATCTTAATAGTAATCCTTGCCCAAATCAAAACTAGTGTTCCAACAATCTCCCCCTATTTGGCTGAGGACACTATTTACACAAAAATAAATAAAATACAAAGCAAAATAATCTGCCTGAATTATAAAAAATTTCAGCAAATGTACAAGGGTGCTTTGAGAAATAAAATAAAACAAATCTACTGCTGCAACCTCTTAAGCAATTTCTCCTTTATAATATAAACAATCTCCCCCTATACAGCTACTATTGTATCCTCTGTATTGACTGAGACTATAGCTTTTGGTTACTATCAAATACCACTATTCCTCTGTGGTAAGATAGGTCTTTTCCTGAAAATAGATGTTAGGAGTTCTGGACCCAGATTACCTTGGGTCCTGATTCTCTTTTATAATAATTAGAAATAAAAGAACACTCAGGTTGATTTTTATAACCTAGTGGATGAAATTTCCTAGAAGGGATGAACCACTGGGTAAAAGGATTTGTAAAATTTTGAGTTTGATTATAATTCAGAAGAGAATAAAAATTTCTCTTCTGAAATTTTGAGTTCGATGAATTAAGGTAATTTCGTTGAAATGAGTTCGATGAATGGTAGTGGTTTCGTCGATCTCTGCTCAGAGAATAATAAAAATTGTTTTCTCTATTCCACTTTCATCGACCTCTGTTCGACAAATCATATTTATTTCATCGAGCATAAATTCCTGACAAGTTAAGATCAAAATCTCTATTCATAGTTCGTCGAGCTTTGTTCGATGAATGGTGTTGTTTTCATCGAGCTTGCTTTGACGAATAATATTGAACAAAAAATTTCTGAATTTTTTTATATTGATTTGATTTATTCTTTTGCAAATCTTCAGTAATTTTATCTATGTCCTCTAACTTATTTTTTCCTTTAATTGATTCTAAATAAATTATCTGTTCAAAAGCATTCTTTAAATCTTCTTTCAGTTTTATATTTTCAGAAGATACCTCATTTAATTTCTCTCTGGGAAGTTTTATTTCCTTCTCAGATTGGATTAAATATTTACAAATATTTTTAAAATCCTCTTTAAAATGATCTGCAGAAAAATCAAAGGAAGAGATTACCTGATCCTCTTCTGATTCAGATTCTGCTTCAGAGTCTGATTGTTCATCTGAGTTGCTGCAAGAGGCATTTATTGCCATTAGGCAGAATTCTCTTGCTCTAGACTCATTTTCATCTTCAGTTATATAGGATGAAGCTTCAGATTCACTCCAAGTTTCAGCTTCAAAGTTTCTTTCTTTAGTTGATCCAGCAACCATTGCTGTGAGGGAGTCCAAAATATCTTTTGCTGATGAACATTCAGCAACTTCCTGAAAAATGTCATCAGACATTGATTGTATAAGAATGTTCATTGCTTGTGCATCAACAATCTTTAGCCTTTTCTGGGCTTCTGTCCATTGAGGTGATGGAACAGCATTAATGCTTGTTGTTTCTAATGGTTGATAAGGACCTGTCAAAATGGAGTTGTAAATGGCTTCATTAATAGAATTCATAAAAAGCCTAATCCTTGTCTTACATAGTGCAAACTTATCTAGATTGCATATAGGAGTTATGGTGCTTGAAAGCTCTTTATTTTGTTCCATGATAAACTCTTAAGAAATATAAGATCTAACAGATCGATTTGTTTCAGGTGTTAGCTTGCACAACCAAAGAAACGACCCTCTGATACCAATTGAAAGTTATGGTATACCACTAATACCAATGGAAAGTGACTTAGAAAATTGATAATCCTCTGATACCAATTGAAAGAAATGGTATACCTCTGATACCAATTGAAAGACAGGGTAGATCTTAAATTTACACTAGAGATAAATATATAAGTAGAAATAAAATCACAACACATAAAATAAAGAAGGCAAAGCAAGCAGTACAGATGACACAAGGATTATAGTGGTTCCTCAATCTGGGTACATCCACTCTTCTACCACCCTGGTAGGAATCCACTATCAGGTTTTTGGTCAGGTGACTATCACCACAAGATCTATTTACATGGAGATCTCACAACCCTTTAGACTTTTGATCGGGTGCCCAAAAACCAACACACAGGTTTTTGATCAGGTGCCCTGCCACCAAGAGTTAATTTTGAAGGGACTAAAAACCATGTACACAGGAAAGGGAAAAGAAATGATGTTGTCTTCTCTGTCTCAAATCACTAAGAGAAGACTAGTGGATGTTAATGATGTAAAAGCTCCCCCTGAGATGTTGAATGGTTCAAGAAAGAAGGAAGCTTTGCTTTAGGGTGTAGGCCTTCAGATTAATGATGATCTCCAGCAAGCTTTTTAGACTGATATTGATTTGTGTCTCTTGAAAAATCTGGAGCAGATGAAGAACTCTGTGAATATCTTGATTGATGCAGAGTTCCTCCTTCTCTGTACAAGGAAAGCCTTCACTTCTTTTCTCTGTTCTACTTTCTATCTTTTTGTTGTTCTCTTGTATCGAATTCAAAACATTTGAATTCATTTATCTTGACAATGGCTGAAGCATTCCCGAGAGAGTAGAAGATGTCTTGGGAATTATTTCAGAATTAACTTCTGAAACAACCCACATTTAATGTCATCTTTGAACGGCTATTTCCATTAAATATGAGAGTTATAATCCCTTTAATTAATTCTGCCAATGGTAAAACATCTGCCTGAAAACTGCACAGAATGCGTCGATCTGGGCTCGCAGATCATCAAGCTCAGTTTCCATTTCATCGAGCTGAGAATCTGTCTTGAGTTCAGTGATCGTCGACCTGAGCTCGGAGTTCGTTGAGCTCAGGTGGATTTCGTTGAGCTAAACTTCTTGCTTGAGATCAGAGTTCGTCGACCTGAACTTAGAGAAGGAACTCTGAGTTCATCGACCTGAGTTCGATGTACTTCAAACTGAGTTCCTGACTTTGTCACAACTGCATTTCTTGGAATTCTTTAAGCAATTCTAGAAAAGTCCTTCTGAGGAAAATCTGGAAACAGACCTATGACCCATGACTTTATATTTTGGTTTAATCTAATCATCCTAATAGTGATCCTTGCCCAAATCAGAACTAGGGTTCGAACAAGATGTAAGGTCTAGAAGCTAGTTCCCAGACCTCAAGTACATAACATAATTAGAACCATGTGGATCTACAGAAATAAGTTAGATGAGAATGGTGTTATAATTAAGAATAAAGCTAGATTGGTTGCTAAGGGATATAGACAAGAGGAAGGTATTGACTTTGTTCAAACCTTTGCCCTAGTTGCTAGACTAGAAGCCATAAGACTATTCCTTGCATATGTTGCATATAAGGGCTTCAAGGTCTACCAAATGGATGTGAAGTCAGCCTTCCTAAATGGTTACCTAAGAGAGGTCTATATTTTATAGGCTTAGGAAGGCATTATATGGGTTTAAGCAAGCCCCTATGGCATGGTATAAAACCCTATCTAGCATTCTCATTGAGAACAAATTCTCAAGGGGAAAGATATACAAGACTTTATTCCTAAGGGAATCAAAGGGCAAGATCATCCTAGTCAAATTTATGTAGATGACATAATCTTTGGGTCTGATGATGATAACTTCTGCAAGAAGTTTGCCAAACTTATGCAAGAGAAGTTTGAGATGAGCAGTATGGGTGAGCTTAAGTTCTTCTTGGGACTCCAAATAAGACAGTCTGAGGATGGATTGTTCATTTCTTAGTCTAAGTTCACTAGAGAGTTAATTAGAAAATTTTGTATGGAAAGTGCCTCCATAATGAAAACTCCAATGGGGTCAAGTATGTCAATAGACAATGATGAGACAGGGAATCCTGTTGATGAATCCTTGTATAAAGGCATCATTAGCTCCCTCCTCTATCTTACTACTAGTAGGTTAGACATCATGTATGCTACATATGTTTGTGCTAGATACCAGGCTTACCCTAAGGAGTCTTATTATTCCGCTACAAAAAGAATTATAAGATATCTTAAGGGTACAATACATGGTATTCAAATGCTGATTTTACAGTCTGTAGAGAAGACAAGAAAAGCTCATCTGGCTACTGTCAATTCTTAGGAGGAAGACTTGTATCATGGAGCAGCAAGAAGCAGACTAGTATTGCAATATCAATAATTGGGTAAGAATATATATTATCTGAGAGTTACTGTACTCAGTTGTTGTTGATCCAGCACCAGCTCCAGGACTATAACCTAAGGCTAAGCAACACTCCAATGTATTGTGATTCTACTAGTGCAATCTCTATTACTAGGAATCATGTCTCTCATAGCAGGACTAAGCACATAGAGATTAGGTATCACTTTATTAGAGAGCATGTGGAATATGAAGACATCAGTCTTGAATTTGTCCCAACTGACAAGCAAGTAGTTGATATCTTAACCAAACCACTAGATGTAGCCAAGTTCGAAACCTTCAAATTTGAATTGGGTGTGTTGAATTTAGATCAGCTTCAGTAGCTCTCTATGTATGTTTTTTGCTGCATGTAGTGTTAATCTCTACAGGATAAACAAAAGATAAATGGACTAAGTGTCCAGGCATCGAGTGCGCTGAGACAAGATCAAACATCGAGTACGCTGAGTCTAAGTGCTCAGGCATCGAGTGTGTACAACCTTGGGCTCGCGAGAGGTGGACCAACGAGCAAGAAGGGGAGGTTGGCGAGATGATAGGTGAGTGAGACTAGGAGGCCCACCTGCAATAGGCGGGATGTGGGATTCTCTGAAGTTGGCGAGACCTCCTAGGATGCGAGATGGCCTACAGGGCGAGAGGCCAGCGAGACAGACAGGGCGGTCGTCTCGCCCATCAGTGCCTTCCCCACTCGCCACGTGGGAGAAGAGATGTTTTTACCTTTTTAACCCCAAGGAGGATTTTACCTTTTTGCCCCAGGCAATTTTACTCTTCTACCCCTGGAAGTCTGCGTATAGCCCTCCAGAACAACGGAGTTTGGCTGTTGGCAGACCCAACCCAGGGTGTTTTGGTCTTCTTAGGTTAGTTTAGAAGTGATATTTGCAGATCAGATTCAGAGGCCTATAAATAGACCGATTAGGTGCCTAGGATGGTTGTTGAACCTTTCCACTATCTTCCTCACAGGCACCTAGCTTATCATTGGCTAGGGAGGGGAAGATCTTCAGTTCTTCCGGGAAAGAGGTGGGACCTCCGAGCTGAAACCCCTCGATCTGTTTTCAGGCCTCCGACTCACATCAGGAGGATTGTTCAAGAAGAGTACGTGTGGGCTGCATCCTATTTCGAACTTTAGGAGGGACCAGAAAGCTGGTTCCAACATTTTTGGTACGGTGAGCGTGGAACGCAGCCCTCAGAGAAGAACCTTGAGCAACCACATGGCGGGAGGTCACGGAGAAGGAGAAGGACAGGGGTCGGATAACCCGGGAGGATTTGTCGGAAGAGAAGAGTTTATGGCTTCAATCAAGGGGATCATGGACTTGCTGCAAGGGATCTCGTGACAGGGAGATTGTTCAACCCCACTACCTAAAGTGTCTGCTCTCGCGCCGCAAGAAGAGCTCGTCTTGGCGCGAGTGGGAGAAGATGCCCCGGGGAGGAGACCGGGGAAGGAGGTGATGGCGAAAGGGAGCGGGAGAGACATGGCAGGAAGGGAGCTGTTCCCAAGCTCGGTGAGTACCATCTTGCCAGGAGAGGTCGTCGCGCGAGTGGGGGTGGCGAGACTGTTGGGGAGAGGGATGCCTTTTTGTGAGCTGATCCTGTCAGCTCCCATCCCAAAAGGGTTCCGGGAACCCGAAATGAACTACTATGTGGGAAAAGATGATCCCCTTCATCACTTGCAATGTTTCGAGAACGCGGTTTCGATCAGACCCATGACGGACGTGTTTAAATGCCGTCTTTTTGCCATCACCCCAAAAGAAAAGGCTAGAGACTGGTTTCACTAGCTCCCGACAGGCTCGATATACTGCTTCGAGGACCTAAGCAGGAGCTTCCAGCTACAGTTCTCCACTTCTAAGAAGAGAAAGAGGAACCCGGAGTCGATCTTTTTGATTAAGCAGAGGGCAGATGAATCCCTGGCTCAGTACGTGGATAGGTTCCAAGAGGAGATCTTGGATATACAGGAGGTGTCGGTGTTTGCCCTCCAGATGTCCTTTACCATGGGACTACGGGAAGGTTTCTTCAAAATGAGCCTCACCCGGAAGGCGCCGCTGTCTTTTGAAGGCTTGATGGAGAAGGCGGCGAAGGAAATAGCGATGGAGGCGGCAAATCCCGCTTTTGCAAAAACGTTGGCGAGGCTTACGGAGGTGGAGTCGAGGGAGTCAGGGGGGAGATAGCAGGAAGCAAGAAGAAGAGAAGAGCCGAGGGCGCCGGCATATCAAGAGTTGGGTTGGAGGCAACATGGAGGCCCTGCCCCAGGACAAGGTAGAGG
Organism: Platanthera guangdongensis; assembly: GCA_039583875.1. Taxonomy (NCBI): domain Eukaryota; kingdom Viridiplantae; phylum Streptophyta; class Magnoliopsida; order Asparagales; family Orchidaceae; genus Platanthera; species Platanthera guangdongensis. Next base: position 122,029,848 of record CM077147.1, on the reverse strand, counting down.
ATTTCCCCACGGGGGGAGGAACCAACAAGGAGGACCGGGAAGATTTCACCAGCAAGGGTGGGGGTATGTCCGAGGTAGAGGTAGAGGCCGGGAGAGAGGAAGAGGAACAGGAACTGGGAGAAGGAGAAACCCTCAGGAAGGAAGGCAATGGGGGAGGTGGCGTTGCCATATTGCGACTTCCATGAAGAGGAAGGTCACGCAACGGCTACCTACCCAGATTTCTTGGAAATAAGAAGAACTAGAGGAGCAGGAGAGCAACAGAGACCGATGCGGATAGAGGAAGTGACAGGTACAAGAGAGGAGGATCGATGTGTAGATCGAACGGATGTAGGAGATCGAGGAGGAATTGGAGTAATCCTTGGAGGAGTAGGAATAGAGGCGGCCCGAAAGTCGAGCCTTCACACTATGTACCGTCGAAGCGTAGCCTCGATGTCACAATCCCCTCCCCCAGATGAAAAGATCACCTTTTCAAGGAAGGACATGCCAGATCATGAAGACCCTTTATGTGACGAGTTGGTGATACGAACTGCCATCGAAAACTTTACGGTGTCACGGATCCTAGTAGACAATGGGAGCTTAGTGAACGTGATTTTCAAGAAAGCATTCAATGAGATGAGGGTGGAGGCCCGGAGGGTGCTGGCGGCGGATGGACCATTATTTGGATTCTCAGGAGAGAGGAAAGAAGTTGAGGGGGGAGTGGGACTCCAAGTAACCCTGGGAGGGCTATCCCGAAATTGCCGCTTCGTCATAGTGGATGCCCCCAATAGTTACAACACCATCTTTGGGCGCCCCTTGATCAGCGCTTTTAGGTGCGTTCCGTCATCGTTTCACCAGTGCTTGAAATTGAACTCAGGAGATACCCAGATCAGGGTGCGGGGGATCCAAAGGCTACAAGGGAGTGCTACGTGACGGCAATGAACACCGTCTCTTGGTAAGGAGATGCTGAAGAGATGGAAAAGAGGATGGAATGATGCCAATAGGAGCTTGGGGGCAAAGTAGAAGAGAGGGAGGAAGAAGGTGCTGGAGGAGAGTGAGAAGTGGTGATGGATGGTGGCATTGCGGGGGAGCCAGAAATGGCGGGAGAGAAGCACGGAGAGATGGGGATAGTAGAAGAAAGGGGGGAAGAAGGTGCTGGAGGAGAGAGAGAGAAGTGGTAATGGTTGGAGTCATTGCAGGAGAGCTAGAAATGGCTGGAAAGGAGGAGGGAGAGATGGAGACGGAAGAGGAAGGGGAGCCAAAAGAAGGTAAAAGGAGGAAGAGAAGAGGAAGAGGGAGGAAGCGGGAGGGTCGCCCGGGAAGGGGGCCCAGCTGGAAAAAAGAAGAGCCTCACTGTAGGAAGGAGAGGGCGTAAGCGAGTGGGAGATAGAAAAGCTTGAGGAAGAAATGGTGATGGATGTCGCGGAAGACGAAGTCAGAGAGCAGGACGCGCTGGAAGAGCAGGAAGGAGAGGAAGAGCCATCAAGGCTGAAGGCGGACGTGGAGGTACTCGAGGTAGAGATCCTTACCAAGGAGGGAAGAAAGGAAAATATAAAGATCAGCGGCGAGCTCAGCCCAGAAGACCGAGAGAAGATCAAGGCCTGCGGGCAAAAAAATATTGACGTCTTTGCATGGAGCGTCGTAGACATGCCCGGGGTCGATGAGTACGTACCTTGTCACTGCCTCAACCTCGATCCCAACACTCGCCCAATACAGCAGAAGAAGAGGGTCATCGCCTCCAAGATGGTCGGGCCTATTAGAGAGGAGGTAGAGAAGTTATTTAAGGCGGGGTTTGTGTCCGCCTATAAGTATCCGGGGTGGGTAATTAATGTTGTAATGGTTTAAAAGGGTGAGGGTAGATGGAGAATGTGTGTGGATTTCTCTCTTTTAAATAAAGCATGCCCCAAGGATTGTTACCCGCTGCCCCGAATCGACGTGCTGGTTGACTCAGCCGTCAGTTTTCCTTTTATGAGTTTCTTGGATGCATTTTTCGGATATCACCAAATACGCATGCATCCTCCGGACGTTAAGGACGTCACCTTCATCATGGTGGATGGATGCTTCTGTTTTAATATGATGCCTTTCGGTTTGAAAAATGCGGGAGCAACCTACCAAAGAATGATGGATCGGATCTTCCACAAATAGAGAGGGAGGAACCTCGAGGTGTACGTGGATAACTTGATGGTCCAAAGAAAGGACCTCGAAGCTCATATCCTAGATCTTGAGGAGACCTTTGAGACCCTGAGGAAATATAAAATGAGACTCAACCCCCTGAAATGTCTTTTTAGAGCCAATAGGGGAAAGTTCCTCAGACATCTTCTCACCCCATCAGGAGTGGAGCCCAACCCTGGAAAAGTAAAAGCAATCCTGGAATTGGAGTCCCTTAGAAATGCTAAGGAGGTTCAGCGTCTCACCGGCAAGTTGGCCGGGCTAAGCAAGTTTCTCTCTCGAGCCGGATAGAGATGCTCGCCTTTCTTTCGGACACTTCGGGGAGGCAAGAAGTTTGAATGGACCCCAGAATGTGAGAAGGCTTTCCAGGCTCTAAAGCAACAGCTCACCCAGACGCCTTTACTGCAGGGGCTAAGGGAAGGAGAGGTCTTGTTTTTATACTTAGGGGTAGGGACTAGGGCTGTGAGCTCGGCTCTTGTGTGGGAAGAAGGGAAGAAGCAATTTCCGATCTACTATGTGAGCAGGGTCTTAAAGAAAGCGGAGCTCGGGTATCCCATCCTTTAAAAGTTAGCGTTTGCCCTCATCGTCTCGGCCCGAAAGCTCAGACCGTATTTTCAGGCTCATTCTATTCAGGTGGTAACGGATAACCCCCTCCGTCGCATCTTGGAATGGGTAGAACATTCTGGGAGGCTGGCCAAGTGGTCAATATAGCTCAGTGAATTCGACCTCGCTTTTGTTCCCCGGCTCTCCATTAAGGCACGGGCGGTGGCCGATTTCCTGGTAGACTACGTAGTTGAGGTCCAGGAGATGGAAGTGTCCCCTCAAGCAACTTGGAAGATGTTAGTAGATGGAGCGTCGGGAAGAAATTCCTTCGGAGGGTAATGGTATTGATAAGTCCGGAGGGGACCAGGATTGAACGGGCCTTGAAGATCCATTTCACGATCACCAACAACCAAGAGGAATATGAGGCGATCATCGCAGGACTCAGGTAAGCCCGGGAGTTGGGCATACGAGACATCGAGGAATCGATAGACTCCATGTGGTGGCAGGCCAGATCAAAGGGGAGTTCGAGGTAAGGGAGCCCACCCTCCAGTTGTATCTAGGAAAGGTCAAGGGCATCATCGGGCAGTTCCGAAGCTTTTCAATTCAGCACGTCCCGAGAGGGGAGAGCACTCAGGCAAACCAACTCGCCAAATATGGCCCTCGGGCCGGGGGAACAATGGCGGAACTCTTCAGGCCATCTATAGAAGAAGGGGAACTCATGGAGATATGCCAGCAGAGGTCTTGGATGGACCCATTCATTGCCTTTTTAGCTTTAGGGCAGCTACCCGCGAAAGAACTCGACAAGAAACATAGCAGATACAAATCGGCGTACTACCTGCTGAAAGATGGGGTTTTATATTGCAAGACGTTGTCGGGTTTGCTGGCCCGATGTGTGTCAGAGGAAGAGGTTCCAAAGGTTCTGCAAGAGATTCACTCAGGAGAATGCGGGAGTCACTCGGGGAGCCGGATGTTAGAGGGGTGTGTGCTGAGACAGGGGTACTTCTGGCCCACCCTCAGGAAAGATGCGGAGGAATTCGCAAAAAGGTGTTAAAATGCCAGGAGTTTGCCCCCCTCCAGCTCCTTCCGGCCCAGAGGTTGTGGACAATCACAGCTCCCTGGCCTTTCGCTATATGGGGGCTAGATCTGGTGGGTCCTTTTCCCCAAGCGAGTGGCCAGAGGAAATTTCTGCTAGTCATGGTGGACTACTTTTCAAAATGGCTGGAGGTAAAGGCGCTGGCTAAGGTAACATCGAGGGTGGTCAAGAATTTCGTATGGGGGGAGATCATCTGCCGGCATGGGTTACCTCTAGCCATTGTAACAGATAATGGACCAAAATTTACAAGTAGAGAGTTCATTGACTTCTCCATCCGTTTGGGAATAGATCTCCGCTTTGCCACTGTTCATCATCCACGGATAATGGGCAGGTGGAAGCAGCCAATAAGGTCATTGTCAATCTGTTGAAGAAGAAAGTGGAGAATCTGAGGAGGAGCTGGGTGGAGAAGCTACCTTCAGTCCTGTGGGCCTTGAGAACCACACCAAACACCGCCACTGGAGAGACCCTGTTTAAGCTCTCTCATGGCTCGGAGGCTGTCATACCTATCGAGTTTGAAGTCACATCGCAAAGAGTAGTAGTTGAAAGGGAAGCAGGCGAAGGATGGAGAGCGGAGAACGAGGAAGATCAGAGACTCTCTCTGGATCTCGTGGAGGAGCTCAGGGATTTGGCAATGGTCCGGCAGGAGGAGGTCAAGTGCCGGATGGCAAGGTACTTCGACAAGAATATAAGGGTCAGGCAGTTCGAGAAGGGAGATTTGGTTCTAAAAAAGGTAGATGCAGCAGGTCAAGGGGCCTCCGTAGGGAAGCTCAATCCCAATTGGGAGGGTCCTTTTATAGTAAAAGAGGTCTTGAAGTCAGGAGGGTACCACCTCCAGGATGTGGTTGGGGTATCCCTCGATCGGGCCCGAAGTGGTGATGATTTGAAGAGATTTTACCCGTAACACTGTTCATTGCGCTTTTTATTTGTTGTATAATGCCTGCAATTTTGATGTGCTCTTTTGATATGAGGGGAGTGTGGGTGACCTTCTTATGGCACCAAGGGTGAGATTGGAGAGGGGACCGCGAGCAGACCCGCTGACCAGGCTCTCATCTAGCTGGCAGGGTTGTAGGCTCACTCGGTGGTTGGTGATGGTTTGGAGAGGAGACCCCGAGCATACACGCTGACCAGGCTCTCATCTAACTGGCAGGGCTGTAGGCTCACTCGGTGGTTGGAGATGGTTTGGAGAGGGGACCCCGAGCAGACCTGCTGACCAGGATCTCTTCTAGCTGGCAGGGCTGTAGGCTCACTCGATGGTTGGAGATGGTTTGGAGAGGAGACCCCGAGAAGACCCACTGACCAGGTTCTCATCTAGCTGGCAGGGTTGTAGGCTTACTCGGTGGTTGGAGGTGGTTTGTAGAGGAGACCCCGAGCAGACCCGCTGACCAGGCTCTCATCTAGCTGGCAGGGCTGTAGGCTCACTCGGTGGTTGGAGGTGGTTTGGAGAGGAGACCCCGAGCAGACCTGCTGACCAGGCTCTCATCTAGCTGGCAGGGCTGTAGGCTCACTCGGTGGCTGGAGATGGTTTGGAGAGGGGACCCCGAGCAGACCCGCTGACCAGGCTCTCATCTAGCCGGCAGGGCTGTAGGCTCACTCGGTGGTTAGAGATGGGGAGGAGACCCCGAGCAGACCCGCTGATCAGGCTCTCATCTAGCTGGCAGGGCTGTAGGCTCACTCGGTGGCTGGAGATGGTTTGGAGAGGGGACCCCGAGCAGACCCGCTGACCAGGCTCTCATCTAGCTTGGAGGGCTATAGGCTCACTCGGTGGTTGGAGGTGGTTTGGAGAGGAGACCCCGAGCAGACCCGCTGACTAGGCTCTCATCTAGCTGGCAGGGATGCAGGCTCACTCGGTGGTTGGAGATGGTTTGGGGAGGAGACCCCGAGCAGACCTGCTGACTAGGCTCTCATCTAGCTGGCAGGGCTGTAGGATCACTCGAGAGCAAGTCAAGAGGTGAGAGTTCACGGGGAGAAATGTTCATATTTATCAGGGGATTGGTGGAAAATCCCTAGAAAAAGGAAGGATTGGGGATTAGGCCAGGAAGGAAGATCTCTTGCCGACACTCGGCATGGGTGGTCTCGCCCATAGCGAATGGGTCTTCCTTGTTCAAGACGCAAGCCTGGCGTCAAAAGGTGGGGCCTGTCATGTGGGCGGCTGGTCTCCAAGGTATTTAGCGCATGTTTATTTTACGGCGAGATGAGCACTAAGGGTCAGACGATCTCGCGGGGGGTAAAGGCGAAGAGAGACCCAAGGTCTCGCATTTTTGGGCTAACAATCAAGCAAAACAGCGGAAGGTAGGAGTACAATAAAGTAACATGTAAAAAGTTAATAATAATATTCCATTGGATCATCACAAAAGAGAACACCTCGCTATTCCTGAGGAAATGTCTATCATGATTACAAGTACCAGACAAGACAAAAAAAGAAAAGAGGGGGGAGAGAAGTCCCAGGCACTGGTGTCTCCTTACTCCTCGCTGCCAGAAGATGAGTTGTCATCCGTCTCGCTGAATAAGGGGGGGACCAGGTCGCGGACAGTAACCATCTCTGTATCATCGTGCACCACCCCCAGCTCCTTCATCATTTTGAGAACAAGCTCCGCTGTCTTGATATTGGAATCTCGGCAGAGGGCATCTACCCCGTCCACAGAGTAGCGAGAAGGAACAGGAAATTGGTCTGAGGGGGGTGTCGCGTTGTTCTGAAGACGGATATTTTCAGCTTTTAATTTCTTGTTCTCTCCCTCCAGCGCCTCAATGCGCGAGCGCATCCGGCCGGCGGTCTCGGCATCCTGCGGAAAGACGTAATGAATAAAGGACCCTAATGAGCAGCGAGTGAGGCTAGCAAAGCAATGGTTAGGAAACTTACCACACCACCCTGACTCTGCGCAAGGAGGTTGTCGGTGACGGCCAACCGCTTCTCAAGGTCATTGGACTTCTCACGTTCCGCGGCGAGACCAGCCTCCGCTTCCTTCCATTTCTTATTATTGAAGACCAGGCGGCGCGATACCCGGTGTGCGAGCTCCAAGGAACGAAATTGACAGTGGGCGCTCTTTAAAATGAGGTCTGACGATGTCTCATTATCCGCGGGCTCAGAGCCAAGGCCACCATATAGCCCGAACCCTAGGGAGAAGGCGTGACTGGTGGGGGGTCCTGCTCTTTCCAGGAAGGAAGGAAGGAGAGTGGACACTGACACGCGGTTAGCGTCCTTGTCCCATAAGAGCACCGGCTCATCGGCGGCATCATCCGTCACAGGCCCCATGTTATAATTGGGGTGTGAGGGGGGAGCCGGGCGGCTGGAGGAGCCAGCCTCGCCGGAAGGGGACTCATCAGGATGAACAGTGGTGGTGGCGGCTGGTTCTGACAAGACCGTCTCGCGGGTAGGCGAGACGGATTGTTGGGGAGGTGAGGGAGACCCTAAAGAAATAGGGGATAGGGATCCCGATAACTCTTTCCTTTCTTTGGGGGCGGACTTTTTCTCCTTTTTAAAGGACACCGATTTCTTCACCTTCTTCTTTGGGTTGTGCCGAGAAGTGTCCTCATCCCCGGGCCTTTTCTTCAGGGTGGGGGTCAGCGATTCCTTCGCGGCCTCCGCCGCCATACTCGCTAAGGCGAGACCCCTGTTACTCTAGTAAGGAGGATGAACAGGGACAGTTCTCTCTCCTAGGCAGGTTGACAGTCAGCATAAAACAAAAATTTACAATGCTAAGGAAAGAGGGGGGCAGGAGTATACCTTCGTCGGGGAAGACAGCTGGAAGCGAGTCGAGGTCTCGCCTGAGGTAATTGACTTCGAAATTTTTCCCTGTGAAGAAGTCGCAGAGATCCTTCTCGGCACCCCTAACCTTGGGGGTTTCATAGTAGCACTCAGCGGGGGACACCGGGGCGAGAGGGATGCCTCCCAAATCCCCGCAAATGAAGACGAAGCGAGTCAGCCAGTGATGATTCTTGTTCGGCGTCTTGCACACCTTCAGGCCTTGGCCGGTGAAGTAGAAAACGCCATCATCTTTTGTGTGATAGATGAACAGCTTGCGTAAGGCAGTCAAGCTGAATTCGATGCGCTCTTGCCGCAGATAACAGGAGAAAGCAACCAGCATAGAGATAGCATTGGGGTTGAATTGGGCGGGAACAACCCCGAAGTACTTCAAGACTAATTTGACCTCTGGCCAAAGGGGAAGTCGCAGCCCCGCCTCGAAGTGCGAGACGGGGAAGGCCAGTTCGTTGTGGTAAAAAGTATTGATGCACTCGCCATCTTTTGGTGGGCGAGATAAATAGCCGTCAGCAAGGAACTCGCTGGCGAAGCGAGTATATTCTTCCTCTGGTAGTCGGCCGAGAGGAAAATCGTGATCCAAAAATCACTTTCCGCAGCGGCTGCGGCCCTCACCTTTTTCCACCCTCTTCTTTCCCATAGCAGGCGAGAAGGCAGAAATAGGGGAAGAGAGAGATTTAGAGGGAGAGCGGGACGCAAGAAGTGTGTAGAAGAAGAGGGGTAGACGGAAGCTCTGACCGCAAAAATAGCCAAGAATAGTGACAAAAGTATGGGAATATCCGAATTTGGGGTATTTATAACGGATGAAGAAGAGAGAGGGGATCGAGCGGGAAAATCAAGGGGCGGGAAATGAAGAGACAGCCCGACGCTTCGTCTCTCTCGCTCTCTCTCTCTCTCTAGAACCCAAGGGGCGAAAATGCCGCAGCGACTTTTTCGAAGTCAAAGCCATCATTACGGACTAATTAATTGAAAAAGGAGCTAATCACAGTAATGATAAAAAACCTAGCACGACATGACAGGCACAGTACCATACTGATAAAATATTTCATCCCGCGCGGGGGGGGGGGGGGGGGGAGCATCCCGTCCAGAGAAGTTTTATACAACACATCAATAATTAAACAATTAAATTGGCAATAATAATAATACAGGAGGGCCGGGAGAAGGCGAGACGGGGCCGCGATAGCTTAGTTCCTGACCCATTTCCAGCGGCCATCTTGACCTCCCGCAAATGAAGGGCAGCCAGGAAGATGAAAAGCGCGAGCGGCGACCACCCCGCGGTGCGCGAGACGGAGGTGTTCGTCCGTCTCATTTAGGATGGCCTGGGGGTCTGTCCCATCCATTATGTCATCGGCGTCCATCTTGGCAGAAAGGCGGTGGCACTCTGTTTCTAGCCAGTCCATGCGCTGGTCAGAGACCTGCCTCTCCAGCTCCATCTCACGTATTATATGCGTATATTTGCGGAACATCCTAGCCGTCCTCCGCTTCAGCTCCAGGGTATCCATGGGATCACCCAAATAGTCCTCGATCTCGTCAGGACGTGGAAGAGGAGAGAGGGGAGGAGACGCGGGAGCGTCCTCAGTGTCAGATTCAAATTGGATGCCTGCACAGAGAGCAAGAAATCGTGAAGAAGGATGAGCTCACGTGGGTTGGGTAAAAGAAGGCGAATTGGAGCGAAACCGAGAAGGGTAAGTTCTTACTTGGGATGCGAGGGTTCCCCACAACCCGCGAGAGGTCTTCTTTCCACGTGAGGGGTGGGGAGGGCGCCTCGGGCGAGTCGGCGCGCTGATGAGTTTGGTTGATAGCATCAGGTGGATTTGCGGACATGGGGGAATCAACAAAGTTTCCCTGTAAAAGCGTGATCAGTAAGCGGGACGAAAGAAGAGAGAGAAGAATGAGAAATTACCCGTCTCTCCCCGGGAGATGCGGGAAGATTATCTGTCGTCAAAGGGGCAGAGGAGGTCGCGCCAGCCGAGAGGGGAGGGCAGGCGGCCTTCATCTTCTTCAGGCGAGAGGATGGAGGGGCTGAGGGAGGAGTACGCCCCAGATCCGGGAACAGGGCGGCCATGTTGGCTTTATTTCACTTTCGCACCATCGCGAGGCGCTCACGTAAACTCTGGCTGTGAGACATGTTGAAGGTCGAGGAAATGAAGGAAGACAAAAAGGGGGACCTTGATGAAAGCTAAGATCTCATATTTATAGGCCCCATGGGGGGCCCACCAAAGATTCCCATAAGCGAATCCCAGCGTCGCGAGCCTCGGTTGGACTTATCTTTCCGAGGTTAGGGCAACCTCGAAAATAGCGGGGATTATGTACAACCTTGGGCTCGTGAGAGGTGGCCCAACGAGCAAGAATGGGGGGATGGTGAGATGATAGGTGAGTGAGACCAGGAGGCCCACCTGTAGGAGGCGGGATGTGGGATTCTCTGAAGTAGCCGAGACCTCCTAGGATGCGAGATGGCCTACAGGGCGAGAGGCCGGCCAGACGGACAGGGCGGTCGTCTCGCCCATCAGTGCCTTTCCCACTCGCCATATAGGAGAAGAGATGTTTTCACCTTTTTACCCCCAAGGAGGATTTTACCTTTTTGCCCCGGACAATTTTACACTTCTACCCATGGAAGTCTGTGTATAGCCGTCCAGAACAGCGGAGTTTGGATGTTGGCAGACCCAGCCCAGGGTGTTTTGGTCTTTTCAGGTTAGTTCTGATATATTCTGAGAAGATTTTTGCGATGATGCAGGAGGATTCTGGGATCCCCAGCTTCCTTCCTCATGTTGCTTCATGAACCATTTGCGTATATCCGATGACATTTTGGAGTTTGCACCTCCAGCAACGCGAAGGCAAAAATCTCTCCAAACCCCAACCGTCGACAAGCCAAATTGAAAGATATTGTACCTAATCACCTAGGGGGGGTGAATAGGTGACTTAAATCTTTTTAACTTTTTAGGCAGAATTCAGGTTATAACACAGAATTATATCTACTTTATCATAGCACACAATCAGCAATCACAGAATTCCACAAGCACACAGTAGACACTCAGATTTATAGTGGTTCCCCAAGGTTTGGGTACATCCACTTTCCCCCTTCGCATATCTAGAAGTGTACTAGATTCGGCCAAACTCCTCCACTATCTCAGATCCTCAGATCTTACACTCAGAACCTCAACCAGGTTCCTACAACTCAGGCCCAAGGCCCTAGAACTCAGCTTCTTCACAAAGCCTACAATCAGCCACCAAGGCCTACACTCAGCCACCAAGGCCTACACTCAGCCACAACAGGCCTACACTCAGAGATTCAAATCTCCTACACTTAGGCACTCAAGCCCTACACTCAGCCTGGTTCGAATGGCTGACTTCTTGGATGGAGCTCTCTCTCTCCAACTTCTTAGATCTTCACTTGATTCTTCAAGGAATAGCTAGATCTTCTTCTTTTTCAAATACTTGAACAACTTGGACAATCTCTGTTTCTGTAGACAGTGTAAGCCTATTTATAGGCCTTCTTCATGGTGACCGGCTGGTCCGGTTCATAACTAATTTCTGACAACTCTGACAGGTGCAGTAGACCGGCTGAAATGGCAGCTGTCAAGTCATCCAGTCAGTTCTTGAAAATTCTGTAACTGTCTGAAGGTGTCGAGACTGTCTGTCTTTAAGTGTCGACACTTATAGACTAAGTGTCGACACAAGTTGGCTAAGTGTCGACACTAGCCTATAAGGTGTCAACACAACTCCTTGTGTTGTAGACTTCACTACTCGACACAGCTTCTTCTTCATATGTCGACACTGATATTGAGTGTCGACACAAGTACTTGTACTTTAGTATATTGCTGAATTCTTGTAAGTGTCGACACATCTTCATGTGTTGAACTTGTTAAGTGTCGACACTTCTTCTTGGTGTCGACACATGTCTTCAGTGTTGATACTTGCTGAGTGTCGACACAGCTCCTTGTGTCGACACATTCTTCTTCTGTTGAGACTTTTGCTGAGTGTCGACACTTCCCATTAGTGTCGACACTTGTACTTAGAATTTTGCTGAACTTTGCTAAGTGTCGACACAGCTCCTTGTGTCGACACTTTCTTCAAGTGTTGAGTCTTCAGCTAAGTGTCGACACATTCTTTCTTGTGTCGACACTTTCTTCAAGTGTTGACTCTTCTGCAGTGTGTCGACACATTGTTCTGGGTGTCGACACTTTCTTCAAGTGTTGAGTCTTCTGCTGAGTGTCGACACATCTTTCTTGTGTCGACACTTATACTTAGACTCTGCTGACTTTTGCTGAGTGTCGACACAGCCTCCAAGTGTCGACACTTTCTGATGTAGACACAGTTTCTCTGGGTGTCAACACAACTGCTAAGTGTCGACACTGCTTCACTGCACTTTTCTTCATTGAGTGTCGACACAGCTCCTTGTGTCGACACTTTCTGTCTGGTGTCGACTCTGCATCCCTGGTGTCGACACAAGTACTCCAATTATCGACACTACTTGCCTGGGTGTCGACACAAGTCTTCTTAAGTGTCGACACTTTCCCTCTGGGTGTCGACACATGGACTTAGAAACTTTTTCTTCATTTCTGCAAATACTTAACCTGCACAAGATAACTCAAAATACATCAAATACATTTTGATGTATATCATTGAGTTGGGTGAGGCTTCTTCAAATCAGGTACATTTGAACCAATGTACCCAACAATCTCCCCCTATTTGGAGAAGTCATAACCCTTAGTCAATGATATACACCATTCATAATAAAATTACAAAATCATGTAAAGCAGGATTATATATCAGGGCAAACATAAACATGTATCAATCAAACATGTATACATAGACATTATCTCAGAACAATTATGAAATAAATTCATCACACAGCAAATTTATCACACAGCACATTGTTCTAATAGCTTTGTCATATTCATTTTTCAAAAGTTTACAAGGTGTTTAAAAACAAAAGATTACAATTGTAAACTGAAGAAAATTCTATTCTATTTTTGTTCAGCCTCCTTGATCACTATTCCTTTTCCAGATTGTACTTTAGCTTGCACAGAAGCTTCAGCATCTTCAGTTTCAGCAGGCTTTTTCCCTTTCAGCTCCTTCTTCTTTAGCTCTTCAGCTTTAATCTTTTGCCTCTCAAAGTAGTGATAAGGCTTGGGAAAGTACTTGCTAGGCTCCTGGACAGTAGGAGGTAGCTTTCCCATCTTGGCCTTTCTCCTATATTGGACTATGGCTTCTTGCCTTGTCTCATGTTTCCTCCATTCTAGTTCAGAAAACCATTTATTTCTATCTTGAATATTATCTTTTGCATCCTTCCATGCAGTTAAGATAATGTTTCTTGAAGTGGGGCTCCACTGCTCAAAGTCTGGTCTTTATTCAGCTTGCTCCCTAAACCTCTTTTTAGACAGTCTGGCTTCTTCTTCTTTCTGCAGAGCTTCTTGCATAGCTTCAGATACTGGCTGAACAACCTTCTCTATGATGACATTTTGCTGTCCCCCTGGTGGGCTATACATTGATTGTATATCAGCTTGAACCATATCAAAATCTGGAGGAGGGTAGATGACTTGAGCCACTTCAGGTTGCTCCCCTCCTAGATATGCAGGATGTATCCCAGATTCTGCAACATTGTCATCATCACATAAAGGAGGATAACCAAGAGTAGCTCTGATAGAATTAGATATCCACTTGGCATGATCAGAGCTGGCTTTGACTAACACACTCTCCCCCTTTGTGACTTCTCTTTCTATGTGATCTCTGACATCATCTTTCTGAAATCTCACTTGGTTATCCAAATAGTTGACTCCATCTTTAAAGAAAGGTTTCAACCTTTGGAGTTTGTCAGTTATCAACTTCTGAGAGTCTTGAATTGCAGTTGTAACAGCAGTTAAGCTCTCTTGCAGTGCTTTATCAAAATCTGCCTTAGCAGTAGCAATAGAAGTTGTCAGTCCAGCAGCTATGTTTTTCATTTCTGTGACAATTGCATTATGGGAAGCAGTTAAGTTATCATTCATTCTGATCTGGTTCTCAAGAACATATCCTTGCTTCAGTGCAATGTCATCTACTTGAGCTTTTATCTTTTCCTGATGAGTTGCTAAGTATACCACTGCATTCCCTCCCTTGTGGAAGCAGTCTGTCATCTCCTTCTTATTAAGATTCATTTCAAATCTTATAGACTTTATATCTTGGGCTAGATCAAATTGTAGAGACTTGTGCCCCTCATCCACATAGGTTTCAATGGCTTTCCTGTGCTCATCTAGCTTAATTTGCATAGCAACCATTAGAGCACTATAATCTACTGCTGAAGTTGGCTGTAGTGCTGGCTGTGGTGCTATGGTTTGCAATGTCTTCTTATAACTCTGACTCCTTCTTTTAAATACTTGAAATTTCCTTTTCTTTGCCCTTGAAGCTTCCTCATCTTCAGATGTTGATGTACTTACTATCTCTACCCTCTCCTTAGGTAGCTCCTCAACAGCTTGGGGCTTCTCAGATGCTTGCCTTGCAGCTTCTTCATGAATTACTACTTGCTCCCCCTCAGCAGCAGCACATTCCTTGTCAAAATCTGTTTGATCCAGATTTAGGAAAAGATCTTCCATTGTATATTCTTGTGGAGAATGAGCTGGAGAAATTCTTGGCTCATCTACCACTAGATCAGAAACTACTTGAACTGTAACAGATGTGTCCTCCATGACAACATCTGGGGGTAGGCTATCAATCTGAGTTTGCTGATTAACATTACTTAAGGAATCAGACAAAATATTATTCTCTATAAGGAAATCTAAAGCATTAAGCTCAGTGATTACCTCAAGGATGATGTTTGTAGCTTGTTCACTTTCCAGTGTAGTTGGCTCTTCTACAGCTAGAGGCTCCCCCTGGACTGAATCCTGGTGTAAGGGGCTAGCTGGTGGTAGCTCCCCCTTTCTCACTACAGTATCTTGTTGAGCTGGAGAGTTCACAGCATTTCCTTCTACATCCTCTTCTGGAGTAAAGACAACATGCTCTTCACTACCAGAGCTGCTAGAGGAAACCTGAGCCACAGGGGCAGTTTTATTCTTCTTCAGTGGAGTTTCCTTCTCAGAAGTTATTTTCTCAGGGGTTGGCATCTCCTTAGACAAAACCCTGTCCCATCTGGAGAAGATCCTCATGTCCATCTTTCTCATATGGTTGATTTTACTGCCAGCAGCTTGACCCATAACCTCTGGTATGCTACCAGCTAGGTATAAATCTGCCCAAATTGGGTTTCTTCAGACTCTCCTTGATCTTCTCAAAGACAATAATAGACCAATCAGTTTTTAAGCTGAAGATTATCCTGGTCATGAGATTGAACATATGGGCAGATACCCTGTCATGCCCTCCAGGCTTACTTAAGATTACTTTTCCAACAATTTCTGATAGAAATTTTCCTTGGTTATTCATGCCTTTCCTATTGAAAACTAATCCAATTTTCATTTTTGAATCCAGGCCACACCATGTTAATGCATCTCTGGTTTTAGAAGCAGTAACTTCTTCTTCTTCCTTAGTTCTTGGTAACTGTAGTACTTTCCTCAAACTTTTTGGTGAGACCTTTACTTTTTCTCCATGGACCCTGGACTTGATCTTGAATCCAGATTCGTCTACTTCAGCTCCATTCAGGAATTCCAGTACTTCTTTCTTCCAGATCTTAGTCGGTTCTGAAACAAGAAATTCTAACCCTGAGTCTGCAACTAGGGTTACCACAGTCTTGATCTCTGGTTCTGCATCACCAAATGCGTCTCGCACCAGTTCATAGCCTTCATTGACGTTCTCCTCGAGCTTTGGCGCCATTAGGGTTTGAAGAATTTGACTGGAGAGAAGAGAGGTGTCGACACACAAGTTTGGTCTCGAAACTTTAGTGAGCGTGTTGACAGACAATGGAGAATTTCTATTTATACATTTCTAGGTTTGAAGATGAAAAGGCGGGTTAACTATCTTAAATTGTGTCGACACTGTCGATAAGTGTCGATACTGACTTATAATGTCTCGACACCTATGTGTCGACACAAGTTTAGTCAACAGATTATATGTGTCGACACTAGTTTATGTGTCGACACCACTTAACTCGACATTTAGTCGAGACTTTACTTAGATAATTCTGAGTAAACATTAAGTGTCGACACCACCTTGGATGTGTCGACACCTACTTGTCATGTGTCGACACTAATATCCTGAAGTGTTGACACCAACTTCCTAAATGTGTCGACACCTTTTCCCCGAAGTGTCGACACCACTTTTCTGTGTCGACATAGATATCTCTGTGTGTCGACACCTTTTTACTTAGCCATTTCTATAAACTTATTCTAAGTTTATCATACCTAGTTCAATTTTAAACCTATTGAACTTAGTTTCTTCTAAAGGCTTAGTATACATATCTGCTAGTTGATTATCTGTTCTAACATATTCCAGTAAAATATCTTCTTTTTCTACATGTTCTCTAAGAAAATGATATTTTATTTCAATATGTTTAGTTCTACTATGAGATACAGGATTATTTGCAATTGATATAGCACTTGTAGAATCACAAAAGAGTGGAGTTCTACTTACCTGAATTCCATAGTCCTCAAGCTGATGTTGTATCCATAGAAGTTGAGCACAGCAACTTCCTGCAGCCACATATTCTGACTCTGCAGTGGAGATAGCCACACTTGTTTGCTTCTTGCTACTACATGAAATCAGTCTTCCACCTAGGAATTGACAGGTTCCAGTTGTGCTTTTTCTGTCTTCTTTGCATCCTGCAAAGTCTGCATCTGAATAACCTATTAGTTCAAAATCCCCATTCCTAGGGTACTAGAGGCCTAGATAAGGAGTGCCCTTTAGATATCTCAATATCCTCTTGAATGTTGTCAAATGAGACTCCTTAGGGCATGCTTGATACCTAGCACAGACACATGTAGCATACATGATATCTGGTCTACTTGCAGTCAAATATAGTAGGGAGCCAGCTATCCCTCTATACAAAGACTCATCTACAGGTTTCCCTGCATCATCCTTGCTAAGAGACATACTTGACCCCATAGGAGTCTTCATGGTACTGGATGAATCCATACCATACTTCCTTATGAGTTCTAGGGTGAACTTAAACTGGCATATGGATAATCCATTCTTAGTCTGTCTAACTTGGAGACCCAAGAAGAACTTAAGTTCCCACATACTACTCATCTCAAATTGTCCTTGCATTAGTTTTGCAAACTTTTTGCAAAGACTATTTTCAGTAGACCCAAATATTATGTCATCTACATATATTTGGACTAGTATAACTTTGCCTCTGGATTCCCTAAGGAATAGAGTCTTGTCTATTTTCCCCCATGTGAACTTATTCTCAATGAGGAAACTAGACAGGGTTTCATACCAAGCCCTAGGGGCTTGCTTTAACCCATACAATGCTTTCCTAAGTCTATAGAAATGATTAGGTTGAGTTGAATCAACAAAACCTGATGGCTGTTCCACATAGACTTCCTCTTTTAGATTACCATTCAAAAAGGTTGACTTTACATCCATTTGGTAAACTTTAAATCCTTGATTGGTTGCATAGGCCAGGAACATCCTTATGGCTTCCAGTCTGGCTACTGGAGTAAAGGTTTGATCAAAGTCTATACCTTCTTCCTGCCTATATCCTTTAGCAACCAATCTTGCTTTGTTCTTAATGATGACTCCATGTTCATCCATCTTGTTCCTAAAGATCCACTTGGTCCGAATTATGTTGTGGTCTTTTGGTTTAGGAACAATCTCCCAGACCTTGCACCTTTTGAACTGATTCAGCTCTTCTTGCATTGCCTCAATCCAATAAGGGTCTAGGATGGTTTCTTCAAACTTCTTTGGTTCAACTTGGGATAGAAAACTAGAGAAGAGCACTGCATTCAGATTTCTGCTCCTTGTTTGTACCCCTTGTCTTGGATCACCAATGATTTGTTCAGCTGGATGATCTCTTAGGTGCCTATTGGCTGGAGGCATCCTGGCTTCAGGTTGAACTTCTTCAGTTTCTTCATCTTGTTGTACTCCTTGGACTTCTTCTTCATTAGGTACATGTAGTACTCCCCCTGGACAGCAGCCACTATCTTCTACTTGCTGTCTTGCAGTAGGTTCTTCTTCAATAGTGAGCTTGTCCAACTTCTTAGTTATACCTGGGGAGCTGCATATACTACTAGACAACTCATTGTTAATAAGTCTAGTTTCATCAAATATTACATGTACAGATTCTTCTACAACTTGAGTAGACAAGTTGTAGACTCTATAAGCCTTACTGTTGTTGATGTACCCAACAAATATTCCCTCTTGGGACTTGGCAGCAAACTTAGTCAAGTAAGACTTTCCATTGTTAAGTATAAAGCACTTACAACCAAAGATCCTGAAGTAGGATAGGTTTGGTTTTCTGCCTTTCACAACCTCATAGGGGGTCTTGTTGTGGCTTTTAGTAATGGTAGCCCTATTAATAACATGACATGCAATATTAACTGCTTCAGCCCAGAAATATTCTGGTAGTGATGTATCACTTAATAGGGTCCTACCAGCCTCAATCAAGGTTCTATTCTTCCTCTCAGCAATGCCATTTTGCTGAGGTGTCCTTGGTGAAGAAAACTCTTGAAATATCTCAAATTCTTCACATAGTTTTGTCATACTATCAGACTGAAATTCAGTACCATGGTCACTTCTTATTTTGACCACTGTACTAGCTAGTTCATTCTGAATTTGTTTGACAAAGCTATAGAAGACACTAGGTGTTTCAGATTTCTGTCTAAGGAAGAACACCCAGGAAAACCTTGAGTAGTCATCTACAACTACAAAGGTATAGACCTTCCTACCTAGGCTGTGAACTGGCATAGGACTAAAGAGATCCATATGCAAGAGGTATAAACACCTCACAGCATCTTTGTTTTCAATACTTCTAAAGGTGGATCTAGTCTGCTTGCCCTTTTGACAAGCTGAGCAAATACTATCTTTAATACACTTAACTTGAGGACCATTCCTCACTAACTCTTTGCTAAAGAGTTTGCCAATTGTCTTGTAGTTTAGATGGGCTAGTCTCTTGTGCCATTTGACACAATGAGAGACTGTCTCATCAGCTACAAGACATACTGGAGAACCATTGTTCTCAACCACAATGTCTAGGCAATAGACATTCCTTTTTCTATAACCTGTCAAAATGATCTCTTGATCATTTGACCTCCTGATATGACAACCATCTTTCACAAATGAGATGTCATATCCTACATCATTCAATTGACTTATACTAATAAGGTTATGTTTCAAACCTTTAACATAGGCCACTTGAGTAATAGTAATATGGGTGCTAGATATGTTACCAAAACCCTTGATGATCCCTTTTTCAGAACCACCAAAGGTGACTTTTGGACCATCCTTGATGGGTGTGTAGTCCTTTAGTAAACCCCTTGTTCCAGTCATATGTCTGGAACATCCACTGTCCAAGTACCATATTGGGGCATGGCCACTTGGACTCACCTGCAAAACAGATTAGTGAACCTTAGAACCCAAAGAATTCTTGGGTCCTTGGTACTGGTTAGTTTGCTTCCTAACAAAGCTACCTGCAGGTTTTCCAACAGGCAGTTTGCTACTCACTTTGGCACTAGCATTGTGCCAACAGTCCATGGCAAAGTGGCCTACCTTGCCACAGCACCAACACTCAAACTTATTGTACCTTTGCTTAGGTACAGTCTTAGCTGTTTTATCTACAGCTGGCTTGTTGAGAGTTGGGGCTTTGCCCTTGGACTTGGACTTGGACTGAACAGTCCTAGCTGGTTTAGTAAACCCCAGTCCAGCTTTACCTTTTTGATGAACAAACTCATCAATTAAGGGTAGAACTGACTTTGGTTTAGAAAACCTAGCAACCAAACCTCTTTCCTTCTGAAGGCTGATCTCCAGACTTTTGATTTGATCATTCTTAAATGATATAGTCCCCATCTGAATCACAGTTATGTGCTTCAGTCTGGCTATCTCATTAAGTTTTTGATCAAACAACTTCTCATAATCAGTTACAGCCATTTTGAGACTTGTAATCTCCTTAGCTTGACTCTTGGCCAAGGATTTGCATTTCTTAAATGCTTGCAACAGAACTTTATATTCATCTATCAACTGATGAATATCCTCTTCAGACTCAGATGCACTCTCATCACTTGATGATGATGAATCTGTTTCTGAACTAGCACAAGAAATTGAACTTAAAGAACAATGTTGTACCTTACTAGGTTCTGGCTGCTCCAGGATTTTGTCACTTTCTGTCAATACCATCAGTCCTTGGCACTAACTGTCCTCTTATTCATATATAGAGTTCATGATCTGGATGAACTCTTCTTCTTCTTCCTCAGCAAATAGTCCTATATATGCTTCTGCATCTGACTCAGTTTCTGATAAAGATAAGTCTGAAAGGCTCTTATCCTTTTTGGCAACAAAAGACTTTTCCTTCTTGCCCTTGAATTGAGTCTTTTTCTTGTCATTAGACTCCTTCCTTTTCTCTGGACAGTCTGCAACAACATGTCCTTGTCTATTACAGCAATAGCATACAATTTTTGAAAGAGTTGCTTTGCTAGACTTGGTCTTTTTCCTGTCTTTCTTTGAAGACTTTTTATTCTGATAATAGTCTTCTTTACCCTGTGAAGTAGATGGTCTTGTCCTCCACTGTTTCTTCTTTAAGAACTTCTGAAAATGTCTTGTGAAGGCAGCAAAGTCCTCATCACTTTCACTGCTTTCAGACTTTCTACTTGCTGACTCATCTGACTCAGTTTCAGGTACTTTTGGTGGTGGAGTTGGTGACTTACTTCTGTACTTTCTGGGGGCTTCTGTTTTGAAGGCCACTGTCCTTTCTTTATGTTCACTTCTTGTTGATTTCTCCTCTTCTTTCGTCACCATCAACTACATCTCATAGGATAGCAGTTTTCCAAATAGTGTTGGTGGAGGAATTTCTGCCAACTTTGCCATTTCCCTAATGGCACAGATCTTAGTGTCGCAATCTTTTGTTAGGGACCTTAGAAACTTATCATTGAGCTCATAATTACTGAACTCTCTGCCATAGGACATTAGCTCATTCACAATCCTATAGAACTTCTTATAGCATTCAGTTATGCTATCAGCTTTACCTTGTCTAAAACTTTCATATTCTTGGTTGAGCAAAGATTTTATGTCTTGTCTCACTTCTTCAGAACCCTCCATATACACTATCAAGGTATCTCACATCTCCTTAAATGTCTTGCAGTGTATCAAATTTTGAAAGGTAGCATCATCTATAGCACTCACAATGATATTCTGAGCCCTTTTGTCCATTGTGGCTAGAACAATCTCATCCTTTGTCATTTCAGAGAAATCCTTAGGTGTTCTCTGATTTGCATCTAAGACTGAAACCTTCATGGGCACATATGGCCCTTCTTTCACTGTGATATAAATCCTAGGGTCTGAGGCTTCCATAAACAGTCTCACCCTTTCCTTCTAGATGCCAAAGATCTCTTTTCTGCAAATGGGTAGCTTCATGGATCCCAATTTTTTATGATTTTCAGTAGAACCCATGGTTCTTGATTTTCTTGATTCTGTAATGTACTTAGACTGAATCTACCAATAGGATCTACTCAGACAGTTATGTCCTTTTATGAGTAACCTGGCTCTGATACCACTTGAAAGATATTGTACCTAATCACCTAGAGGGGGGTGAATAGGTGACTTAAATCTTTTTAACTTTTTAGGCAGAATTCAGATTATAACACAGAATTATATCTACTTTATCACAACACACAATCAGCAATCACAGAATTCCACAAGCACACAGTAGACACTCATATTTATAGTGGTTCCCCAAGGTTTGGGTACATACACTTTCCCCCTTCGCCTATCTAGCAGTGTACTAGATTCGGCCAAACTCCTCCACTATCTCAGATCCTCAGATCTTACACTCAGAACCTCAACCAGGTTCCTACAACTCAGGCCAAAAGCCCTACAACTCAGCTTCTTCACAAAGCCTACACTCAGCCACTAAGGCCTACACTCAGCCACCAAGGCCTACACTCAGCCACCAAGGCCTACACTTAGCCACAACAGGCCTACACTCAGAGATTCAAATCTCCTACACTCAGGCGCTCAAGCCCTACACTCAGCCTGGTTCCAATGGCTGACTTCTTGGATGGAGCTCTCTCTCTCCAACTTCTTAGATCTTCACTTGATTCTTCAAGGAATAGATAGATCTTCTTCTTTTTCAAATACTTGAACAACTTGGACAATCTCTGTTTCTGTAGACAGTGTAAGCCTATTTATAGGCCTTCTTCATGGTAACCGGCTGGTCCGGTTCATAACTGATTTCTGACAACTCTGACAGGTGGAGTAGACCGGCTGGAATGGTAGCTGTCAAGTCATCCAGTCAGTTCTTGAAAATTCTGTAACTGTCTGAAGGTGTCGAGACTGTCTGTCTTTAAGTGTCGACACTTATAGACTAAGTGTCGACACAAGTTGGCTAAGTGTCGACACTAGCCTACAAGGTGTCGACACAACTCCTTGTGTTGTAGACTTCACTACTCGACACAGCTTCTTCTTCATGTGTCGACACTGATATTGAGTGTCGACACAAGTACTTGTACTTCAGTATATTGCTGAATTCTTGTAAGTGTCGACACAACACCTTTGTGTCGACACATCTTCATGTGTTGAACTTGTTAAGTGTCGACACTTCTTCTTGGTGTCGACACATGTCTTCAGTGTTGATACTTGCTGAGTGTCGACACAGCTCCTTGTGTCGACACATTCTTCTTCTGTTGAGACTTTTGCTGAGTGTCGACACTTCTCATTAGTGTCGACACTTGTACTTAGAATTTTGCTGAACTTTGCTAAGTGTCGACACAGCTCCTTATGTCGACACTTTCTTCAAGTGTTGAGTCTTCAGCTAAGTGTCGACACATTCTTTCTTGTGTCGACACTTTCTTCAAGTGTTGACTCTTCTGCAGTGTGTCGACACATTGTTCTGGGTGTCGACACTTTCTTCAAGTGTTGAGTCTTCTGCTGAGTGTCGACACATCTTTCTTGTGTCGACACTTATACTTAGACTCTGCTGACTTTTGCTGAGTGTCGACACAACCTCCAAGTGTCGACACTTTCTGATGTAGACACAGTTTCTCTGGGTGTCGACACAACTGCTAAGTGTCGACACTGCTTCACTGCACTTTTCTTCATTGAGTGTCGACACAGCTCCTTGTGTCGACACTTTCTGTCTGGTGTCGACTCTGCATCCCTGGTGTCGACACAAGTACTCCAAGTGTCGACACTGCTTGCCTGGGTGTCGACACAAGTCTTCTTAAGTGTCGACACTTTCCCTCTGGGTGTCGACACATGGACTTAGAAACTTTTTCTTCATTTCTGCAAATACTTAACATGCACAAGGTAACTCAAAATACATCAAATACATTTTGATGTATATCATTGAGTTGGGTGAGGCTTCTTCAAATCAGGTACATTTGAACCAATGTACCCTACACAAATCCTTCACAATCTTACCTATATATTGTTTATTTCATCTGATGCCCGCGCATCTTGACCAAAGACAGTAGCCTGCACGCCATCATGGTTAGCCTTCCTCTCCCCCGTACTGATGTCACATATCCGATGTCCAGGTTCCAATAAAGGACGGTGTGCGACGGAGCGATTCCGGAAGCTGGGGATGGTTTCAGGCGACAAAGAGGAAGGTTTAAGCGAACGGAGAGCGGCGGTATGGGGGAGCAAAAGGGGCTCGGTTTTGTTCGGCTGGCCCGCGCGTGTGGGTTCAGTGAAGGAAACGGGAGTAGGGGAGAAAGCGGGATCCGGGGAAGGAGTGGGAGGATCCGGGGAGGATGCGGCTGGCCTTTCTCTTCCTGAAGAAAACCAGATCTCTGCCTTTTTCCGGCTTGCCCCTCTCTCCTTTTTCTTTATTTCTCCTTTTCTTTTTGATGTCCCCTATACCCGAGCCCCTCCTCCCCCCTTCTCCTCTTTCTCTTTTTTATTTCTCCTTTTTTGTGTCTTTTGTCCCCATGTCCACCCCCCCCCTGTGTAAGTATAATATATATATATATATATATATATATATATATATATATATATATATATATATATATATATATATATATATATATATATATATATATATATATATTATGATATCATTATAATATGATATTTACATATATCCTTAATACATAAAATCTCTGCACGCATGCACGACTACTCGCACGTCCTCAGGCGAGGCTGTACCAAATCATCGCCCATAGCATATCTCGGGCCCGCTACTTGGGTAGGATCCCACTCGGCCGGATATGGGGTTGTACACTCACCAAGATAGATTAATGCACCTTGCTTTCGCAAGCCCACACTTCATCGATTGAGGCAGGAAGAGTGTCATCCATCGGAAGGCATCCGAATACTTAATATTGCTTAAGGGATTTTAGATAGCTGATTAACTCTTTAATCATAGTTAATACTTAACCAGCGTGCACATCAAGCATAATAAAATACAACAAGCATAATCCAAATGTATCGCAGATATGCACAAGAATCATCAACACTTGAAGAATTGGGTTCAGTCTGAACATCTAGAACATTTCTAAATCTTCAGACCTATATGCACTGGACATGAGCAACACAAACTCCACTTACACAGTAGACAAGCTCGTCACTTCATGTGGGATTCAAAATCTAACACATGCTTAGTTTCACAAACCAACAAAGTGACGGTTACTGTTAAGGAGTAAACTACAAAGAAATCTCACGCGTTCTTAGAAAGGTCCAAGACTAGATTTTGGCATTTGGAACACTTCTAAATCTCCAAATCTACATGTCGTGGATTTAGTAACTTCTGAAACAAAGAATATTGTCGGCAACCTCTCTCTGATACCACTGTTGGGTTTTATGAGGATGGCACAACACTTGTGCACGCAGCGGAAATAAGAACAAGTAAAACCCAAACAGGTTCGGATCTGACAATATTCATGAATCAAGAAGTAAAGTATGTTGCAATAAAAATTACCTTTGAGGAATTGAGTCTCAACTCAACCTAGATGCTCCAGAGGAATCGGGTCAGACACTCAACGGCTAGAATCTTGAGTGCAGAAAGTATATCCACGCTTCTATAGTAATCCACACGATCGAGAGAACACGTAGCAACTTGTCGCACAAGTTCTAGGTCGGGAAAGGACACTTAGCATCTCCACAGACTACTAGATCTGTTGTAGTAGAGGCTGCAGCGACACTCACCGGGATCAGGATCGGGATCGATGACGGGATCGGCAGAATGCTTCCGTCGGCTTTTAGGGCTTCCGTATTTTCACATAGTGACGGCACGTGTGCTTAGACAGAAAGAATAATTGCATACTGTTCAAGCCCTAATGTTTCCTATTTATACCCAAAGGGAATAAACAAAACGGTCTGTCGCTATTCGCAGACCCAAGACATAGAAAAATAGACCTTCGGCCAGACAATAGTTTGTCATGATGAATCATCGAGTATCTACATGATATACAACGAATCGCCGAGTATCAATTCATACATGACGAATCGTTGAGTGTCTATAGCATACACGACGAACTCAATGCCAACCTCCAGCCGAAACAACACTTGAATCGACAAAGGTGTTGAATGAACTCAACGCCATCAATGCCTCTCTGTGCCATGGCATTGAGTGAACTCAACACACTCAACACCAAAGGCCAGATATAGTATTCGGCGAATTTGCCCCAAAGTCCAAAATCGTCGGACGGAGTTCGACGATTCAGCGGTAAGGGCCAATTCGTCGAACGGAGTTCGATGAATAAGCGCCAAAGCCAATTCGTCGAATGGAGTTTAACGAATCTGTGCTGGCCGATTTGTCGAACGGAGTTTGACGAATCTGTGCCAAGGCCAATTCATCGAACGGAGTTCGACGAATCTGCTCCAGAGGCCAAATTCATCGAATTGAGTTTGACGACTATGCCAAGGCGCTGAGTTAACTTAACGGTTTCAACGCTTTTGCCTTAGAATATTTCAGTCCCATTTGCTCATCATATGAGCTACACCATACAGATCCAAACTCCTAATTCCCCACAATCTTATGTGCGGCCCTGTTAGGCTCATACTGAGTTGGCAGTGAGGCTACATGCTTGATCACTTCCAGATCACTATGGTTGCACCAACAATATCTGTTATGTTGTTGGGAAAGTCAGTCAATTTATACAAACTCTTAGAGAATGCCATCTGTATTCTACCATGAAAATTCTGGAGTATGTGAAAGGGTCTCCAGGAAAGGGCTTGTTGTTTCAGAAGCATAATCATTTGAAAATTGAAGTGTATTTTGATGCCAGCTATGGTGATAACAAAGATGATAAGAAGTCTACATCAGGTTTTTGCACCCTTGTAGGAGAAAATCTTATTAGCTGGAAAAACAAGAAGCAGTCAGTTGTTTCAAGGTCAAGTGCTGAAGCTAAGTATAGAAGCATGGCTTCAACTACTTGCGAATTGAAATGGTTACGATGCTTATGCGTGGCTTGGGAGAAGTCTATGATCATCCTCTCCCTATGTTCTGTGACAACAAAGCCGATATTTATATATCGAAGAATCTTGTCTTACATGAGAGGGCAAAGCATATTGAAGTTGATTGTCATTTCATTAGGGAAGAGGTGTTAAAGAATCAAATCTGCACTCTATTTGTCACTTCTGATAAAGAACTGGCAGACGCCTTCACGAAACCAGTTTTTGCTTATCTTTCAGATGTTTGTAGCAAGCTGGGTATGTTTAACATATATGCTCCAGCTTAAGGGGGAGTGTTAGAGTTTTGGCAGTTTGATGGTCTAGTCACGGCGGCTTATTGTTAGGGCAGTCTGGCAGTTTGTCCAGGTGGTCTGGTTATGTGGCGGTTTGATAGGAGGCAGCATTTTTGTCTGGGGCTTGTCTTAGTAGATGCGGTCTGAGAGCTACCCGAAACTGCGGTCTGGTGGTTAGTCACAGCAGCGGTCTGGAGGCTTACCGCAGCAACGGTCTGATGGTTAGCCGCAACAGCGGTCTGGAGGTTTACTGCAGCAGGAGTCTGCTAGTTAGCCGTAGTAGCGGTCTGGAGGCTAGCCGCAGTAGCGGTTTGATGGTTAGTCTCAATTACGGTCTGGAGGCTAGCCTCAGTAGTGCTCTGATGGTTTGCCGCAGCAGCAGTGGTGGGAGTCCGTAACTGCGGTCTGGTGGCAACCCGCAGTTGCGGTCTGACGTCTAGCAGCGGCGGTCTAGCGGTCTACTATGGTGGTTTGCTGGCTTACCTCTATAGCCATTTGGGTGATCTTCTTTAGCTGTACTTTGTACAGTGTTGCGGTTTGATAGCGTCATACCGCATAGCCACTCGGATTATCTTTAGTCCAACATCACTTGTTGTATTCTCTCATCTCCCCCATTTTTTATAAATTAGGAGGCATAGTTATGTATTGTTTATCTTTTGGAGCAATAAAATTTGTTTTTGTTGGGTGCATTGGAAAATGTGTACCAGATTTGAAGAAGCCTCACCCTACTCAATGATATGCATCAGGGTGTATTTGATGTGTTTTGAGTTTATATGTGCAGGTTAAGTAAATGCAGGAATGCAGAAAAATTTCTAAGTCCATATGTCGACACCAGGAAAAGCTGTGTCGACACTTATGAAGGCTTGTGTCGACACTGGAGAAAAGCTGTGTCAACACTTGGAAAGGCTGTGTCGACACCTGAAGAAACTAAGTTGACATACAGAGGCAGTGTCGACACCCAGTGAAGCATTGTCGACATCAACTATGTCGACACCAAGAGGCAGTGTCAACACACATAAGACTTTGTCAACACACTGTAGAGTTTCAACAAAGTTAAAGAAAAGAAGTAACTGTGTCGACACACAGAGGCAGTGTCAACACACAGAAGACCTTGTAGACATGAACTGTGTCGACACACAGGACTTGTGTCGACATACAGCAAAGTTTCAACTATGTTAAAGAAGAGAAGTGATTGTGTCGACACACAGAATCAGTGTCGACAAATTCAACAGAAGGCTGTGTCGAGAAGTATTAACAACAAAAAAGGAGATGTGTCGACACCACCAAGGCTTGTGTCGACACTTAGTCCACTTGTGTCGACACATGATGAAGTTCAGTCTCGACACTTTCAGACAGAGACAGTATTTCAAGAAGTGACTGGATGACTTGACAGCTGCCATTACCAACCTGTCTACTACAACTGTCAAAGCTGTCAGAAGTTTGTTAGAAATCGGATCAGCCGGTTACCATGTAGGAAGACTATATAAAGGCTTTCTCCTTCAACAGAAAAAAAAATCACAGATTAGAGAAACTAATACAGAATTCTAAAGAAAGAGAAAAAGAATAAGTAGGAGAGAGAGAGCTCCATCTACAGAAGTGCAGTTGCTGAACCAGGCTACAAAGAAAGATTCAGATTGAGATCTGAATCTCAAGTCAGAAGCTGATTGAAGATCAACTTCACAGGAGATTCAACCCTACTGAGTTTAGATTCAAGAAGCTTTGAAGAAAGATAAGAGAGGTTGATCTATGCTATCAGATTCTTCCAAGAACTGATCAAGAAGCCATCCATCCCTTCTCTCTCTATCTAGGTGGTGGTTAATTACTTTATTAAATCAAATCTCTATAGGATCTTTATAGATCTGAGTTGTAAGCCTATGTTTATAAAGGCTGAGTGTAGGTGAACATTTTCTCTGAGTGGTAGGCCTTGTATAGGCTGAGGTAGGGCTGTGAGCCTGAGTTGTAGGAGATTGATATCTCTGAGTTGTAGGCCTTGTGTAAGCTGAGTTAGGGCAGATTGCCTGAGCTGTAGGAGCCTTATTGGGTTCTGAGTTGTAAGATCTGAGGATCTGAGGTGAAGTGCAGAAGTTAGGCCGAATCTAGTACACTGCTAGATAGGTGAAGGGGGAAAGTGGATATACCCAGACCTTGGTGAACCACTATAAAAACTGTGTGCACTCTGTGATTGAATGTTGTTGTGATTGCTATGTTGTGTTAGCTGTAAAAATTTGCAGTTGCTTGATATTTAACTAAACAGATTTTCTGCCTTAAAAAGAAAAAGGAATTACACCTATTCACCCCCCCCCCTCTAGGTGGTTAGGCACTAATTCTTTCAAGTGGTATCAGAGGGAGGTTGCTCAAAGAAGGACTTAACAGTCTGAGTAAGATACTTAAGGCAGATTCAAGATCAAGAAAATGGGTTCAAGAGAAAATCATAAGGAACTAGGTTCTATGAAATTACCCATATGCAGAAAGGAGATATTTGGCATCTGGAAAGAAAGGGTCAGGTAGTTTATGGAAGCTTCTTATCCAAGGATCTACATTACAGTAAAGGAAGGTCCTTATATTCCAATGAAGATTTCTGTTCTAGATTCAAACCAAAGAATTCCCAAGTATTATTCAGAAATGACCAAGGATGAGCTCATCTTGGCAACTATGGATAAAAGAGCCCAGAACATCATAGTAAGTGTCATTGATGATGCAACTTTCCAGAATTTGATTCACTGCAAAACCTCCAAGGAAATGTGTGATACATTGATAGTCTACATGGAGGGTTCTGAAGAAGTCAGACAAGATAGAAAATCTATGCTAAACTAGGAATATGAGCGTTTCAGACAAGGAAAGTCTGACAGTATAACTGAGTGTTATAAAAAATTCTATAGAATAGTAAATGAGTTGATGTCCTATGGAAGAATCTTCAGTACCTATGAACTGAATGATAAATTTCTAAGATCCTTGGCAAAGGATCGGGACACTAAGATCTGTGCCATTAGGGAAGTGGCTAAACTTGCAGATATCTCACCTCCAACTTTGTTTGTAAAATTGCTGTCATATGAGATGCAGTTGATGGCTAGGAAAGAGGAAGAGAAAAGTGCAAAAGGGGAGCATAGAGAAAAGTTTGTGGCCTTCAAGGTTGAAGCCACTAGGAAAAATAGGAGGATGTCTCCATCACCTCCTAAGATAGTTGCTGAAATTGCTTCAGATAATTCAGACAACCAAAGTTCAGACAGCAGTGACTCAGATGAAGACTTTGCTGCCTTTACAAGACAGTTTCATAGATTCCTGAAGAAGAAGCAGTATAAGTCTAATCCTTCCACATCTCAGCCTAAGGATGATTATTATCACAAGAGGAAGTCATCCAAGAAGGATAGGAGCAGGTCTAAGCCAAGCAAATCTACAACATCAAAGATAATTTGCTACTGCTATAATAGGCCTGGACATGTTGTGGCTGAGTGTCCAGATAAGAGAAAAGAGTCTGCTGATAAAAAGAAGACTCAAAACCAGAGTAAGAAGGAGAAATCCTTTGTTGCAAAGAAGGAGAAGAGCTTGACAGACCAATCTTCTTCAGAGTCAGAATCTGAAGCTGAGGCATACATTGGACTATATGCAGCAGATGAAGAAGAAGAGTTTCTGCAAGTGCTGAACTCTATCTATGAACAAGAAGACCATCAGTGCAAGGGATTTATGGATGTGTCAGAAGAAGACAAATGCCAGGATCAGCCTGGTCCTAGTAAGGTACAATGTATTTCTAGAGATTCAGATTGTAGTACTGAGTCAGAGTCAGCAACATCTGCATCAAGTGGTGTGGATGGGTCTGAGTCTGAAGGTGATATTCATCAGCTGATAGATGAATATGGAGACTTGTTGCAGGCACTAAAGAAAAGCAAAAACCTGGCCAAAACTCAGGCTAAGGAAATTGCAGATCTTAAGATGGCTGCATCTGATTTAAAGAAGTTGTTGGATCAAAAGCTGAATGAGATTGCCAGATTGAAAAACATAACTGTTATTCAAATGGGCACAATCACATTCATGAATGATCAGATTAAAAGTCTGGAGAATAGACTTCAGAAGGAAAAGGAGATTGTAGCTAATTTTTCTAAACCAAAATCTGTATTACCCTTGATTGATGAGTTTGTGCCTCAAAAGGGTAAGACTGGGTTAGGGTTTAAGAAAACTGCATGGACTGCTAGGTTCAATTCTAAAGGCAAAGTCCCAACACAAAATAATAAACCTGTTGTAAACAATTCAGCTAAGGTTTTACCTAAACAAAGGTATAACAAGTTTGAGTGCTGGTGTTGTGGCAAGGTTGGCCACTTTGCCTTAGACTGTTGGCACAATTTTAGTGTCAAGGAGAGTAGCAGTCTGCCTGTTAGAAAAGTTGCAGGCAGATTTATTAAATTTCAGGCTAACATGAACCAAGGACCCAAAATTCATTTGCGTTCTAAGGTTAAGTAATTCTTTATTGCAGGTGAGTCCAAGTTGCCATGCCCAAATATGGTACTTGGACAGTGGATGTTCCAGGCACATGACTGGAACAAGGGGGTTGCTGAAGGACTACACACCTATCATAGATGGCCCTAAAGTAACCTTTAGTGGTTCTGAAAAAGGAATCATCAAACGATTTGGTAACATTTCTAATAACCAGATTACTATCTCTCAAGTGGCATATGTAAAGGGTTTGAAACACAACCTTATAAGAATAAGTCAGTTGAGTGATTTAGGATATGACATTTCATTTATTAAGAATGGATGTCATATCAAAAGGTCAAGTGATCAAAAGGTCATATTGACAGGATATAGAAAAAGAAATGTGTATTGTCTTAACTTTGTGTGTGAGAACAATGTTTCTCCTATTTGTCTTGTAGCTGATGAGAGAGCCTCTCATTGTGTTAAATGGCACAAGAGGCTGACCCATCTTAACTACAAGACTATTAGTCAACTCTTTAGCAAAGAGTTAGTGAGGAATGGTGCTCAAGTTAAGTGTATAAAGGATGGGATATGCTCAGCTTGTCAAAAAGGCAAGCAGACCAAATCCTCCTTTCATAGCCTTGAAAATAAGGATTCAGTGAGGTGTCTATACCTCTTGCATATGGATCTATTTGGTCCTATGCCAGTTCATAGTCTAGGTAGGAATGTCGACACTTTTGTGATGGTAGATGACTATTCTAGATATTCATTGGTGTTCTTTCTGAGACAAAAATCTGAAACCCCAAGTGTTATATATAGTTTTGTCAAACAAATTCAGAATGAGCTGGACAGTACTGTGGTCAAAATCAGAAGTGACCATGGCACTAAATTTCAATCTGAGAGTATGACAAGACTGTGTGAAGAATTTGGGATTTTTCAAGAATTTTCCTCACCTAGAACATCATAGCAAAATAGTATTGCTGAAAGGAAGAATAGAACACTGATTGAGGCTGGTAGAACTCTATTGAGTGACACTTCTCTCCTAGAATATTTCTAGGCTAAGGCAGTAAACACTGCATATCATGTGATCAATAGGGCTACTATCACCAAGAGCCACAAAAAGACTCCCTATGAGATTATGAAGGGCAGAAAACCAAACTTATCATATTTTAGGATCTTTGGTTGCAAGTGCTATGTCATTAACAATGGCAAGTCTTATCTAACTAAGTTTGGTGCCAAATCCCAAGATGGGATATTTGTTGGGTACAGCAACAATATTAAGGCTTATAGGGTCTACAGCTTGATTACTCAAGTTGTAGAAGAGTTTGAACATGTTGTCTTTGATGAAACAAGACTGATTAACTGTGAGTTGCCAAGTAGTGCTTGCAGATTTACAGGTATAAATGAGAGAATGGACAAGCTTACCATTACAGAAGATTTAACTGCAAAGCAGGAATTGGAAAATGGTGGCTGCTATCCAGGGGGAGTACAAGACTCTCCAGATGCTGATAAAAACCAAGAGGTGCAGCATATTGAAGAAGCTGGAGGTGTTCAACCTGAAGATAGACTACCTCCAGCTAATAGACACTTAAAGGATCATCTAGCAAATCAGATAATTGGTGATCCAAGACAAGGAGTACAAACAAGGAGCAGGAATCTGAACACAGTTCTTTACTCTAGCTTTTTATCACAAGTAGAACCCAAGAAATTTGAAGAAGCGGTTCTAGACCCACATTGGATTGATGTCATGCAAAAGGAGCTGAATCAGTTCAGAAGGTGCAAGGTCTGGAAGTTAGTTCCTAAACCAAAAGACCACAACATCATTGGAACAAAGTGGATCTTTAGGAACAAACTGGATGAGAATGGGATCATTGTGAAGAACAAAGAAAGACTTGTTGCAAAAGGATACAGGCAGGAAGAGGGTATTGATTTTGATCAAACCTTTGCCCCAGTTGCAAGACTGGAAGCAATTAGGATGTTCCTTGCTTATGCAACATATCAAGGCTTCAAGGTATTTCAAATGGATGTAAAATGAGCATTCCTAAATGGAAATCTAAAAGAAGAAGTATATGTAGAGCAGCCCTCAGGTTTTGTTAATCCTCTCAAACCTGATTATGTTTATAGACTTAGGAAAGCTTTGTATGGGTTGAAACAAGCGCCAAGGTCTTGGTATGAAACCCTGTCTAATTTCCTCATTGAGAACAAATTCTCAAGGGGAAAATAGACAAGACTTTATTCCTTAGGGAGTTCAAAGGAAAGATTATCCTAGTCCAAATATATGTTGATGACATAATATTTGGGTCTACTGAAAGTAATCTTTGTAGAAAGTTTGCAAACCTTATACAAGGAAAATTTAAAATGAGCAGTATGGGAGAACTTAAGTTCTTCTTGGGTCTCCAAGTAAGACAGACTGAAGATGGCTTGTCCATATCCCAGTCCAAGTTCACCCTGGAGTTAATAAAGAAGTATGGTATGGAATCATCCACTACCATGAGAACTCCAATGGGGACAAGTGTGTCTCTAAGCAAAGATGATGTAGGGAAACCTGTAGATGAAACTTTGTATAGAGGGATAGTTGACTCCCTCCTATATCTGACTGCTAGTAGACCAGATATCATGTATGTTACATGTGTCTGTGCTAGGTACCAATCATGTCCTAAAGAATCTCATCTTACTACAGTCAAAAGGATTTTGAGATATCTTAAGGGCACACCTAATCTAGGCCTTCGGTACCCTAGGAATGGAGATTTTCTACTGATGGGGTATTCAGATGCAGACTTTGCAGGTTGCAAAGAAGATAGAAAAATTACTACAGGCACCTGTCAATTTCTAGGATGAAGATTGGTGTCTTGGAGCAGTAAGAAGCAGACTAGTGTGGCAATTTCCACAGCTGAGTCT
Organism: Platanthera guangdongensis; assembly: GCA_039583875.1. NCBI lineage: Eukaryota > Viridiplantae > Streptophyta > Magnoliopsida > Asparagales > Orchidaceae > Platanthera > Platanthera guangdongensis. The sequence continues at coordinate 121,996,274 of CM077147.1, read as the reverse complement.
GAATATATGGCAGCAGGAAGTTGTTGTGCACAGCTATTATGGATTCAGTACCAGCTAGAAGACTATGGTATTCAGGTAAGTAGAACACCTTTGTTTTGTGATTCTACAAGTGCAATTTCTATTGCTAATAATCCTGTTTCACATAGTAGGACTAAGAATATAGAGATTAGATACCATTTTCTTAGAGAACATGTAAAGAAAGAGGACATCTCATTAGAATTTGTTAAAACAGATTATCAAATTGCAGATATGTTCACTAAGCCTCTAGATGAAACTAAATTCAATAAGTTTAAAATTGAATTAAGAATGTTGAACATAGATTAGTTTCACAAAATTGGCTAAGTAAAATTGTGTCGACTCAAGGAGTTGTCTGTGTCGACACATAGTACTGGTGTCGACATTCCAGGGAAATGATGTCGACACATCTAGAATATTGGTGTTGACACTTCAGAGAATTAGTGTCGACACATCCAGGAGTGGTGTCGACACATCCAGAGATGGTGTCGACACTTAGGTTCAACACAGATTTCGTCGAGTGGAGTAAAGACTGATCGTCGAGCGCAAATGTATAAGTGTCGACACATATAAGTCAACACTTATGTCGAGACATTAGAAGTCTGTGTCGACACTTTTCAACAGTGTCGACACATTAAGAGGATTATGACGTGTCTTTTCACCTTCATTTTCAGAAAGGTATAAATAGGTCAACAACATTGACTATCGACACGCTCTCCATAGTTTCGAGACCAAAACTTTGTGTCGACAAATTCTCTCATCTCAATTCAAGATTTCTCTCAACCCTAATGGCGCCCAAGCTTGACGATAATGTCAATGAGGGATATGAGCTGGTACGCAATGCCTTTGACCATGCGGATCCTGAAATTAAAGCTGTTGTAACCCTAATTGCTGAGAATGGGTTGGAGTTTCTAGTTTCTGAACCAACAAAGATTTGGAAGAAGGAAATACTAGAATTCTTTGGTGCTGCTACCCTAGATCAAACTGGACTCAAAATTAGATCCACAGTCCATGGAGTAAAGGTGAAATCACCAAGAAGAGTTTGAGGAAAGTTCTTTATCTACCTAGAACACAAGAAGAAGAAGATGTGTAATGCCCCGAAACTCAAAGGAGCAAGAAGGGGGACGTTTTGGGCCAGTTTGGGTTCTGGAAGCAGGCACACGGCCTGGGACACGGGCGTGTCCCAGGGCGTGTCAAGCGTGTGTCGACACTTAGCCGCGAAGTCGTCGAGATTCTCTCGACGATTCGCCGAGACTGGGCACACGGCCTGCGACACGGGCGTGTCGCAGGGCGTGTCGACCCGTGTCGACACTTAGCCGCGAAGTTGTCGAGATTTACTCGACGATTCGTCGAGAATGGGCACACGGCCCGCGACACGGGCGTGTCGCAGGGAGTGTCGACCCGTGTCGACGATCGTCCCGGGGAGTTGTCGAGATTTGCTCGACGATCGTCGAGAGAAGGCACACGGCCTAGGACACGGGCGTGTCCAAGGCCGTGTCATCAAGTCGTCGATCTTCACGCGACGAAATGTCGAGATCGTGTACACGGCCTGGGGCCCAGGCGTGTCAAGGTGACACGAGCAAGGACACGGGCGTGTCCTCAAACCCGTGCAGTGCTCGGGTTGATTTTGGGGGAAAAATCATGGGGTACACGGCCGGTCACACGGTCGTGTCAGGTGGAACACGGGCGTGTCAGCTCGAACACGGGCATGTTCGATACCCGTGTGAGGTTCCAGGTGATTCGATTTTGACGGTGAATGCGGCACACGGCCCTGGACACGGGCGTGTGCCAGGCCGTGTTCGGTCCAGATTGGGCATTTCAGCCCCGAATCAAAGCCGTTTGTTTCCTTGTTTTGAGATCCAACAGCTGGGGGATGTTCCTGAAGGGATATACCCGTTAGTGGACTTGGAAAACCCTCACTTTTCGTACCTTATCATCTTTCTAAATCCTTAGAGAGAGAGGAGAGCCAAGGGAGGAAGAAGGAGCTAGATCCTCCATTGGAGGAGCTTCGGAGCTCCGAATTGCGAGCCGACTCCGGATCCGCGGAGGCAACGCTAGTGCGGTGGTTTTCATCCGATTATTTTTCAATGGCGCCAAAGAGGAATGCAAGGGTAACGATCCTCATCTTGAGCATGAATAGCTCTCTTTCTTAGCATAGGAAGCCCGCTCTCGCGAGTTTGCGGAGAGTTGGAGGCGTTCCTTCGGGTAGATATGTGAAGTCCCCGTTGTTTAGAGTCCGTATGCGAGAACGGACATAGGCATGATGTGTGAAGCCTACCCGGACATGTTGGTCTGGATTGGTGATGTTGCATTGCATAAGGCCGAAGAAGACTCCGTGCTATTGGTTGTTTTTCGGGTTTTCTACGCGGTAGATTGCAGCAGGGAGCCTTGGGGACTAACCAAAGGTGCACCCAGAAAACTGGGCGGATACGAGATCTTGCCAACTTGGTGGCCTGAGAGCCAACTTGAACATAACCGGGTTATGTGACTTGTGATGAAAATGGGACTCGGGAGAAGTTTGACCTGCGCAAATGGCTTAAATTGTCGTTGCGACGTGAGCACGGGTTAGATGGAACCGTACCCATATCTATGTCGTTCGGGTTAAAGAGACCTAAGGTTACGTGGCACTTGTCGTTGGCATAGATGTGAGTCTTCGGCGGTCAATGGCTTAAATTGACGTGACCCATGCCGGGAAGACAAATTGCTCATAGGTTTGGCCGTCCAAGTGGCGGTGGTGAGTCCGGAATGTCTATGGCTTTAATTGACGTGACATCGACCGGTTCACCGAGAATGTGCCCTGAGAGCACGGGGCGTGTGGCCGTGCGAGCCAACGTCTGTGATGTAATGGCTATATATATGTAAATTGCTCGCTTATGCTAATGAAATGCAGGAAAGGAGCATCGCCTCCCCGAGTTGGGGGCGGGATCGTTATAATTTGGTCAGCATTGCTGACCGTTGCCTTGTTTTCGCCACCGTGTGGTGGTTTGTTGCTTGCAGGTGCAGCTGGACCGAGCGGTCAATAGCGGGCTAAAGCCTTTTTTGCGAAGCCGGCCCTCGAAGGCCCAATTGGAAGTGTTTACTGTTTTATTCATGTATGACCGGCCTGCGTGCCGTGGTTTGTAAAACATGTAATATTCAAGTGAAACATTTTGTAAGGCCTTAAGGCTTGTTTTGGGTATTTTGTAATAACATTCCTATTTTGTATTAGTGGACATTCGTGCTTTAATGCTGGGTTCTTTGTTTACAACTTTTAGAAACTGCTTCCGCTAGAATGCTCTGTGTAGGACGTTGAGATTGGTTGGATGGTTTCCATAAGTAACCACCCGGTCTGTCTGTGGCATACGGCGTCGGGCCCCGGCCGGACCTACTGCTTTATGATATGTGACGGATAGGGGGTGTTACAATTTGGTATCAGACTACTGGTTTTGGTCAGGCTTAAAGTGAATTTGTGGGCGAATTCTTTTTAAGGGGTGGTGAGCACGTTGTGTGCATCATCATAATAACAGTAAAAAGAACCCATGAATGTCCACTTAGCAATGAAAATACTCGTGTTTGAGGAACCTGCGTGTTCCTATAATTGCTGTTTGCAATTTATTTGGTCGCTTAACGGTGTTTTGTACCACTATAGGTGACCCGAAGTGGTGTTGGGCCGTCAGAACGCCGAGTTTCTGAGGCTAGTAGTGCACCGGATGTTGCTCCTGCAACACCTCTATCGGCGGAGAACATACGATTGGTGGCTGAAGCGGTGTTGGCCGTGATCAATCCGCAGCCTGGAAGGCAAGCGCAGCAGCCCGCTCCTGTGATGGAGCAAGTACCTCTTCAAGAGGCTGAGCCGAGGAGAGTGGAGCAAGTGGTTGTAGAACCAATAGTGCCAAGGAGGGCAACTGAGAGGCATCTTAAGCATGTAATGATCTTTAACCCTCCGTTATTCTCGGGGTTGGGAACCCCATCTCAGGCTGAAGGCTGGCTCTCCAGGGTGAAGAGAGTCATGACAGCAACGGAGACGGAGGAGTGGCAAATGACCACCATCGCTACGTTCCTTTTGGACGGCGAAGCGAGGATGTGGTGGGAAGGATTGGAGCTGCACTTACTGAGAGGTAGGCAACTTGGTGATGTCTCGATGGAGGAGTTCTCGAGATTATTTTTGGCTAGATACCTCCCTTCGACGCAGAAGATAGCGTTGGAGAATGAGTTCCTGAAGTTGGTACAGGGTGAGAGGAGCGTGGATGAATATCTCCACGAGTTAACTCATCTAAGTCGTTATGCTAGCTCCACCATCGTGGATGAGGAGCGCAAGACTAATCGCTTCTATGAAGGCTTGAGGGATGAGTTGAGACTACTACTGTCGGGGCCGATGACGCAGGGTTTCTTAACCTTGGTCAATACTGCCCGGTCCTTGGAAAAGGACATGAAGAATGTGCAAGCGAAGAAAGGCTTGGTTGATAGAAAATATGAATTTAAAGTGCCGACTACTTCAAATTCCGGCTATCGGAGGGCTTTCAAGAAGCATAGGACTTCGGGTCCAGCTCCTTCTGGTGCTTCTGGGGCGACTATGAGTCGGACCCCAGGCGCGTGTTTTACATGTGGAAAGACGGGGCATTTCGCCCGTGATTGTTGGAGCGGACGTCCTAAGTCCGAGAGGAAGCCGGGAGCTACCTATGAAGAGAAGGGAAAGGCGGTGGAGTCGACCGCATCCCATTATGCTCCGGCCCAACCAAGGATCTACAATCTTGGCCAACAGGAGGCCATTAAACAGGCCGATGTGGTGACAGGTACGATTAAATTTATAGCAAGTCAATTTCCATAAATACTTGTTATGCACATGTTACCTTACCACTACTTGTTTAGGATTTGTATTGATTTGTGAAAATCCGGCACGAGCACTCTTCGATACGGGAGCTTCACACTCCTTCTTGTCCGAAGGATTTATATCACGCATCGGAGTCCCTTCTTCGATGGCGAAGGATAAGTTGGATGTGTTGTTGCCCAATGGGTGTTCGATGCGAGCGGATAGGATCTGCGATGTTAAGGTTCGTATTGGGGAGCAGGAGTTCGACCTGCAGGCGTCTTTACTTCCGTTAGTGGAGTTCGACGTCATATTTGGCATGGACTGGCTCTCGGAGCAGCAGGCCCATATAGATTGCGGTAGCAAGGAAGTCAAGCTGGAAGCAAGTCGTGAAACGACTTTTACGGGCTTAAAGGGGTCGAGCAAGACATTGATGTCTGCTCTTCAGGTGGTGAAGGCGGTTCGTGCTAGTGCAGAACTGTTCTTTACACTAGTGGAGGTTGCAAAGCCGAAGCCCGCATTGGATTGTATTTCAGTGGTATCGGAATACCCTGATGTGTTCCCCGCGGATCTTCCTGGAGCCGCGCCTCAGCGGGAGATAGATTTTACGATCGAGCTAGTGCCAGGTGCAAAGCCTGTGTCACGATCTCCGTATCGGCTAGCGCCTAAGGAAATGGCGGAGCTGAAAGTTCAACTGCAAGAGTTGTTGGAGCAAGGGTATGTGCGCCCGAGTTCTTCGCCTTGGAGCACACCGGTCCTCTTTGTTAAGAAAAAGGACAGAAGCTTGAGGCTATGTATTGATTATCGAGAGTTAAACAAGCTGACGGAGAAGAACAAGTACCTGATCCCTCGGATTGATGATCTCTTTAATCAGTTAGTCGGGTCGACGGTGTACTCGAAGTTGGATCTCAAGGCTAGGTACTATCAGCTGCGAATAAGGGAGAGTGATATCCCGAAGACAGCGTTTAGTACGAGATACGGGAATTATGAGTTTACGGTCATGCCGTTTGGGCTGACTAATGCGCCGTCAGTGTTCATGGATTTGATGAACAGGACTTTCAGGGAGTACTTGGACCATTTCATGATCGTCTTCATCGACGATATTTTGGTGTACTCGCAAAGTGAGGAAGATCACTTCAAGCATCTTCATTTGGTGTTGGAGACGCTAAGGAGAAATCAGTTGTATGCCAAGTTCTCGAAGTGCGAGTTTTGGCTATCCTCAGTGGCGTTCCTCGGTCATATAGTGAGTGGAGAGGGTATTGCTGTGGATCCGGCGAAGATTGTTGCGATACGGGAGTGGCCTGAGCTTGCTACGGTAGCAGAAGTCCGGAGCTTTTTGGGGCTTGCCGGCTATTATAGGCGCTTCGTAGAGAACTTCTCGCGGTTAGCGTTACCTCTCACTACTTTGACGAGGAAGGAGCACAAGTTCGTTTGGACGCCGGAGTGCGCCCGAGCTTTTGAGGAATTGAAGTGTCGGTTGACCACGGCGCCTGTGCTGAGTTCGCCATGTGGAACTGAAGGCTATGAGATATATAGCGATGCTTCGGGCAGTGGTTTGGGTTGCGTGCTACTGCAGCACGGAAGCATGATAGCTTATGGCTCGAGACAGCTAAAAGTGCATGAGAGGAATTATCCGGTCCATGACTTGGAGTTAGCCGTCGTGATTTTTGCCTTGAAGCTGTGGAGACACTATTTGTACGGTGTGAAGATTGATATCTACACCGATCATAAGAGCCTGAAATATTTGATTGATCAGAAGGATCTGAATATGCGGCAGCGTAGATGGATGGAGTTCCTGGGGGACTATACATTCAAGATCCACTACGTGCCTGGCAAAGGGAATGCGGTTGCGGACGCGTTGAGTCGCCGAGCCCCAGCTCAAGCCAATTGGCTATCGGTGCATGATGAGCGGTTGGTGCGGGAGTTGGAGGCATTGGAGATTATTTGTGTGGATAGACAATCAAGTGCTGAAGCAGTTCTGAATTGGACTGAAGTCCAATATGACCTGGCTGATCGTATTCGGCAGGCTTTGGATATGGATGCTCATATGAAGCAGTTCATGGTAGAGGCTCTGGATGGGTCAAATTCCCAATTCATCGTGGAGGACGGATTGCTGTGGAAAGACGGTCGTTTGTGCGTCCCAAGTGTGGGCAATTTACGGGTGGAGTTGTTGTACGAGGCACACCATACCAAGTACTCGATTCACCCGGGGAGCACGAAGATGTACCGTGACGTGAAGAAGCTGTTTTGGTGGCCGGGTTTGAAAAAGGATGTGGCGCTATACGTAGCGAAGTGCCAAACTTGCGTCTTGGTAAAGGCGGAGTGCCAAAAGCCGTGAGGATTTCTTAAGTCCTTGCCTGTTCCGGAGTGGAAATTCGATGACATCTCTATGGACTTTGTGCACGGTTTGCCAAGGTCGCAAAAGGGAAACGACGCCATTTGGGTGGTTGTTGATCGATTAACGAAGGTGTCGCATTTTATTCCGCATAGGAAGGATGATCCGGTGGAGAAGCTGGCAAAGCTTTATGTGGATAACATAGTGCGGCTTCATGGTGTGCCCCGCAGCATCGTGAGTGACCGAGATGGCGGTTCACGTCCAATGATTGGAGGCTAGTGCAACAAATGTTGGGAACAAAGTTGAAATTCAGCACAGCCTTCCATCCGCAAACGGATGGGCAGACGAGAGGGTCAATAGAACCATGGAAGACATGCTCCGCATGTGTGTCTTAGATTTTGGAAAGCAGTGGGAAGACCACCTTTATTTGGTGGAGTTCGCATACAACAACAGCTACCAAGCGAGTATTCAGATGGCGCCTTTCGAGGCCCTATATGGTAGAAGATGTCGCACGCCGTTGTCTTGGTTAGAAATGGGTGAGTCAAAGTTGTATAAGCGATCGGAAGTGGATGAGGCTACTTCTTTGGTAAGAACCATTCGGGAGAGGTTGCTTATCACTCAGGACCGGCAAGCAAAGTACTATAATGCCAAGCACAGGAACGTGGAGTTCGCTGTGGGCGATTATGTATACTTAAAGATCAAGCGTTCAAGGGTGTCTCGCGTGTGCGGCGATTGAAAAAGCTAAGCCCGAGGTACCTTGGACCGTTTGAGGTTCTGGAGCTGTTGGGAAAGAGCCTATCGGTTGAAGCTTTCAGTGGAGCTTAGTGGTTACATGATGTATTCCATATTTCGTGCTTCGGAAGGCGTTGCAAGCAAGAGCTACGCAAGTGATCGCGGTTGATCAAGTGCGGTGGATAGTGGGCTAACAACAAAGGTTAAGCCCGTGCGGATTGAGGACTCGGAGGTCAAGCGGCTACGCAATAAAGAGATCAGGATGGGAAGGTCCGGTGGGGACAATTGCGGTCGTGAGGAGCTCTCTGGGATGAGAGAGACAGACAGTACGATGCGCCCCCCTACGGAGTATCCGGAGTTGTTCCGCTCAGGGTACAAATGTTGTTTTGTATGTCTTTGTTTGTGTATTTGCGGACGAAATTCTTTTAAGAGGGGGAGGAGTGTTAAGCCCGAAACTCAAGGAGCACGACGGGGGACGTTTTGGGCCTAGTTGGGTCTGGGCAGCAGCACACGGCCTTGGACACGGGCGTTTGTCCCCAGGGCGTGTCAAGCGTGGCCTGTCGGACACGTTAGCCGCGAAGTCGTCGAGATTCTCTCGACGATTCGCCGAGACTGGGCACACGGTCTGCGACACGGGCGTGTCGCAGGGCGTGTCGACCCTTGTCGACACTTAGCCACGAAGTCGTCGAGATTTACTCGACGATTCGTCGAGAATGGGTTACACGGCCCGCGACACGGGCGTGTCGCAGGGCGTGTCGACCCGTGTCGACGATCGTCCCGGGGAGTCGTCGAGATTTGCTCGACGATCGTCGAGACAAGGCACACGGTCTAGGACAAGGGCGTTTCCAAGGCCGTGTCATCAAGTCGTCGATCTTCATGCGACGAAATGTCGAGACCGTGTATACGGCCGGGGGCCCAGGCGTGTCAAGGTGACACGGGCAAGGACACGGGCGTGTCCTCGAACCCGTGCAGTGCTCGGGTTGATTTTAGGGGAAAATCATGGGGTACACGGCCGGTCACACGGCCGTGTCAGGTGGAACACGGGCGTGTCAGCTCGAACACGGGCGTGTTCGATACCCGTATGAGGTTCCAGGTGATTCGATTTTGACGGCGAATGCGGCACACGGCCCTGGACACGGGCGTGTGCCAGGCCGTGTTCGGTCCAGATTGGGCATTTCAGCCCGAATCAAAGCCGTTCGTTTCCTTGTTTTGAGATCCAACGGCTGGGGGATGTTCCTGAAGGGATATAACCGTGAGTGGACTTGGAAAACCCTCACTTTTCATACCTTATCATCTTTCTAAATCCTTAGAGAGAGAGAAGAGCCAAGGGAGGAAGAAGGAGCTAGATCCGCCATTGGAGGAGCTTCGGAGCTCCGAATCGCGAGCCGACTCCGGATCCGCGGAGGCAACGCTAGTGCGGTGGTTTTCATTGATTATTTTTCAATGGCGCCAAAGAGGAACGCAAGGGTAACGATCCTCATCTTGAGCATGAATAGCTCTCTTTCTTAGCATAGGAAGCTCGCTCTCGCGAGTTTGCGGAGAGTTGGAGGCGTTCCTTCGGGTAGATATGTGAAGTCCCCGTTGTTTAGAGTCCGTATGCGAGAATGGACATAGGCATGATGTGTGAAGCCTACCCGGACATGTTGGTCTGGATCGGTGATGTTGCATTGCATAAGGCCGGAGAAGACTCCGTGCTATTTGGTTGTTTTCGGGTTTTCTACGCGGTAGATTGCAGCAGGGAGCCTTGGGGACTAACCCAAAGGTGCACCCGGAAAACTGGGTGGATACGAGATCTTGCCAACTTGGTGGCCTGAGAGCCAACTTGGACATAAACGGGTTATGTGACTTGTGATGAAAATGGGACTCGGGAGAAGATTGACCTGCGCAAATGGCTTAAATTGTCGTTACGACGTGAGCACGGGTTAGATGGAACCGTACCCATATCTATGTCGTTCGGGTTAAAGAGACCTAAGGTTACGTGGCACTTGCCGTTGGCATAGATGTGAGTCTTCGGCGGTCAATGGCTTAAATTGACGTGACCCATGCCGGGAAGACAAATTGCTCATAGGTTTGGCCGTCCAAGTGGCGGTGGTGAGTCCGGAATGTCTATGGCTTTAATTGACGTGACATCGGGCGGTTCACCGAGAATGTGCCCTGAGAGCACGGGGCGTGTGGCCGTGCGAGCCAACGTCTGTGATGTAATGGCTATATATATGTAAATTGCTCGCTTATGCTAATGAAATGCAGGAAAGGAGCATCGCCGCCCCGAGTTGGGGGCGGGATCGTTATAATTTGGTCAGCATTGCTGACCGTTGCCTTGTTTTCGCCACCGTGCGGTGGTTTGTTGCTTGCAGGTGCAGCTGGACGAGCGGTCAATAGCGGGCTAAAGCCCTTTTTGCGAAGCCGGCCCTCGAAGTCCCAATTGGAAGTGTTTACTGTTTTATTCATGTATGACCGGCCTGCATGCCGTGGTTTGTAAAACATGTAATATTCAAGTGAAACATTTTATAAGGCCTTAAGGCTTGTTTTGGGTATTTTGTAATGACATTCCTATTTTGTATTAGTGGACATTCATGCTTTAATGCTGGGTTCTTTGTTCACAACTTTTATAAACTGCTTCCGCTAGAATGCTCTGTGTAGGACGTTGAGATTGGTTGGATGGTTTCCATAAGTAACCACCGGTCTGTCTGTGGCATACGGCATCGGGCCCCGCCAGGACCTACTGCTTTATGCTATGTGACAGATAGGGGGTGTTACAAGATGTACACGCATCTAAGTTAAGGGAATCACTTTAATGGTGTGGACTGAATCCACCATGAAGATTGGCTCAACCTTGAACAGGAAGGGCATGAATATGCAAGGGAAGTTCTTGTCAGAAGTTATAGGAAAAGTGATTCTATGTAAGCCAGGGGGCATGATAGGATTTATGCCTATATGTTCAGCCTTATGACTAGAATCATCTACAGCCTACCCACTGATTGGTCAGTAGTCATTTTTGACAAGATTAAGGAAAGTATAAAGAAGCCAAATTTGGGCAGAATTGTGAGCTTGTATTTAGTTGGAACAATACCTGAAGTGATGGAACAGTCAGCTGGGACTAAGATAAATCATATGAGAAGGATGGACATCAGGATCATCTCCAGGTGGGAGAGGGTATTAACTAAGGACATGCCTACTATAGAGAAAGAAGCTCCACCACAAAGAAAGCAGAAGAAAGCCAAATGATTCATATACCTTCCAGTAGTTCAGAGGAGCAAGAAGCTTCTAGTTCTAATGAGGAAGAGGCTGATAATGCTGGAAAGACACCAGTAAGAAATGAAGATGCCCAGAGGCAGGGGGAGCAACCATCTGCTAGCTCATCCACCTGGATCCTCTCCAGGGGGAGTCTCACCATGATGAAGTGCCAACTCACTTGGACAGTGAAATGGCTACACAAACAATCCTTGAGGTAATTCAAGAGGTGAATCAATCAATTCTTAATGATAAGAATGAAACTCTAACTGAATTTTTGATTGATGTTGACCAGCCAACTCAGTTAAACAGTCAACAACAAGATGTTGTCATGAAAGATACATCTGCAGCTGATAATGCTCCAGAGATAAGAGAATCTCCAGTGCCTACTCAACGGGAGTTTACCTTAGAAGAGTTATTTCCTGATTTAGTGGAAGCTAATATTGAGGGGGAGCATGCTGGTTTTGAGGGGAGAAAACTACTTTTGAGGGAGAGCAAGTTAATCTTGAGGGGGAGCAAGTAGGAACACAGGGGGAGAATGCAAGGACTGAGGAGGAGCAAAGGACTCAGGGGGAGCAACCTAGGACTACACAGGTATTGCCTCCTAGTCCTAAAAATAGAGTTGATATTGCTAGTTCCTCATCATCTGAGGATGAATAAGCTACAAGAGCTAAGAACAGGAAGCTAATGGTCTTCAAAAGGAGAAGCCAAAGCTACAAGAAGGCATTACAAACTACTGCTCCACAACCTACCCCAACAGTTGATGACAGCTCATTGTTGGTGGCCTTGCAGATCAAGTTAGATGAGCAAAGGATTGTCATGGAGAAGTATCTGAATGAAACTCATAAGGATTTACACATTCTCCTTGGCACAGGATATAAAGTCAATAAGATTTGAGGTGAATCAAAATAAGAAAGAAATGACTGATTGTTTTCATAAGGGTGGAAATGTTGTGGTTTACCTAGCAAATCATCAAGAGAAAATCAAGAATCAGTTGATGATATGGCAGTCAAATAAGGCTATGTCCTAGAAAATCAGATTAGGATGAATGATAATCTGACTGCATCACATAATACAATTGTTATAGAAATGAAAAACATTGTTACTGCCCAGACTGCAGCAAAGACTACAGCCAAGGCAGAGTTTGATAAGCAATTACAAGATGGAATAGCTGCTGTAAAAACTGCTATTGGGCAATCACAAAAGACTATTTCTGCACAGCTACTAAAGCTAAAGGCATTCTATAAAGATAGTGTAAATTTTCTGGATGAACAAATCAGATTTCAAAAGGATGACCTAGAGATCATGTTGCCAGAAAAGTCATAAATGGGAGATATTATTAGTCAAAGCTGGATCTGCATCTATAGCTAAATGGATTTCCAATAGCATTAGGCCACACTTGGATATCCAACCCTGTGTGATGATGACAATATAGCTGAATCTGGAGTGCATCCTGCTTATTTTGGAGGTGAACAAGCTGAAGTTGCTCAAGTTAATTTATCCTCCAGCAGATTTTGAGATGATACATTCAAGATAGTACAGTGCTATATTAATCCTCCAGATAGGGTCCACTAAAAAGTGTTTTTGTTTAAGAAGTTCACCATTAGAGTAAATGTAGAGAACTATAGAGTCAAAGGTCTAGTTTGAAAGATGCAAGATAGCTGATCT